>OX608078.1:7306123-7812050 GCA_951509765.1 Sphenella marginata
AAATCGGTCCATAATTCCGGTTTTTAGTATTTATAACCGCGATCTCAGCTCCACCTAGCGGAATTTTTTTTAAATGAAATATTTCTTTTCATCGTAGTAATACATGTTCCGAATTTCAGCCAAATCCGACCATAAATGCTATTTTTGAAAATATAGCGACCTACGCGCCACCTATCGTATTTTTTTTTTCATAATATTGCATTGTCATCGGGGCTATACATCGGTGCAGACTTTCAGCTCAATCGGACACCGGGAAGTGTATCAAATTTAACTTGCAAGATTCCATTACAGACAGCCGTCAACTAAAACTAAATAAAAGCTTATAAGCGACTCCAGCGCCACCAAGCGGGTAAAATTTTTTTTTAAACATATGGAAACTAATTAAGTACCACACACGTAAAATATCAGCCAAATCGGTCCATAATTCCGGTTTTTAGTATTTATAACCGCGATCTCAGCTCCACCTAGTGGAATTTTTTTTTAGGGAAATATTTTTTTTCATGGTAGTAATACATGTTCCGAATTTCAGCCAAATCAGACCATAAATGCGATTTTTGAAAATATAGCGACCTACGCGCCACCTATCGGATTTTTTTTTCATAATATTGCATTGTCATCGGGGCTGTACATCGGTGCAGACTTTCAGCTCAATCGGACACCGGGAAGTGTATCAAATTTAACTTGCAAGATTCCATTACAGACATCCGTCAACTGAAACTAAATAAAAGCTTATAAAAATGAATGTGTGTCTGTGTGTCCTTTATGGGCGTCCAAAGTACTCAACCAATTTTTAAGCAAAGGCTATATTAATTTTTGGAAATTTGGGCGGTGCCACGCCCCCAGGCTATATAAAACTACAATTCTTCATAACTCTGAACATATTTGGTCTAAATTAATGATTTTTAAATATTTGTGTCCTTTGGTCAAGATTTAAGTAATTTTGGAAAAGTGGGCGGTGCCACGCCCACATTTTTTGTGTTTTGTTTGTACTTCAATAATGTCCAAAGTTTACGGTCGATCTATTTTAAACTTTCAAGATTGGTTCAGAAGATTGTTGTGTACGATTTAGGCTATATCAATTTTTGGAAAAGTAGGCGGTGCCACGCCCCCAGGCTATATAAAATTTAAATTCTTCATAGCTCTGAACATATTTGGGCTAAATTAATGATTTCTGGATATGTGTGTCCTTTAGTCAAGATTTATGTAATTTTGGAAAAGTGGGCGGTTCCACGCCCACATTTTTTGTGTTTTGTTTGTACTTCAATAATGTCCAAAGTTTATGGTCGATCTCTTTTAAACTTTGAAGATTGGTTAAGAAAATTGTTGTGTACGATTTAGGCTATATCAATTTTTAGAAAAGTAGGCGGTGCCACCCCCCCAGGCTATATAAAACTTAAATTCTTCATAGCTCTGAACATATTTGGTCTAAGTTAATGATTTCTGGATATGTGTGTCCTTTGGTCAAGATGGATATAATTTGGGAAAAGTGGGCGGTCCCACGCCCACTTTTTTTGTGTTTTGTTTGTACTTCTAGGCTATATAAAATTTAAATTCTTCATAACTCTGAACATATTGGGTCTAAATTAAAAATTTTTGGATATGTGTGTCCCTTGGTCAAGAATTATATAATTTGGGAAATGTGGGCGGTGCCACGCCCACATTTTTTGTATTCAAAGCTTTGTTTGTACTTCAATAATGTCCAAAGTTTATGGTTGATCTGTTTTAAACTTTTCCAATACGTTAAAATCTTCGTTGTGTACGATATACATAGGCTACATTTGTAAATTCTTTGGAAAAGTGGGCAGTTCCAAGACCACAAGCTAAGTAATATATCAATTCGTTATATCCCTGAATGTATTTGCTTTAGTGACATTTTAACATTCTTAAATCTTAATCAAAGCACTTAATTTTTTTTGTTTGTTATTGCCGTTCATACATATCCAGAGTATTATACGTAGATATAGGATATAATTAAATAAGTACTAACTATACATCTGCTCAGCAGCGCATAATGGTTTTTGTCATACCCATTGAGTTCAAAAGATCCGTTTTTTGAGTTGGACATCCAAAAAATTTATTTGTTTATACCAAAGACTTTAAAGCCAGAAACATTGTATATCCTAAAGCACTGCAATCAATGGAATGTTAAAAGTTAAAGAAAAATATTTGAAAATGTATTTCTAGGGAAGTCACTGGTCAGGCAGAACAACGTCTGCCGGGTCTGCTAGTTATAAACAATATAATAAAAAACCTACACACAACTCACCCGCAATCACGATGCTCTCAAGTACCAAGCCGCCGTGCTTACTGCTGGTCGTCCAAGTTTCTAAATCCTCAATTTTCACTGCGCACTGGTTTCAAAGTACTCCCACTGTCTCCAACGAATACAGCGCAGACTCTGCATGTTTCTTCGCTTCGTCCAAGTTGCGCTTTACACGCTGTAGTAACTTTTGATAATCACCTAGTGTTACACGAAATTGATTATCTTTAAAACTTTCTGCAACGTAATACCATCCTTATCTGAAGTTTCTACTGAGCCCAAATTTAATATCGTGATTCACTGTCTCCAACGAATACAGCGCAGACTCTGCATGTTTCTTCGCTTCGTCCAAGTCGCGTTTTACACGCTGTAGTAACTTTTGATAATCACCAAGTGTTACACGAAATTGATTACCTTTAAAACTTTCTGATGGCAACGTAATACCATCCTTATCTGAAGTTTCTATTGAGCCCAAATTTAATATCGTAGTGTCTGACCGTTTTCAACAACCTTAAATGCACGACACATAAACGGTTCAATACGGTTCGACGTTAACCATTCATTCACAATATCGGAATCCTCTTTTGGAGAATTCTCCAACCACACATAATTCCCCCGGCGCATCAATTAAATCATCAACCCGCCCATGCGCCATGCCACAATAGGGCATTTATATTTTCATCACACATTTGTGTGGCATACACCGTTGGGGCATATAGAATGCTGCCCATTGATGGAGCATATGTTTGGCTGCTTATTGATGGAGCATATAGAAAGGTGCCCATTGATGGAGCATATGTTTGGCTGCCGAAATCCGCCATGTATCCACTGCTTCGATCCCCCAATGATCCACCTGCCACCTGAAAATAAAAGAAACAAAAAAACTCATTATAATATTACAATAAAAATAAAATTCACAAATTTTACTACTTACCTCGTGTGTATTTTCCATCAATGACATTTCATTCAGGAATGTATGCAGTGCTGAATGAATTAGCGTAGCCACTTCGCGTAACTATCGGTACCCACACATGATCGTAACGGGTATGTACTCGTTACAAAAATCCACCAATTTGGTGTGAGGGGAAATCTGGGTCATTATGAATGTGTACCCTTATACGCATTTTTCACTCCTAAGAATGTTGGTGGAAATGAATTTCTTTGCCCGTACGTTATTAATTTAATCGCAAATACGAAATATAGCGTGGTCGAAATATTGAAACTAACCCCTTTTTCACAGAATATTTAATTTCTTCCACCATTATTTCTTCACTACAACTGTCCACAATTGCCAGTTTATTTGCACAGCAATGAGCTTTGTTATGTTAAATTCCTTTATGGGTGTCGCGGTACATCTGTCTGCACCTTTACATTGACAAGTGACACAGTCGTCAGCGATGGGATGTGGCAGCACAGAGTTGCTGACCACGTCTGTAAAACCGCAAATGTGGATAAGTTACGAGCTGATTGAACACCGTGTCGATCAGCTGGTTATGCACCACTCAAGAACCAGCCGTGATGAGACTACAAACTTAGTCTTTTCAAAGCAAATGCATGCACATACCGCTTAATGATAGCCAAACTACAACAAAAGTTGCAGGACCTCGGCCCATTTCTCCCGTATTACGCCAGGTTACCGACAAATATTACATTTCGGGCTCCAACGAGTTACTACACTCAACATTATGTACTGTGTTCTGGGGTTGCAGGGAATTGTCATTCGTGACAAAGCTGCCAGATAGGTAAAAATTGCCAAACAAATTGCCGAACAAAATGTCAAACTTACCCAATTGAAGGTAGACACAATTTATACGGAAAAGTAAATATTCGTGGTTAGGTATACAAGCCATCCAACTACACAGGTACACAAGCCACCCACAGATATTAATGGGATTTCTATTGTTTTAGCATGACTCGATACACTTATCCACAAGTACTGCTCCAACTGCCTATCGCCATTCCACGGTCCTGGAACATGCCAGAGCAAGGACCGCTGCTACCGGTGTGACGAGAAACACCATGCGACGCTGCACATCGAGGACTCAGCCGCCCGCCCCTCTGAGCACGTCGGCTCGAACGTCGACGGACTGGATGATGGAGAGATCTCCGATGGCGCGTTGTCGATCGCCATCACCGAAACCACCAAATCCTGGGCAGAACAGGTAGCCGAAGCAGAACAAGAAGAGGAGGCGGCCAGCTCACCACCGATACGCTCTCCACGGCTCGGCGGCCGACCGCTACTACGACACGAGCTGTGGAGAAGCCGCGATACCGTCCACGAAGGGAACAGAGGAGAGCGTGGCTCGGAAATACGTACTTTCCGACCACTGCAAAGGCCCGGTAAGGTGAATCCTGGTGGCTCGGAAACGCGTCCTTTCCGACCATCTCGACGTTCCACTGCGGAAGAAAGCATAATTTTGAGGTCGTTTGTTGCCATTTCCCCCACTGCTTCCGTTTGCATCGAATCCGGCGGCAAACTTCATGTTGTACGTGCCCTGATCGACTCGTGTTCACCCACATCGGTCATCGCCAGCGATCTCGCTTCCAAGCTCGGCTTAGAACGGTTTGGGGGGACTCGTCCGATCAGGTGCACACTCGTCTTGCGCGGAGAGTATGGGGTGGCAAGAAGGGTAACCACACAAGCTACGGTCATGGCCAGGTACCATCGAATGAATCCAGCTTCGAATATAGACGCCACCGTTGCCGCGCCATTTCAATTCATGACCCAGACTTTTTCAGGTCGTCACCAGTGCGCCTGACATTGGGCGCCGACGTCTACGCTAGCCTTATGCTGCCGAGCACCCCACCATCCACCATCAACGGGCTACTGGCCCAGGCCACGATATTCGGCCTCACCATATCTGGGGCCTACCAACAATGAGGCCTCACTCAATCGACCCGTCCGTTTGTCGACAATTAGTCTAATAAAGGTGCAATGAACTAGGCAAAACCACGTTAATGTACTAATTACTATTTTTCGTCCACCACAGGTGTCCGCCGGAAGCTACGAGCAGAGCAAGGGCTCAGGAAGAAGACACGTAGTCATAGTTTAAATTTTAATAATTAGTTCGGCATGGCTGCTGGTGATTCAGGTTTTCTTTTTTTCTTTCTTTTAATGTTGCTTGTCGCACGGGGGGCCGGCATGTTTAGGCCACCGGCCTAAATATATCGGTCGCCCCTCGTAGTACGTACTAGTATCTACCCGCGCGACTTTTTTATTATCTTTTCGCCCGATAACAGCTCTTACCCCTTCGAAGCCTACGAAAGTAGGCATTCGGCGGCGGTACAGAGCTAAGTTTTATCTGAAGGCGCTTTCACTTCTGTTTTGAGCACGAATCAAAGTATCAGCCACTCCAGGTAAGATCCAATCCAAGTGTCATATTAGAAATTCCGTAAATTCACTTAATTATCCACTGTTATAAAATACTGGTTATTCATTTTCATAAAATAGTACTTGTACGCCTTAATTGTCCGATAATTAAGGTTGTACATTATACTCAATAAAGAGATTCACTTATTGTATTGTATTTATATTTGAAATACAGTGTCTTATTATTTATTCATTCGGTGCCCTTTCTTTCACTTTTTTCGTTACATATTATTACGTGCGAGCAACCCCGCCATTACCCGGGCTCGCTAACAGATATGTTTGTGTGTACGTTGGTGACTGCACTGAGATATATGAACACAGAACTATGCACATATGAATATAAGTATTTATGTACATATGTGCATAGCGTTAGAGTTAGAGTAAATAAGTATATGTAAGAATTAGAGTAAATATGTATAAGCAAATGCTTAGAATAATTTTGTATAAATAGGAGAAAATTATTTAAATAAAGACAGTTATTATTCCAACGTCAAAGACGTAAGAAAGATTTGCGTTATTATTACAATCCTGAAATCTTCGAGTTTTATTACTTAGTACATGGCGATCCTGTCTACTAAGATGATGCCAACTGAGATCCTGACAACTGAGATCCTGCCTACTGCGTGCGATGATGCCAACTGAAGTCCCGACAACTAAATCCTGCTAATATCCTGCCAAATGAGATCCTGCTCTGTAAGACTACTAAAAACCAGTGTAAAAGTAGACCCCTGACTTTAGCGGACTACGGGACAATCAGCAGACTGCGATATACCATACGTCGCAGACTGCAGAAATCCTGTTAGGTTTAAAAAGGCAGACTGCTAAATTTTTTAAGTGGCAGACTGCTGAGATTACTTAATAAATATTAGAACTCTTTGGCAGCCTAAGGTCGCCCACCAAATAGCAGACTTGTTTCTGCTTAGGACATATTTTATTATTTATTATTTATTATTAATTTGTTTTAAGTCGACACAAACAAAGAGGTCGACTAAGGACAGATACTATTAAAATTGCACATAACTTAAAAACTAACAATATGAATTAAAGTATTACATGAGATGTTTGGAGAGGCAGTGTCTCCCATCCACACACACATACGGTCGATTATGCACGGTTATTCAATGTTGTCATCAGAGCTGTTGGCTATTAACTGGAAAGATTAGAGTGGCCGTGATTGCTGTCCATCTTATAAAACGATCGGTTCATCCATAAGGATGGTCTTGAAAATCATTGACTGTTCCATCCTCACCGGGTGGTTGAAGAGGCCGAGTCTCCAATCCACCCTGACATACGGTCGAGTAATAATTTGTTTAAGTGTGTTCGTTGATATTGTGTGAGAAGCTGGTGGAATGGACGCGATTCCACGCAGCGTTGGGGGCAACAACGGAATATTTATCATTTAATATTGTGCCTTGAAATCTTGAATTATCCATAGGATGGTTGAAGAGGCCGAGTCTCCAATCCACCCTGACATACGGTCGAATATTTATTTATGTAAAGTCGAGTACCAGAGCGATATGAGATTTGCTGGCGGAATGGACGTGATTCCGCGCAGCGGATAATTTAATTAATTAATTGTATACGTTGATATATGTGTGCTGCCGGTGGAATGAACGCGATTCCACGTAGCGCTCAGAGCAACAACGGGTGGAGGACTTACATGATATTAGTCAGCGTTGAGCAGGAATGCAAGTATTAAATTTTGAAGTGAGGCAAAAGAACATTCGAAACTAATGTAGCTATATAACTCGTTGTAAAATGAACACCAAAGGTTTAGAGGGTGGTTTTTTGCGAAGTTTTGACGACAAAGGGGTAATTGAAAAGGCACATAATGCCTGGACGCCCTAGCGGGTACAGCAAAACTCAGTCGACTAACAAGATCAGATGAATCGATTTCACCAACAATCAGCTTATGGAGGAACATTACACGTAGTAAAACCCTACGATTTTCCAGAGAAGGTAAATTTAAGAGGAGAAGCCTACTTCTATAAGGGGGCAGGTGAGTAGTTGGATTCCAGTTAAGACCCCGCAAAGCAAAAATCAAGAATTGCTTTTGTACTGACTCAATCCGCTGTATATGAACTTGATACAAGGGACACCAGACACACGAGCAATACTCAAGTATTGGACGAACCATGTGTAAAGAACTTTCGTGAGGTATGGGTCGTCAAATTCTTTAGCCCATCGTTTAACAAAACCAAGCACACCCATGGCTTTGTTAGCAATAGATGAAATATGCATATTAAAACTTAGTTTAGGGTCAAAAATAACACCTAAATCAGTTACAACAGATATGCGTTCCAAAAGAGAGTCATTTAGTACGTATTATAAATGCAGGAACAGGATCTAAGTACGGAATTGCAATCAGATTACCAATGCATAACAATTATGTACATAGCGTTGACATTTATAATGCATACCTAAAATTACATTTACTTTACATTTCATACGATTTGATTATGTTTGATTACAAGTACATCCAATTACAATTGTAGATTACAGTGACACTGTATTATGGAAATTAATTTAGTATAAAAAAAAAATTAAATTATGCATGAAAAAAAAGGTAAACTTGAAATTCAAATATTTGAAGTAGTAATGGATTTATAGTTCCAGTTAAAACCTTAGTAGTGCGTTAAAATTATAAATAATATAAAAATATATAATAAGAAATTTTGCCAAGAATATCTAGAAGTAAATATAAGAATGAATACAAATATTGCCTATCTTGTAAACACAGAAAGCGCATTGCCGAGGCTATAAACATTGTTGTTGAAAATTTAGAGTGTGAAAGCACACTCGAGGCAATCTTAAAAGCTAGAAAATTAAGAAAATATAGTAATAAAGAAAAAGAAACATTAATATGGTTAAAACATTATTGGAAATATATAGGCATGACTAGGGAACGAACCCTTGAAGATGTTAGATGTTATCCAACCCCTAAAAAGGCGGATGAGGCGAAACGATTCGTCGCATTTTGCAACTATTACAGAAGATTTATCCCAAACTTCGCAGAATATTCTAGGGTAATAACAAGGCTTTGCAAGAAGAATGTGGTTTTCGACTGGACGGAGGATTGTCAAAAATCCTTTGACTATTTGAAAGCTGCGTTAATAATAATGTGTGCAAGAAGAATGTGGTTTTCGACTGGACGGAGGATTGTAAAAAATCCGTTGACTATTTGAAAGCTGCGTTAATAAGCCCTAATATCTTACAATACCCAGATTTCAATAAACAATTTTGTATAACAACTGACGCAAGTGGTTATGCTTGCGGAGCAGTACTAAGCCAAGAGTATGAAGGAAAACAATTGCCAATTGCATATGCATCAAGATCATTTACAAAAGGAGAAACAAATAAGGCAACAATTGATAAAGAATTAGTGGCCATTCATTGGGCCATAACATATTTTAGACCATACGTTTATGGTAGAAAATTTTTAGTCAAAACAGACCATAGACCTTTAACATTCCTATTTTTAATGAAAAACCCATCATCAAAATTAACTAGAATCAGACTAGATTTGGAAGAATATGACTTCGAGGTGGAGTATATAGCAGGAAAACAAAATTATGTAGCAGACGCACTGTCACGCATAGATATTAAAGATCTTAAAGAAATTTCAGTAGAAGCGTGTAAAATATTAAAAGTTACGACTAGATCGGAAACTAATAAAAATTATAATAATAATAAAAATTCCAGTAGTAAAAATGAAGAAATAAAAAGTCACAAAGAGAACCCAATAATTTATGAAGCGCTGAATAAATGTGAGGTAAAGAGACTAGTCCAGCTCGTTTTCGATCCTCCGAAATTATGTTTCAAACAAGGAAAGAAAATTTGTAGTGAAATTAATATGAAAAACCTAATTGTTGAGGCGAAGATTGACTTAGGTCAATTCTTTGCCAGGCTTATGAAAGAAGCCGGCAATTTGGGAATTGTAAAAATACAGTTGTCCCTAGGAGACAAATTGTTTAAGCAAAATTATACCCGGGTAGACACATTTAAAGAAATTGGTACCAAAGTTCTCAAAAATTTAACAATTGCATTGGCTCCGGAGACAAAGAAAATATTAAAAAGATTCTTCAAAAGTATCACGACGATCCTGTTTTTGGTGGCCACCCAGGAATAAATCGTACGTTAAATAAAATAAGACAAAAGTATTACTGGAAAATTATGAAAAATGACATCAGAAAATATCTAAAAAAATTGCATTCACTTCAGCAAAAATAAAACTAACAAACATCTGAAAGAACGAATGACTATAACGGAGACGCCACCGAAGGCTTTCGATATAGTACAGATAGACACAATAGGGCCATTACCAAAATCAATAAATGGAAATGAATATGCAGTTACTATCATATGTGACCTAACCAAATACTTGGTTACAGTACTAGTCCAAAGCAAACATGCTGTAGCAGTTGCTAAGGCTGTATTTGAGAATTTCATTCTGATTTATGGTTGTATGAAAACAATTATAACGGATATGGGAACCGAATACAAAATTAGGAATTGTGCAAACTCTTAAAAATAGAGCATAAAACATCAACACCCTACCATCATCAAACTTTAGGTACTGTTGAACGCAGTCATAGAACATTCAATGAATATGTGCGTTCTTACATATCCATTGACAAAGACGATTGGGATGAATACCTTAAATATTTTTCGTATTGTTACAATACAACACCTTCAACAGTTCATGGCTATTGTCCTTTTGAACTAGTTTTTGAAAAAAAACCTCTGACTTACGAATTTTTAAAAGAAAATATAACTAGCCCAGTATATAATCATGAGGCTTATGATAAGGAAATTAAATATAGGTTACAAGTAGCATAACAAAAAGCTAGAAAGTTAGTTCAAGAATCTAAGGAAAGACAAACAATTAGCTATGATAGGAAAGTACAATATAAGGAGATAAATATAGGAGACATAGTATTAGTAGAAAATGAAGCAGGTCATAAGCTAGACAATAGGTATAAGGGGCCCTTTAGAGTAACAAATATTGATAAGAAAAATAACTACAGTTTACTTCCCTATAAGGTAGAAAATATTGATAAAATAAATAATTCCACTTTAAGTAATGAAAATAAGAAAATCATAATACATAAGAATAGACTAAAATTAATAGAATAAGTATTTAGCGTTTTTTTTTTCTCTAAGCAAATACAAAAACATTCGAAAAGAATATTATATGCAAAATAGATGTCATTGTGTACAAAAGAAAAACACAAAAATAACATAAAAACACACTCATGTAAAGTCAAATTCAACATTGTAAACAAATACAGCCCAATTCTAAACGAAAAATCCGCACGTATTTTTCCGCTTCTCCCTATTCCCTTATTCTGAACATAAAATCCGCAAGTATTTGTTCGCTTCTCGCTCTTCGCCTATTCTAAACGATGTTCGAAAAAGCGGAAAGCGGTTTGGCGAGTAAAGTAGGTATCATAAATGAAAAGAAAGGGGAGAATACACAACAGTTTTTCGGGAGATATTTCACCAGCCAATTTACGGTGAACGCTGAACAAAACGTAAAAAATTTAACTTTTATTAATTAAAAACGTATTACACATTAAAAACGTGTTGTTTTTAGGGCGAAAAGTATAAATAATCAGCAAATAGACACTTTAATAAGCTTTATTCAAAGGCATCTGGAAATTCCTGCGTCTTCCTTAAAGGATGTTTGCAAAATGAGGATGAGGTAAATTCGGCCGGACCACCAGCAGAATGTATTGTGGCACCAAAAGGCACAATCTTATTTATAACACAGGTTTTATCAAGAGGGGCTTCTTTAGTGAAAGCGCAAACTGTTTTAGGCTTGTTGTGTGTATGCTGTTAAAATGTCCAACAAATATTTGTATGCGACTTTATTTACCCAATAGTATTAAATACATCTACAAAACAATTGAATCAATAAAATTTACTAAAAAGAGTTTTGTTAGCTCTTACAATGATTCCGGCAACTAAAGTGGGCTCATATCATCACGCAACCTTCTTGTTTTAGAGCTCTGTTACGGTCCCTGTGCTACAGAATCTTTCGTTTATACATATGCTACCATTCGAAAGGCAATACTATGCATTTTTATTCTTAATTTATCTAACTTAACAACTTTATATCAAAAATTTTAACATTTTGCACAAAAAGAAGTACCAAAATCAAGCGTGAAATGGCAGCACAGCTGATTTCGAAAATTCGAAATTCCCCTCCAATATACATATGCTACCATTCGAAAGGCAATACTATGCATTTTTATTCTTAATTTATCTAATTCAACAACTTTATATCAAAAATTTTAATATTTTGCACAAAAAGAAGTACCAAAATCAAGCGTGAAATGGCAGCACAGCTGATTTCGAAAATTCGAAATTCCCCTCCAATATACATATGCTACCATTCGAAAGGCAATACTATGCATTTTTATTCTTAATTTATCTAACTTAACAACTTTATATCAAAAATTTTAATATTTTGCACAAAAAGAAGTACCAAAATCAAGCGTGAAATGGCAGCACAGCTGATTTCGAAAATTCGAAATTCCCCTTCACCAATTTTTCTGTTCACTAGTGAAAGAGAATTGGCGGAAATTTTCCTGGCGAATAAAAATTTCCGCAAGGAAAGAAATCCGAGCGGATATTTAGAATCGGGCTGATCAACATTTATTGTACCCAAAAAGGCTCAAATTATTAAAATAAAACTATTTCATAAACATGAACCAACATTTGTCAAAAATGCTAAACATTTTCAATAAGTTATTGTATTACCCACTCGAAAATAAAATAAACAAACCAAAAACATTGTAACATAAGTAATAACCAGACAGAACATAAAAATTTTGTAAACAAACAGCAAACAATAAAAATCTTTAAGTGTCAAATGAAATTTATGCTCATAAACTAATTGTAGAAATGTACAAAGAAAAAAAAACCACCTAAGTACATCACAGCTTTAAAATCGTTTATATTATTCACGATTTTTTTTTAGGAAAGGAGGTGTAGTATATCAGAGCAAGTCGCCAACAATAGCAAAGACACACGCCGACTTCCAAACATTCCGCTGTGTCAAGGTATTTCTAATTACGTTGAGTTTCTCACGCTGCCCAAAAGTACATGAGCGGCACAAGCGATGGAGTTGTATTAGTTGTCGTATGCTGGTCACATATGTGTAAATGTGTGTGGCTGCATCGCTGGCAGCTCCATGCTTGGTACATGTATATATGTATGCGACTGCATTGCTCAGTCCCACTATAGATATGAACACAGAACTATGCACATATGAATATATGTATGTACATATGTGCATAGCGTTAGAGTTAGAGTAAATAAGTATATGTAAGAATTAGAGAAAATATGTATAAGCAAAGATTTGCGTTATTATTACAATCCTGGAATCTTCGAGTTTTATTATTTAGTACATGGCGATCCTGTCTACTAAGATGATGCCAACTGAGATCCTGCCTACTGCGTGCGATGATGCCAACTGAAGTCCCGATAACTAAATCCTGCTGATATCCTGCCAAATGAGATCCTGCTCTGTAAGACTACTAAAAACCAGTGTAAAAGTAGACCGCTGACTTTAGCGGACTACGGGACAATCAGCAGGCTGCGATATACCATACGTCGCAGACTGCAGAAATACTGTTAGGTTTAAATAGGCAGACTGCTAAATTTTTTAAGTGGCAGACTGCTGAGATTACTTAATAAATATTAGAACTCTTTGGCACCCTAAGGTGGCCCACCAAATAGCAGACTTGTTTCTGCTTAGGGCATATTTTATTATAAATAAATATTAGAACTCTTTGGCACCCTAAGGCCGCCCGTCAAATAGGAGACTTGTTTCTGCTTAGGACATATTTTATTATAAATGCAGGAACAGGATCTAAGTACGGAATTGCAATCAGATTACCTTTGCATAACAATTATGTACATAGCGTTGACATTTATAATGCATACCTAAAATTACATTTACTTTACATTTCATACGATTTGATTATGTTTGCGGAGCAGTACTAAGCCAAGAGTATGAAGGAAAACAATTGCCAATTGCATATGCATCAAGATCATTTACAAAAGGAGAAACAAATAAGGCAACCATTGAGAAAGAATTAGCGGCCATTCATTAGGCCATAACATATGGTAGAAAATTTTTAGTCAAAACAGACCATAGACCTTTAACATTCCTATTTTCAAAGAAAAACCCATCATCAAAATTAACTAGAATCAGACTAGATTTGGAAGAATATGACTTCGAGGTGGAGTATATAGCAGGAAAACAAAATTATGTAGCAGACGCACTGTCACGCATAGATATTAAAGATCTTAAAGAAATTTCAGTAGAAGCGTGTAAAATATTAAAAGTTACGACTAGATCGGAAACTAATAAAAATTATAATAATAATAAAAATTCCAGTAGTAAAAATGAAGAAATAAAAAGTCACAAAGAGAACCCAATAATTTATGAAGCGCTGAATAAATGTGAAGTAAAGAGACTAGTCCAGCTCGTTTTCGATCCTCCGAAATTATGTTTCAAAAAGGAAAGAAAATTTGTAATTGTTGAGGCGAAGATTGCATTAGGTCAATTCTTTGCCAGGCTTATGAAAGAAGCCAGCAATTTGGGAATTGTAAAAATACAGTTGTCCCTAGGAGACAAATTGTTTAAGCAAAATTACACCCGGGTAGCCACATTTAAAGAAATTGGTACCAAAGTTCTCAAAAATTTAACAATTGCATTGACTCCGGAGGCTATGTATGTGACAGAAAAAGAAAATATTAAAAAGATTCTTCGAAAGTATCACGACGATCCTGTTTTTGGTGGCCACCCAGGAATAAATCGTACGTTAAATAAAATAAGACAAAAGTATTACTGGAAAAATATGAAAAATGACATCAGAAAATATGTAAAAAATTGCATTCACTTCAGCAAAAATAAAACTAACAAATATCTGAAAGAACGAATGACTACAACGGAGACGCCACCGAAGGCTTTCGATATGGTACAGATAGACACAATAGGGCCATTACCAAAATCAATAAATGGAAATGAATATGCGGTTACTATCATATGTGACCTAACCAAATACTTGGTTACAGTACCCGTCCAAAGCAAACATGCTGTAGCAGTTGCTAAGGCTGTATTTGAGAATTTCATTCTGATTTATGGTTGTGTTTTATAATTCACTATGCATAAAGTCACGGTGCCCTTGTTTGCACTGGTGCACGATAGGTAAATGGGTGAGGGGTACTTACGCGGTTTTGCACGGTAGCAACGCTTTTCGCAAAAACTACAACACCGACACTTTTGCTTTAATTTTAACTTAGCGTAAGTATTTATTTATCATTTATTAGTTCACTTTACAATGGTGTATACTAGGTTTTAATAACTTCTATTAATTTTAACGATTTTTAACTTAGTTTGTAAGTTTTAATTTCAATTTTAGTATGTCTGTATAACTATATGATTTTAACTGTAGCAAGTAAGAGTTTTAACTTTAAATAAACAAAATAGCCGGTTCAATGCTCGCGCGCTCAACATAGACTGGTTCTAGCGGCCGCTGATGCCCGCCCGCTAAGCTATGCAGTGAATATGCATACATATGTACATATATACATCAAGGTAAGTACCTAAAGAAGCGGCAGTTTTCCAGTTAGTTATTTTAAGTTTTACCCTAGATTGGTTTGAAGTTTAAGGTAAGTATAGTGTATATAAAAAGGTAAGTATGAATACAAATGGTAGGTATGAGTATAAAAGGTAAGTATAGTGTATATAAAAAGGTATGTAAGTATGAATACAAATGGTAAGTATGGGTATAAAAGGTAAGTATAGTTTTAAGGTAAGTATTTAATTCAAATTGTGAGTATATGTGTGTAAATACGAGGTAAGTATTCAATTCATCTCTAAAGGTATTCATAACATGGTATATACATATGTATGTGCAATTCAAAGTTAAGTATTTATATATAAATATGTATATAGAAACTGAGTTGTGTATAAAGTACTGCTTAGTCGAACTCTATAAGGTTCTCTTCCATGTCTTCAACATGGCGGCCGGCCTGCGGAGTTGTCGCGTGCAATAGCTCTTGTAGCTTTTCTAGTGTAACTTTTGCCTTGTTGACCAATTTCCTCAGATTGCGTTGGTTGACGCTGCGGCCCTGCAAACGCGCAGTTGGCCGTTCGATGGTACGGGGTCTAGCCCTTCCCCGCTGCTCGTCATGCCGATGGCGCACGGTTGGTGGAGGCGTTGGACGTCGGTTGCGTGTCGATGAGGCAACGATTGGACGGTGCAAGAGCGTGTGGTGAGCTCTGCCGCAGTGACGACAGCTGCCCGTGGAGTTGCACGCCCCGGTAGTGTGGGATGTGGCCAGGCAATTAACACAGTATCGGTGGACGCGAGCGGACTCATATCGCTCTGCGGGCGTCATTGCCAAGAACGCATGACAGTGGCGTAGTGAGTGGGGGCGGCAGCACAGGCGGCATCTTCCCAGTTCCATGATGCGATCTGTAGAAGAAAACGTTAGTAGAAAAATGAGCTATTACGTTAATATAAGGATTAGAAAAAAGGGGAATTGAGAGTTGTGAGGGTAACATGAGAAGATAACTATGAGAGGGGTAATAAACATATCTTAGTGATGTTACGAGTAATTATTTCGCTTTGCGTGCGAATGTCAACAACACGAATGTTTTTATCGGGGCCTAGATGCAGTTTGCAGATGCGGCCTAGTCGCCATTCATTGGGGGGTAAGAGGTCATCCTTGACGACAACTAGGTCTCCTTCTTTGAGATTTTGTTGATTGGTTTTCCATTTTTGTCGTTTATGGAGTTCCTGTAGATACTCGTTCTTCCAGCGGTTGCTGAATTGATGGTGGAGAACTTTGAGCATTTGCCATTTATGCAGAATGCTGAGATTTTCTGCATTGGGTTCTGGCAGCGAAAGCAACGGGGCTCCACGCAGGAAATGTCCCGGGGTCAACGCGAGTAGATCGGTAGGGTCTTCAGACAGGGGCGATATAGGCCTGGAGTTAAGGACCGCCTCAATCCGCACGATGAGGGTAGTGAACTCTTCAAAGGAGAACTTATGGTTTCCGGCAACTTTAGTTACGTGCGTCTTGAAGCTTTTAACGGCGGCTTCCCAGAGACCACCCATGTGAGGAGCATATGGGGGGATGAATTGCCACGAGAGTCCATGAGCCGCATATTTTTTGGAGATATCTTGCGCTGCTTTTTTGAGAAAAAGAGTTATTTCCTTTTGTATCGCTCGATGAGCGCCGACAAATGTCTTTCCGTTATCGGACATGATTTTATGAGGGAGGCCGCGGCGGCCGGCAAAACGGGCAAAAGCGGCCATAAAGGCATCCGTGGTTAGGTTGGAGCAGACCTCAAGATGTATTGTGCTAATGTTAGAAACGGGAAATTTCGAAGTTCCTCAGTTTCTATTTTGGCTGATGGCAGGAAGTGGGTCAATTGCTGTAGGATTATTACCTGGGTGGCAATTTGGGTCTTTAAATCAGCAGAGCAAATTGTCAAAGAGCATATTTTATTCGAGTTCTGAACAACTCGTCCGCCCATACCTAATATTAGGTAGTTTATTCTCTTTGTGGGTAGCCCTAGCAATTTCTGGATTCGAGAGGAGACGAACGACTTTTGGGACCCTTGGTCTACTAATGCCCGGACTTGAAAGGTTTCTCCTCTATGGAGAATGGGAATAATTGCTGTGGGTAATAATGTTTGCTCCCTGTTGCTGGATAAGTGAGCTAGGGTTCTATTTTCTTTGGTAGATGGGGTTTCAGTGCGCGATTCTTGCGACTGCATTGCCTGATTAGAGGTCGAGGCTTTGTCCTGGCCATTGGCTGCTTGGGGCGGGTCCTTGAAGGGATTTCTTCTTTGAGATTGTCGCGCGGTATTGGGGTGCGTTGGCCGAGATGTTTGGTAGTGTAGCAGGCAGTGATGTCGCTTTTGGCAGTATACACACTTAAAATTGCTACAACACTCGGTTTCTAAGTGGGAGAATGCTAGACAATTTTTACAATAATTATTGTCTTTTACAAACTTATTTCACTCTGGTACGCTAAGTTGCTTAAATTTAACGCAATTCATCATCGAGTGATTTGAATTGCACAACTTGCAGGAAACTTGTCGGGCTTGCTCGCTAAGATACGAGTGAGATTTATTTTTAAAGTTATTCGTCTGATTATGGGGTGTCGACGATCGAGGGGTGAAGATCGAGTTTGAGTTTCGGGGCTTACTGGGCCTATAAGTGCCTAGGCGTTCCACGACTTCATATCTAGTCGTGAGGAATTTATCTAACTCCGACCAGAGGGGTAATTCTTTTGTGGACTCTAGAGATTGTTCCCATAAAGCTAGAGTTTCGTTGGGGAGCTTAGAAGAGCATAAATAAACCAGGATGGGGTCCCAATTACTAGTGGGTACGTTGTTGGAGTTAAGGGTAGACAGACAGTTATTAATTGTGGTTTTAACTTCTTGAATTCTTTCCCCACTTTCATAGAATACAGGCTGAATATTAAAAAGGGTTTTTAGCTGACTATCTACGAGAATTCTACGGTTCTCGTATCTGGACTCAAGGGCCCCCCACGCGAGCTGGAAATTTTGGTCATTAAGTGGGTATTTTTGAATTATGAGGTGTGCTATTCCCCGGGTTTTTTGTCTCAAGTGATATAATTTTTGTACTTGAGAGAGTCTGGGGTGATTTATGTACACTGCCGTGAACATATCTCTAAAGGAGGGCCAAGTATCGTATCCTCCGTGGAACACTTCTGTGTCACATGCGGGGACTTTGAGGTAGGGTTCGAAGGTAGCTGGTGCTGCTGTTGCCCCTGGTTGATGTGGAGCTATGGGACCTGGTTCCAGTTCCGCGAGCTGCTCATTTATTCTGGTCCGTGTCATCATGTTGTTCTCCATTGCTTTGTCATATTTTTCGGTCAGCGCTTCTAGGGACTGCTCATCCTTCAGATTTAGGTGCGCTGCTTCATATGCCCGTTCTACTGCTGAAATGTGTCTGTTGAGCTCCTCCAAGTATGTCTGCAAACTGGGTTTTGTGTCAGTTGTCTCATCAATGTTCCACCATTTATCGCAAAACTTTTCGAGTTTTGCAAATTCGAATAATGATTTTTTCATTATTATGGACAATTCTTCTTCTTCAACTTGAGATCTTGACCGCGTTCTTGGTCCTTGGGGAGCTGGGATATTCAATGGTTTTTCTACTTTATCTTCAGCCATTTTTATTGGAGGGTTTTATTTAAGTGTGTCTTTAGAAGTACACGAGAATATAGAGTTATTTGTGTACTCGGAGTACACGAAGATGTATTTTATACACTGTGTATTAGGAGTACACGAGGGTTTATTTAAGAGCTTGTGTATTAGCAGTACACGAGAAAATTTTATTTTTAATAACCTGGGTATTAAGAGGTACACCAGAATATATTTCAGATTTTTTGTAATAGAAGTACAAAAAGGGGTTTAACTATTTAGTTTAAATTAATTTAATAAAATTTATTTAAATTTTGTAAAAAAATATTGGATACGCTTTATTCTGGGTTTTTGCCCACTGTCTTTTTGCTAGTGGATTTATTGGGTGCGGCCCACTGTATTGTGCTAGCTCGCTGCACTTGTTGGAATGTGTATATATGTATGCACTTACAGGCTTTTTTTTCCAGTTATCGCTTATATACTTGTCTCAGCGCTTCTGAGTACAAATATGTTTGTTGGAATGAGTTTACTTTTTTGGAGGTTTTTTGTGAGGGTGGAAATTCTGCACTTGTCTCAGCGCTTCTGAGTCCAAGTGTATTTGTATGTGTGAGAGTCCAAATTTTAAGTTTATGCTGGCGGCGTATAGAGGAGTTATAGCTAAGTGGTATAGGGGAATATATGTATGTTTAACAAAGGTAAGTGGTATATGGGTGGGGTGCGAATAAATAATTTATGTATATATATCTACGTGTCCGTTATTAAGTTTGTGTGGCCTATATATCTGGTTTCTAATTTCTAATTATATTTTTTCCAGAAATTTAAAAAATAATTTTTATAATTTTTTTAAAATTTTTTTTATTTTATTTTCTTATGATTTTTTTTCTTTTTGAAGGCTTTGAACAATATTTTTGTACACTTTTTCTTTTCTATTTCACCAGCTTTCAACAAATTTTGTTTTCTTTTTCAGAATATTTTTCAGTTTTCTTATTTTTTATACTTTTTTCCCAGATTGCGGAAAATAGTTTTTTAAAATTTAAGTGCACAATTTTTTACACTTCTTTTCTTCGGTTTATTTATAATTTTTTTTTTTTTTTCGGTTTTTCCAAAAATTATTTTTTAAATAAACTTTTTCCTTCTTTTTCTTTCAGGTTTTGTTCACCAAGCCACTTATTAATATATGTTAATATCTGTATATATACATATTTTTTCTCTTTTCAGGATTTTTATTTATGCCTTTTTTAACAATTTTTCCTGTTTATTTTCTTCTCACTTTGTATAAAATTTTTTTTTCTTTTAGATCACCCTTTTTTGTACCTTTTTTTTATTTCCAGGAAGCGATTTTGTAAATTTTTTCTTTTTCAGGTAAGTTATTTGGATTTCACCATGTATAATTATCACTTTCTATAAAATTCACTTTTTCACCTTTTAATCCTTTTTTCCTTTTCAGGTTTTTTGATGGTTTTTCACTTTTTATTTGCAGCAATTTTTTTTTCCTTTTTATTAGCACCCTAATGCCTTTTTTCGCACTATACCACTTTTTTCTATTTTTTGTGAGTTTAAAATGTATACTTTTTATTTTTTCATAAAAATTTTTTCTAGGCGCTGATTCGTCTCGTTGTGGCACCAAAAGGCACAATCTTATTTATAACACAGGTTTTATCAAGAGGGGCTTCTTTAGTGAAAGCGCAAACTGTTTTAGGCTTGTTGTGTGTATGCTGTTAAAATGTCCAACAAATATTTGTATGCGACTTTATTTACCCAATAGTATTAAATACATCTGCAAAACAATTGAATCAATAAAATTTATTAAAAAGAGTTTTGTTAGCTCTTACAATGATTCCGGCAACTAAAGTGGGCTCATATCATCACGCAACCTTCTTGTTTTAGAGCTCTGTTACGGTCCCTGTGCTACAGAATCGTTTATACATATGCTACCATTCGAAAGGCAATACTATCCATTTTTATTCTTAATTTATCTAATTTAACAACTTTATATCAAAAATTTTAATATTTTGCACAAAAAGAAGTACCAAAATCAAGCGTGAAATGGCAGCACAGCTGATTTCGAAAATTCGAAATTCCCTTTCTGTTCACTAGTGAAAGAGAATTGGCGGAAATTTTCCTGGCGAATAAAAATTTCCGCAAGGAAATAAATCCGAGCGGATATTTAGAATCGGGCTGATCAACATTTATTGTACCCAAAAAGGCTCAAATTATTAAAATAAAACTATTTCATAAACATGAACCAACATTTGTCAAAAATGCTAAACATTTTCAATAAGTTATTGTATTACCCACTCGAAAATAAAATAAACAAACCAAAAACATTGTAACATAAGTAATAACCAGACAGAACATAAAAATTTTGTAAACAAACAGCAAACAATAAAAATCTAGATGTAGAAATGTACAAAGAAAAAAAAAACCACTTAAGTACATCACAGCTTTAAAATCGTTTATATTATTCTCGATTTTATTTTAGGAAAGGAGGTGTAGCATATCAGAGCAAGTCGCCAACAATAGCAAAGACACACGCCGACTTCAAACATTCCGCTGTGTCAAGGTATTTCTAATTACGTTGAGTTTCTCACGCTGCCCAAAAGTACATGAGCGGCACAAGCGATGGAGTTGTATTAGTTGTCGTATGCTGGTCACATATGTGTAAATGTGTGTGACTGCATCGCTGGCAGCTCCACGCTTGGTACATGTATATATGTATGCGACTGCATTGCTCAGTCCCACTGTAGATATGTTTGTGTGTACGTTGGTGACTGCACTGAGATATATGAACACAGAACTATGCACATATGAATATATGTATGTACATATGTGCATAGCGTTAGAGTTAGAGTAAATAAGTATATGTAAGAATTAGAGTAAATATGTATAAGCAAATGCTTAGAATAATTTTGTATAAATAGGAGAAAATTATCTGAATAAAGACAATTATTATTCCAACGTCAAAGACGTAAGAAAGATTTGCGTTATTATTACAATCCTGAAATCTTCGAGTTTTATTATTTAGTACATGGCGATCCTGCCTACTAAGATGATGCCAACTGAAGTCCCGACAACTAAATCCTGCTGATATCCTGCCAAATGAGATCCTGCTCTGTAAGACTACTAAAAACCAGTGTAAAAGTAGACCGCTGACTTTAGCGGACTACGGGACAATCAGCAGACTGCGATATACCATACCTCGCAGACTGCAGAAATCCTGTTAGGTTTAAAAAGGCAGACTGCTACATTTTTTAAGCGGCAGACTGCTGAGATTACTTAATAAATATTAGAACTCTTTGGCACCCTAAGGTCGCCCACCAAATAGCAGACTTGTTTCTGCTTAGGGCATATTTTATTGTAAATAAATATTAGAACTTTTGACACCCTAAGGTCGCCCGCCAAATAGCAGACTTGTTTCTGCTTAGGACATATTTTATTATAAATGCAGGAACAGGATCTAAGTACGGAATTGCAATCAGATTACCTTTGCATAACAATTATGTACATAGCGTTGACATTTATAATGCATACCTAAAATTACATTTACTACAAGTACATCCAATTACAATTGTAGATTACAGTGACTCTGTATTATGGAAATTAATTTAGTATACAAAAAAATTTTATTATACATGAAAAAAAGGTAAACTTGAAATTCAAATATTTGAAGTAGTAATGGATTTATAGTTCCAGTTAAAATCTTAGTAGTGCGTTAAAATTATAAATAATATAAAAATATATAATAAGAAATTTTGCCAAGAATATCTAGAAGTAAATATAAGAATGAATACAAATATTGCCTATTTTGTAAACACAGAAAGCGCATTGCCCGATGACCTCGATTACGAGGCTATAAACATTGTTGTTGAAAATTTAGAGTGTGAAAGCACACTCGAGGCAATCTTAAAAGCTAGGAAATTAAGAAAATATAGCAATAAAGAAAAAAAAAACATTAATATGGTTAAAACATTATTGGAAATATATAGGCAGACTAGGGAACCAACCCTTGAAGATGTTAGATGTTATCCAACCCCTAAAAATGCGGATGAGGCGAAACGATTCGTCGCATTTTGCAACTATTACAGAAGATTTATCCCAAACTTCGCAGAATATTCTAGGGTAATAACAAGGCTTTGCAAGAAAAATGTGGTTTTCGACTGGACGGAGGATTGTAAAAAATCCCTAATATCTTACAATACCCAGATTTCAATAAACAATTTTGTATAACAACTGACGCAAGTGGTTATGCTTGCGGAGCAGTACTAAGCCAAAAGTATGAAGGAAAACAATTGCCAATTGCATATGCATCAAGATCATTTACAAAAGGAGAAACAAATAAGGCAACAATTGAGAAAGAATTAGCGGCCATTCATTGGGCCATAACATATTTTAGACCATACGTTTATGGTAGAAAATTTTTAGTCAAAACAGACCATAGACCTTTAACATTCCTATTTTCAATGAAAAACCCATCATCAAAATTAAATAGAATCAGACTAGATTTGGAAGAATATGACTTCGAGGTGGCGTATGTAGCAGGAAAACAAAATTATGTAGCAGACGCACTCTCACGCATAGATATTAAAGATCTTAAAGAAATTTCAGTAGAAGCGTGTAAAATATTAAAAGTTACGACTAGATCGGAAACTAATAAAAATTATAATAATAATAAAAATTCCAGTAGTAAAAATGAAGAAATAAAAAGTCACAAAGAGAACCCAATAATTTATAAAGCGCTGAATAAATCTGAGGTAAAGAGACTAGTCCAGCTCGTTTTCGATCCTCCGAAATTATGTTTCAAAAAAGGAAAGAAAATTTGTAGTGAAATTAATATGAAAAACCTAATTGTTGAGGCGAAGATTGACTTAGGTCAATTCTTTGCCAGGCTTATGAAAGAAGCCGGCAATTTGGGAATTGTGAAAATACAGTTGTCCCTAGGAGACAAATTGCTTAAGCAAAATTATACCCGGGTAGATACATTTAAAGAAATTGGTACCAAAGTTCTCAAAAATTTAACAATTGCATTGACTCCGGAGTTTATGCATGTGACAGAAAAAGAAAATATTAAAAAGATTCTTCAAAAGTATCACGACGATCCTGTTTTTGGTGGCCACCCAGGAATAAATCTTACGTTAAATAAAATAAGACAAAAGTACTGGAAAAATATGAAAAATGACATCAGAAAATATGTAAAAATTGCATTCACTTCAGCAAAAATAAAACTAACAAACATCTGAAAGAACGAATGACTATAACGGAGACGCCACCGAAGGCTTTCGATATAGTAAAGATAGACACAATAGGGCCATTACCAAAATCAATAAATGGAAATGAATATGCGGTTACTATCATATGTGACCTAACCAAATACTTGTTTACAGTACCCGTCCAAAGCAAACATGCTGTAGCAGTTGCTAAGGCTGTATTTGAGAATTTCATTCTGATTTATGGTTGTATGAAAACAATTATAACGGATATGGGAACCGAATACAAAACTAGTTTGTTTGAGGAATTGTGCAAACTTTTAAAAATAGAGCATAAAACATCAACACCCTACCATCATCAAACTTTAGGTACTGTTGAACGCAGTCATAGAACATTCAATGAATATGTGCGTTCTTACATATCCATTGACAAAGACGATTGGGATGAATACCTTAAATATTTTTCGTATTGTTACAATACAACACCTTCAACAGTTCATGGCTATTGTCCTTTTGAACTAGTTTTTGAAAAAAAACCTCTGACTTACGAATTTTTAAAAGAAAATATAATTAGCCCAGTATATAATCATGAGGCTTATGATAAGGAAATTAAATATAGGTTACAAGTAGCACAACAAAAAGCTAGAAATTTAGTTCAAGAATCTAAGGAAAGACAAAAAATTAGTTATGATAGGAAAGTACAATATAAGGAGATAAATATAGGAGACATAGTATTAGTAAAAAATGAAGCAGGTCATAAGCTAGACAATAGTTATAAGGGGCCCTTTAGAGTAACAAATATTGATAAGAAAAATAACTACAGTTTAATTCCCTATAGAGTAGAAAATATTGATAAAATAAATAATTCCACTTTAAGTAATGAAAATAAGAAAATCATAATACATAAGAATAGACTAAAATTAATAGAATAAGTATTTAGCGTTTTTTTTTCTCTGAGCAAATACAAAATCATTCGAAAAGAATATTATATGCAAAATAGATGTCATTGTGTACAAAAGAAAAACACAAAAATAACATAAAAACACACTTATGTAATCTCAAATTCAACATTGTAAACAAATACAGCCCAATTCTAAACGAAAAATCCGCACGTATTTTTCCGCTTCTCCCTATTAGTGGTAACCAGAATGAAAACGGCAAACGACAAGCGGCATCTGTCAAAATATTTTTACACGTGTTCTTATGGGGAGGAATTTTTTGAACACGACGCGGCAAAGCGGCAATCAATCACAGATGCCGCTGTCGCCAGATTAAATCTAATTCTATTTTGACAAGCGGCAGATGGTGGCGTTTGGTTTTTTTGACAATAAAAACGAAGGGAAGAGTAAATAACTTGTAAAATAAGCTCCAATTATTACAGAATATGTCTCTTTCACACTTTTTACAACATTTTTTGCTACTTTTCAAGATGATTCACATCTGTCGCCCCTGCTCTCATTATAATCATGTCGCCAATGCTTGACGGCAAATATCGTCAATCTTCATTTTTCTCCGTTGTCGTTGCCGCCGTCGTGTTCATTGTGGACGGGCCTATTCCCTTATTCTGAACATAAAATCCGCAAGTATTTGTTCGCTTCTCGCTCTTCGCCTATTCTAAAGGATGTTCGAAAAAGCGGAAAGAGGTTTGGCGAGTAAAGTAGGTATCATAAATGAAAAGAAAGGGGAAAATACACAACAGTTTTTCGGGAGATATTTCACCAGCCAAAATACGGTGAACGCTGAACAAAATGTAAGAAAATTTAACTTTTAATAATTAAAAACGTATTACACATTTATAACGTGTTGGTTTTAGGGCGAAAAGTATAAATAATCAGCAAATAGACACTTTAATAAGCTTTATTCAAAGGCATCTGAAAATTCCTGCGTCTTCCTTAAAGGATGTTGCAAAATGAGGATGAGGTAAATTCGGCCGGACCACAGCAGAATGTATTGTGGCACCAAAAGGCACAATCTTATTTATAACACAGGTTTTATCAAGAGGGGCTTCTTTAGTGAAAGCGCAAACTGTTTTAGGCTTGTTGTGTGTATGCTGTTAAAATGTCCAACAAATATTTGTATGCGACTTTATTTACCCAATAGTATTAAATACATCTACAAAACAATTGAATCAATAAAATTTACTAAAAAGAGTTTTGTTAGCTCTTACAATGATTCCGGCAACTAAAGTGGGCTCATATCATCACGCAACCTTCTTGTTTTAGAGCTCTGTTACGGTCCCTGTGCTACAGAATCTTTCGTTTATACATATGCTACCATTCGAAAGGCAATACTGCGCATTTTTATTCTTAATTTATCTAACTTAACAACTTTATATCAAAAATTTTAACATTTTGCACAAAAAGAAGTACCAAAATCAAGCGTGAAATGGCAGCACAGCTGATTTCGAAAATTCGAAATTCCCCTCCAATATAATATGCTACCATTCGAAAGGCAATACTATGCATATTTATTCTTAATTTATCTAATTTAACAACTTTCACTAGTGAAAGAGAATTGGCGGAAATTTTCCTGGCGAATAAAAATTTCCGCAAGGAAAGAAATCCGAGCAGATATTCAGGATCGGGCTGATAAACATTTATTGTACCCAAAAAGGCTCAAATTATTAAAATAAAACTATTTCATAAACATGAACCAACATTTGTCAAAAATGCTAAGCATTTTCAATAAGTTATTGTATTACCCACTCGAAAATAAAATAAACAAACCAAAACCATTGTAACATAAGTAATAATCAGACAGAACATACAAATTTTGTAAACAAACAGCAAACAATAAAAATCTTTAACGGGTCGATTCTATAGTGGTAACAACATTCGATTTACCCGGCAAACAAATATCTTGGAAACTTTTACACCCGTTTGGTATTCTGCCGGCTCAAGTTGCAGTTCAATTTCGTAACCACCGAAAGAGGTGGTAACGCCAAGTAACCGCGACAAATTGCACGTGTTTTGTAAATATTTTTTTGGACAGAAAATAGCACAAATTTTATACACATACTAGTTCAGAAGAATTAATAAACAATATAAGCACTTTCTTACGTGATGTTTCGTGCGCGTTTGCCTTTTATTCTCTTTTGCGCATTGTTTGTTTTTGACATCGTTACCATGCGCGCTAGAATCGCGGGTACATGCAACGGTTACGATTTTTGGTTAGATAATCTTCTGGGTACAAAGTTCCCGGCTACGCTCAGAATCGACACGTAAGTGTCAAATGAAATTTATGCTCATAAACTAATTGTAGAAATGTACAAAGAAAAAAAAAACCACCTAAGTACATCACAGCTTTAAAATCGTTTATATTATTCACGATTTTTTTTTAGGAAAGGAGGTGTAGTATATCAGAGCAAGTCGCCAACAATAGCAAAGACACACGCCGACTTCCAAGCATTCCGCTGTGTCAAGGTATTTCTAATTACGTTGAGTTTCTCACGCTGCCCAAAAGTACATGAGCGGCACAAGCGATGGAGTTGTATTAGTTGTCGTATGCTGGTCACATATGTGTAAATGTGTGTGGCTGCATCGCTGGCAGCTCCACGCTTGGTACATGTATATATGTATGCGACTGCATTGCTCAGTCCCACTATAGATACGTTTGTGTGTACATTGGTGACTGCACTGAGATATATGAACACAGAACTATGCACATATGAATATATGTATGTACATATGTGTTTTTAGCGTTAGAGTTAGAGTAAATAAGTATATGTAAGAATTAGAGTAAATATGTATAAGCAAATGCTTAGAATAATTTTGTATAAATAGGAGAAAATTATTTAAATAAAGACAATTATTATTCCAACGTCAAAGACGTAAGAAAGATTTGCGTTATTATTACAATCCTGAAATCTTCGAGTTTTATTATTTAGTACATGGCGATCCTGTCTACTAAGATGATGCCAACTGAGATCCTGACAACTGAATCCTGCTAACTGAGATCCTGCCTACTGCGTGCGATGATGCCAACTGAAGTCCCGATAACTAAATCCTGCCAAATGAGATCCTGCTCTGTAAGACTACTAAAAACAAGTGTAAAAGTAGACCGCTGACTTTAGCGGACTACGGGACAATCAGCAGACTGCGATATACCATACGTCGCAGACTGCAGAAATCCTGTTAGGTTTAAAAAGGCAGACTGCTACATTTTTTAAGTGGCAGACTGCTGAGATTACTTAATAAATATTAGAACTCTTTGGCACCCTAAGGTCGCCCACCAAAAGCAGACTTGTTTCTGCTTAGGGCATATTTTATTGTAAATAAATATTAGAACTCTTTGGCACCCTAAGGTCGCCCGCCAAATAGCAGACTTGTTTCTGCTTAGGACATATTTTATTGTAAATGCAGGAACAGGATCTAAGTACGGAATTGCAATCACATTACCTTTGCATAACAATTATGTACATAGCGTTGACATTTATAATGCATACCTAAAATTACATTTAAATACTTTACATTTCATACGATTTGATTATGTTTGATTACAAGTACATCCAATTACAATTGTAGATTACAGTGACACTGTATTATGGAAATCAATTTAGTATAAAAAAAAAAAATTAATTATACATGAAAAAAAAGGTAAACTTGAAATTCAGATATTTGAAGTAGTAATGGATTTATAGTTCCAGTTAAAATATTAGTAGTGCGTTAAAATTATAAATAATATAAAAATATATAATAAGAAATTTTGCCAAGAATATCTAGAAGTAAATATAAGAATGAATACAAATATTGCCTATTTTGTAAACACAGAAAGCGCATTGCCCGATGACCTCGATTACGAGGCTATAAACATTGTTGTTGAAAATTTAGAGTGTGAAAGCACACTCGAGGCAATCTTAAAAGCTAGAAAATTAAGAAAATCTTACTAATATATAAAAACGTAAGTTTGTGAGTGACTGCGGATGTTTGTGGTTCTTTATCGTCTAAACAAATGGCCCGATCATTACGAAATTTTGCAGACAGGTCCTTAGGAGTGTAGAATAGGTAACAGGCATCATGAAATTTATCGATAATAGAGCTATCGGCCAAAATTTTGTTTTCCGTAAAATTTGGAGTATTCGCACAAAATTGGTATCAATCGAAAGCGGAAGACCACAGCTTTCATTTGGACTTTGGTTCATTTCGATATATTTATCGATAACATAGTTATCGGTCAAAATGTGGTTTCGGGTAAACTTTGGAATATTCGCACAAAATTGGTATCAATCGAAAGGAGAAGACCACAGCTTTCATTTGGACTTTGGTTCATTTCGATATATTTATCGATAACAGGGTTATCGGTCAAAATGTGGTTTCGGGTAAACTTTGGAATATTCGCACAAAATTTGTATCAAACGAAAGAAGAAGACCACAGCTTTCATTTGGACTTTGGTTCATTTCGATATATTTATCGATAACAGGGTTATCGGTCAAAATGTGGTTTCGCGTAAACTTTGGAATATTCGCACAAAATTTGTATCAAACGAAAGGGGAAGACCAGAGCTTTCATTTGGACTTTGGTTCATTTCGATATATTTATCGATAACAAAGTTATCGGTCAAAATGTGGTTTCGGGTAAACTTTGGAATATTCGCACAAAATTGGTATCAATCGAAAGGGAAAGACCACAGCTTTCATTTGGACTTTGGTTCAATTCGATATATTTATCGATAACAGCGTTATCGGTCAAAATGTGATTTCGGGTAAATTTTGGAATATTCTCACAAAGTTGGTATCAAACGAAAGGGGAAGACCACAGCTTTCATTTGGACTTTGGTTGATTTCGATATATTTATCGATAACAGAGTTATCGGTCAAAATGTGGTTTCGGGTAAACTTTGGAATATTCGCACAAAATTGATATCAAACGAAAGGGGAAGACCACAGCTTTCATTTGGACTTTGGTTCATTTCGATATATTTGTCGATAACAGAGTTATCGGTCAAAATGTGGTTTCGGGTAAACTTTGGAATATTCGCACAAAATTGGTATCAATCGAAAGGGGAAGACCACAGGATTAATTTGGACTTTGCTTCATTTATGGAAACATATATTTTGAGACGAGCTGGACCTAATACACAACTAAATTTGGAAGGTAAATTTTGTATCCGCTCGAGATGGTTATACGCTAAAAAAATGAAGGCATTTGGAAAGGTTTTGGAGATGTCCTTAAAAATGTTGACCAGGATAACCTTATAAAGTGTTCTTTCAATTTGAGCCCGTTTTCGAGATATTGGTCAAAATGTCAACCAGGAGGGGCCTTCGATGGTATTGGTATGATATGGGTATCAAATGAAAGGTGTTGACAAATGATTTAACATGTTTTAGCTATTTTCCAATATAAAACGAAGGTTTTTAGATATTAACCAAAACGTAGACCAAAATTGGAGCTAGAAGGTTTTTGTGAAAAAATTTGTCTAAAATGAAATGGAGTCATTTTAAATCCTTTTGGGATTGGGATTGAGAAAGGGATAGTGTATGGATGACAATTAAAAAGCAATATGAAAAGACAAAAGCATATGAAGAGGATGGACGGAGAGAAGGATTTGGAGCTGAAATTAGGAGGGCGAATCACATATTTTAAATGCAAACAAGTTAGTGTTTGGGCAGGACAACGTCTGCCGGGTTTGCTAGTATAGTAATAAAGAAAAAGAAACATTAATATGGTTAAAACATTATTGGAAATATATAGGCAGACTAGGGAACCAACCCTTGAAGATGTTAGATGTTATCCAACCCCTAAAAATGCGGATGAGGCGAAACGATTCGTCGCATTTTGCAACTTTTACAGAAGATTTATCCCAAACTTCGCAGAATATTCTAGGGTAATAACAAGGCTTTGCAAGAAAAATGTGGTTTTCGACTGGACGGAGGATTGTAAAAAATCCTTTGACTATTTGAAAGCTGCGTTAATAAGCCCTAATATCTTACAATACCCAGATTTCAATAAACAATTTTGTATAACAACTGATGCAAGTGGTTGTGCTTGCGGAGCAGTACTAAGCCAAGAGTATGAAGGAAAACAATTGCCAATTGCATATGCATCAAGATCATTTACAAAAGGAGAAACAAATAAGGCAACCATTGACCATACATTTATGGTAGAAAATTTTTAGTCAAAACAGACAATAGACCTTTAGCATTCCTATTTTCAAAGAAAAACCCATCATCAAAATTAACTAGAATCAGACTAGATTTGGAAGAATATGACTTCGAGGTGGAGTATATAGCAGGAAAACAAAATTATGTAGCAGACGCACTGTCACGCATAGATATTAAAGATCTTAAAGAAATTTCAGTAGAAGCGTGTGAAATATTAAAAGTTACGACTAGATCGGAAACTAATAAAAATTATAATAATAATAAAAATTCCAGTAGTAAAAATGAAGAAATAAAAAGTCACAAAGAGAACCCAATAATTTATGAAGCGCTGAATAAATGTGAAGTAAAGAGACTAGTCCAGCTAGTTTTCGATCCTCCGAAATTATGTTTCAAAAAAGGAAAGAAAATTTGTAATTGTTGAGGCGAAGATTGCATTAGGTCAATTCTTTGCCAGGCTTATGAAAGAAGCCAGCAATTTGGGAATTGTAAAAATACAGTTGTCCCTAGGAGACAAATTGTTTAAGCAAAATTATACCAGGGTAGACACATTTAAAGAAATTGGTACCAAAGCTCTCAAAAATTTAACAATTGCATTGACTCCGGAGGCTATGCATGTGACAGAAAAAGAAAATATTAAAAAGATTCTTCAAAAGTATCACGACGATCCTGTTTTTGGTGGCCACCCGAATAAATCGTACGTTAAATAAAATAAGACAAAAGTATTACTGAAAAAATATGGAAAATGACATCAGTAAATATGTAAAAAATTGCATTCACTTCAGCAAAAATAAAACTAACAAACATCTGAAAGAACGAATGACTATAACGGAGACGCCACCGAAGGCTTTCGATATAGTACAGATAGACACAATAGGGCCATTACCAAAATCAATAAATGGAAATGAATATGCGGTTACTATCATATGTGACCCAACTAAATACTTGGTTACAGTACCCGTCCAAAGCAAACATGCTGTAGTAGTTGCTAAGGCTGTATTTGAGAATTTCATTCTGATTTATGGTTGTATGAAAACAATTATATCCATATCCATTGACAAAGACGATTGGGATGAATACCTTAAATATTTTTCGTATTACATATTTGTAAGTTTGCAAGCTCGAGAACCAGAGAAACAATAATTCGTAATGAATTTTAATTGTCAGTTTTTTGGGAAAAATTGATAATTGGAGAAAAATTACATTGCTAAATCACAGCGATGGATAGGATTACATGTTTCAAAGTTTCCAAGCTCATCATCAGATCCCTTTTCGGACACTGGGATATGAACCAGTGTCTGCACCAAAGCCGCTGTTAGGAAATTCTAACATCTAAGCTATGATGCCCTGTGACGTCACAATGCCCTTATCTCCACTTCAATTAATTCCCTTTTGTTTGTTTGTTCTTGCCAACAGTGAGCACACATTGTTGTTAGACCTTCGGTCATACGAACGAATGTGTGTGCTGGACTTTTTTGTTTGTACATATTTATGTACGTAAACCCGTGCTGCGGTTCTTAATATTTTCTTGTTGGTTTTTGCGGTCTTTCTTGTTTTACATATTTGTAAGTTTGCAAGCTCGAGAACCAGAGAAACAATAATTCGTAATGAATTTTAATTGTCAGTTTTTTGGGAAAAATTGATAATTGGAGAAAAATTACATTGCTAAATCACAGCGATGGATAGGATTACATGTTTCAGAGTTTCCAAGCTCATTATCAGATCCCTTTTCGGATACTGGGATATGAACCAGTGTCTGCACCAAGCCGCTGTTAGGAAATTCTAACATCTAAGCTATGATGCCCTGTGACGTCACAATGCCCTTGTGGAGTGAAGTGGAGATAAGGGCATTGTGACGTCACAGGGCATCATAGCTTAGATGTTAGAATTTCCTAACAGCGGCTTTGGTGCAGACACTGGTTCATATCCCAGTGTCCGAAAAGGGATCCGATGATGAGCTTGGAAACTCTGAAACATGTAATCCTATCCATCGCTGTGATTTAGCAATGTAATTTTTCTCCAATTATCAATTTTTCCCAAAAAACTGACAATTAAAATTCATTACGAATTATTGTTTCTCTGGTTCTCGAACTTGCAAACTTACAAATATGTAAAACAAGAAAGACCGCAAAAACCAACAACAAAATTTTTCGTATTGTTACAATACAACACCTTCAACAGTTCATGGCTATTGTCCTTTTGAACTAGTTTTTGAAAAAAAACCTCTGACTTACGAATTTTTAAAAGAAAATATAATTAGCCCAGTATATAATCACTAGCAGGGAACCCGGCGTTGCTCGGGATGTAAGTAGTTCATAAAATTCTGATACCCTCACTTGAGAAGACAATTTACAGGCAGAGAAGGTTCAGAACAATATTTTTTTCCCACATTCTATCCCGTTTATGTCTACGGCAACCAACTAAAGTAAATGCGTTGTTTAATAGTCTAACTTAGACATTTTGTCATCTCCTTACCATTTGACTTTTTAGTTGTGCCTAAACATTTCCCAAGTCATCCCCAGTCATTTTTTCAAAGAAATTAACAAAATATACAGAGTTTTATTATAGTATAGATAAACCGCAATATCGAAAAGTGAAAGAAAAATAAGAGCTGTTGCCATGCCTTTCGTCAGCTAGTATGTAATAATGATAGTTTTCATGTATGAGGACAGAATATTTATGTTTTTCAAAAACTCTTATTGAACTAAGAAAAATAAAAATAAAAACCTATTTCAAAGGTATTTTATTTCGGTACTCACAAAAAAAAAGTAAATGAGTAATAGGGCAACATATGCGAATCCATACAAAAAAAAAATGTAGTACAATTTGAACGAAAAAAGTACGATTTTTGAGTGGATTTAGTACAATTCATGAAATGTCATTTCCCAACCCTGCCTTCAACCATTTTCGGGTAAATGCGCGAAATACTCACACATAAATTTTGAGTTACTGGATGTATTGAGTGTTTTAATTGTAGCTTGCAGCGAAGTTAAGCAATCGTAGCTACAATAAAAACACTCAAATTGCGTGCATATAGTCGAATTGAGCAACAGTTGAGCGTCTGCTTGTTTGTGTGAATATGTGTGTGCCACCCGACATTCACATGCATTGTTATCAGTATACGGTGGCGCTCATATTTTTGTTGCTGTGCTAGCTGAGTACAAAAATAGAGTAAATAGAGAGCAATATGTGGTCTGTTGATGCTCTCTAAGAATGGTAAAGCGTCCAAGCAAAGATGGGTTTTCATACAAAATTTATTTGAATTAAAAAGTTTTTAATCAAATTTTTATTTAAAAAAAAGTATATATGGTCCTATTCTGCCTAGATTATGATATATTAAAATTTGAAAGAAAAAAATCGGGCCAGTGGATCGGCTGTTTAGCTTTAACACAATTTCGAGTTTGAATTTTATATAATAGTATAGATGAGGCTTATGATAAGGAAATTAAATATAGGTTACAAGTAGCACAACAAAAAGCTAGAAAGTTAGTTCAAGAATCTAAGGAAAGACAAACAATTAGTTATGATAGGAAAGTACAAAATAAGGAGATAAATATAGGAGACATAGTATTAGTAAAAAATGAAGCAGGTCATAAGCTAGACAATAGGTATAAGGGGTAACAAATATTGATAAGAAAAATAACTACTGTTTACTTCCCTATAGAGTAGAAAATATTGATAAAATAAATAATTCCACTTTAAGTAATGAAAATAAGAAAATCATAATACATAAGAATAGACTAAAATTAATAGAATTAGTATTTAACGTTTTTTTTTTCTCTAAGCAAATACAAAAACATTCGAAAAGAATATTATATGCAAAATAGATGTCATTGTGTACAAAAGAAAACACAAAAATAACATAAAAACATACTTATGTAATCTCAAATTCAACATTGTAAACAAATACAGCCCAATTCTAAACGAAAAATCCGCACGTATTTTTCCGCTTCTCCCTATTCCCTTATTCTGAACATAAAATCCGCAAGTATTTGTTCGCTTCTCGCTCTTCGCCTATTCTAAACGATGTTCGAAAAAGCGGAAAGCGGTTTGGCGAGTAAAGTAGGTATCATAAATGAAAAGAAAGGGGAGATTACACAACAGTTTTTCGGGAGATATTTCACCAGCCAATTTACGGTGAACGCTGAACAAAACGTAAAAAAATTTAACTTTTAATAATTAAAAACGTATTACACATTAAAAACGTGTTGTTTTTAGGGCGAAAAGTATAAATAATCAGCAAATAGAGACTTTAATAAGCTTTATTCAAAGGCATCTGGAAATTCCTGCGTCTTCCTTAAAGGATGTTTGCAAAATGAGGATGAGGTAAATTCGGCCGGACCACCAGCAGAATGTATTGTGGCACCAAAAGGCACAATCTTATTTATAACATAGGTTTTATCAAGAGGGGCTTCTTTAGTGAAAGCGCAAACTGTTTTAGGCTTGTTGTGTGTATGCTGTTCAAATGTCCAACAAATATTTGTATGCGACTTTATTTACCCAATAGTATTAAATACATCTGCAAAACAATTGAATCAATAAAATTTATTAAAAAGAGTTTTGTTAGCTCTTACAATGATTCCGGCAACTAAAGTGGGCTCATATCATCACGCAACCTTCTTGTTTTAGAGCTCTGTTACGGTCCATGTGCTACAGAATCTTTCGTTTATACATATGCTACCATTCGAAAGGCAATACTATGCATTTTTATTGTTAATTTATCTAATTTAACAACTTTATATCAAAAATTTTAATATTTTGCACAAAAAGAAGTACCAAAATCAGCGTGAAATGGCAGCACAGCTGATTTCGAAAATTCGAAATTCCCCTTCGCCAATTTTTCTGTTCATAAATTATTGGGTTCTCTTTGTGACTTTTTATTTCTTCATTTTTACTACTGGAATTTTTATTATTATTATAATTTTTATTAGTTTCCGATCTAGTCGTAACTTTTAATATTTTACACGCTTCTACTGAAATTTCTTTAAGATCTTTAATATCTATGCGTGACAGTGCGTCTGCTACATAATTTTGTTTTCCTGCTATATACTCCACCTCGAAGTCATATTCTTCCAAATCTAGTCTGATTCTAGTTAATTTTGATGATGGGTTTTTCTTTGAAAATAGGAATGCTAAAGGTCTATTGTCTGTTTTGACTAAAAATTTTCTACCATAAATGTATGGTCAATGGTTGCCTTATTTGTTTCTCCTTTTGTAAATGATCTTGATGCATATGCAATTGGCAATTGTTTTCCTTCATACTCTTGGCTTAGTACTGCTCCGCAAGCACAACCACTTGCATCAGTTGTTATACAAAATTGTTTATTGAAATCTGGGTATTGTAAGATATTAGGGCTTATTAACGCAGCTTTCAAATAGTCAAAGGATTTTTTACAATCCTCCGTCCAGTCGAAAACCACATTTTTCTTGCAAAGCCTTGTTATTACCCTAGAATATTCTTCGAAGTTTGGGATAAATCTTCTGTAAAAGTTGCAAAATGCGACGAATCGTTTCGCCTCATCCGCATTTTTAGGGGTTGGATAACATCTAACATCTTCAAGGGTTGGTTCCCTAGTCTGCCTATATATTTCCAATAATGTTTTAACCATATTAATGTTTCTTTTTCTTTATTACTATACTAGCAAACCCGGCAGACGTTGTCCTGCCCAAACACTAACTTGTTTGCATTTAAAATATGTGATTCGCCCTCCTAATTTCAGCTCCAAATCCTTCTCTCCGTCCATCCTCTTCATATGCTTTTGTCTTTTCATATTGCTTTTTAATTGTCATCCATACACTATCCCTTTCTCAATCCCAATCCCAAAAGGATTTAAAATAACTCCATTTTAAAAATCGCATCAAGATCTTTCATTTTAGACAAATTTTTTCACAAAAACCTTCTAGCTCCAATTTTGGTCTACGTTTTGGTTAATATCTAAAAACCTTCGTTTTATATTGGAAAATAGCTAAAACATGTTAAATCATTTGTCAACACCTTTCATTTGATACCCATATCATACCAATACCATCGGAGGCCCCTCCTGGTTGACATTTTGACCAATATCTCGAAAACGGGCTCAAATTGAAAGAACACTTTATAAGGTTATCCTGGTCAACATTTTTAAGGACATCTCCAAAACCTTTCCAAATGCCTTCATTTTTTTAGCGTATAACCATCTCGAGCGGATACAAAATTTACCTTCCAAATTTAGTTGTGTATTAGGTCCAGCCCGTCTCAAAATATATGTTTCCATAAATGAACCAAAGTCCAAATGAAAGCTGTGGTCTTCCCCTTTCGTTTGATATCAATTTTGTGCGAATATTCCAAAGTTTACCCGAAACCACATTTTGACCGATAACTCTGTTATCGATAAATATATCGAAATCAACCAAAGTCCAAATGAAAGCTGTGGTCTTCCCCTTTCGTTTGATATCAACTTTGTGAGAATATTCCAAAATTTACCCGAAATCACATTTTGACCGATAACGCTGTTATCGATAAATATATCGAATTGAACCAAAGTCCAAATGAAAGCTGTGGTCTTCCCCTTTCGATTGATACCAATTTTGTGCGAATATTCCAAAGTTTACCCGAAACCACATTTTGACCGATAACTAAATTTTAATATTTTGCACAAAAAGAAGTACCAAAATCAGCGTGAAATGGCAGCACAGCTGATTTCGAAAATTCGAAATTCCCCTTCGCCAATTTTTCTGTTCATAAATTATTGGGTTCTCTTTGTGACTTTTTATTTCTTCATTTTTACTACTGGAATTTTTATTATTATTATAATTTTTATTAGTTTCCGATCTAGTCGTAACTTTTAATATTTTACACGCTTCTACTGAAATTTCTTTAAGATCTTTAATATCTATGCGTGACAGTGCGTCTGCTACATAATTTTGTTTTCCTGCTATATACTCCACCTCGAAGTCATATTCTTCCAAATCTAGTCTGATTCTAGTTAATTTTGATGATGGGTTTTTCTTTGAAAATAGGAATGCTAAAGGTCTATTGTCTGTTTTGACTAAAAATTTTCTACCATAAATGTATGGTCAATGGTTGCCTTATTTGTTTCTCCTTTTGTAAATGATCTTGATGCATATGCAATTGGCAATTGTTTTCCTTCATACTCTTGGCTTAGTACTGCTCCGCAAGCACAACCACTTGCATCAGTTGTTATACAAAATTGTTTATTGAAATCTGGGTATTGTAAGATATTAGGGCTTATTAACGCAGCTTTCAAATAGTCAAAGGATTTTTTACAATCCTCCGTCCAGTCGAAAACCACATTTTTCTTGCAAAGCCTTGTTATTACCCTAGAATATTCTGCGAAGTTTGGGATAAATCTTCTGTAAAAGTTGCAAAATGCGACGAATCGTTTCGCCTCATCCGCATTTTTAGGGGTTGGATAACATCTAACATCTTCAAGGGTTGGTTCCCTAGTCTGCCTATATATTTCCAATAATGTTTTAACCATATTAATGTTTCTTTTTCTTTATTACTATACTAGCAAACCCGGCAGACGTTGTCCTGCCCAAACACTAACTTGTTTGCATTTAAAATATGTGATTCGCCCTCCTAATTTCAGCTCCAAATCCTTCTCTCCGTCCATCCTCTTCATATGCTTTTGTCTTTTCATATTGCTTTTTAATTGTCATCCATACACTATCCCTTTCTCAATCCCAATCCCAAAAGGATTTAAAATAACTCCATTTTAAAAATCGCATCAAGATCTTTCATTTTAGACAAATTTTTTCACAAAAACCTTCTAGCTCCAATTTTGGTCTACGTTTTGGTTAATATCTAAAAACCTTCATTTTATATTGGAAAATAGCTAAAACATGTTAAATCATTTGTCAACACCTTTCATTTGATACCCATATCATACCAATACCATCGAAGGCCCCTCCTGGTTGACATTTTGACCAATATCTCGAAAACGGGCTCAAATTGAAAGAACACTTTATAAGGTTATCCTGGTCAACATTTTTAAGGACATCTCCAAAACCTTTCCAAATGCCTTCATTTTTTTAGCGTATAACCATCTCGAGCGGATACAAAATTTACCTTCCAAATTTAGTTGTGTATTAGGTCCAGCCCGTCTCAAAATATATGTTTCCATAAATGAACCAAAGTCCAAATGAAAGCTGTGGTCTTCCCCTTTCGTTTGATATCAATTTTGTGCGAATATTCCAAAGTTTACCCGAAATCACATTTTGACCGATAACGCTGTTATCGATAAATATATCGAATTGAACCAAAGTCCAAATGAAAGCTGTGGTCTTCCCCTTTCGATTGATACCAATTTTGTGAGAATATTCCAAAATTTACCCGAAATCACATTTTGACCGATAACGCTGTTATCGATAAATATATCGAATTGAACCAAAGTCCAAATGAAAGCTGTGGTCTTCCCCTTTCGATTGATACCAATTTTGTGCGAATATTCCAAAGTTTACCCGAAACCACATTTTGACCGATAACTTTGTTATCGATAAATATATCGAAATGAACCAAAGTCCAAATGAAAGCTCTGGTCTTCCCCTTTCGTTTGATACAAATTTTGTGCGAATATTCCAAAGTTTACGCGAAACCACATTTTGACCTATAACCCTGTTATCGATAAATATATCGAATTGAACCAAAGATGAAAACTGTGGTTCTTCCCCTTTCGATTGATACCAATTTTGTGCGAATACTCCAAATTTTACGGAAAACAACATTTTGGCCGATAACTCTGTTATCGATAAATTTATCGAAATTTCATGATGCCTGTTACTCATTCCACACTCCTAAGAACCTGTCTGCAAAATTTCGTGATGATCGGGCCATTTGTTCAGACGATAAAGAACCACAAACATCCGCAGTCACTCACAAACTTAGTTTTCGATCCTCCGAAATTATGTTTCAAAAAAGGAAAGAAAATTTGTAATTGTTGAGGCGAAGATTGCATTAGGTCAATTCTTTGCCAGGCTTATGAAAGAAGCCAGCAATTTGGGAATTGTAAAAATACAGTTGTCCCTAGGAGACAAATTGTTTAAGCAAAATTATACCAGGGTAGACACATTTAAAGAAATTGGTACCAAAGCTCTCAAAAATTTAACAATTGCATTGACTATGCATGTGACAGAAAAAGAAAATATTAAAAAGATTCTTCAAAAGTATCACGACGATCCTGTTTTTGGTGGCCACCCGAATAAATCGTACGTTAAATAAAATAAGACAAAAGTATTACTGAAAAAATATGGAAAATGACATCAGTAAATATGTAAAAAATTGCATTCACTTCAGCAAAAATAAAACTAACAAACATCTGAAAGAACGAATGACTATAACGGAGACGCCACCGAAGGCTTTCGATATAGTACAGATAGACACAATAGGGCCATTACCAAAATCAATAAATGGAAATGAATATGCGGTTACTATCATATGTGACCCAACCAAATACTTGGTTACAGTACCCGTCCAAAGCAAACATGCTGTAGCAGTTGCTAAGGCAGGCTGTATTTGAGAATTTCATTCTGATTTATGGTTGTATGAAAACAATTATATCCATATCCATTGACAAAGACGATTGGGATGAATACCTTAAATATTTTTCGTATTACATATTTGTAAGTTTGCAAGCTCGAGAACCAGAGAAACAATAATTCGTAATGAATTTTAATTGTCAGTTTTTTGGGAAAAATTGATAATTGGAGAAAAATTACATTGCTAAATCACAGCGATGGATAGGATTACATGTTTCAAAGTTTCCAAGCTCATCATCAGATCCCTTTTCGGACACTGGGATATGAACCAGTGTCTGCACCAAAGCCGCTGTTAGGAAATTCTAACATCTAAGCTATGATGCCCTGTGACGTCACAATGCCCTTATCTCCACTTCAATTAATTCCCTTTTGTTTGTTTGTTCTTGCCAACAGTGAGCACACATTGTTGTTAGACCTTCGGTCATACGAACGAATGTGTGTGCTGGACTTTTTTGTTTGTACATATTTATGTACGTAAACCCGTGCTGCGGTTCTTAATATTTTGTTGTTGGTTTTTGCGGTCTTTCTTGTTTTACATATTTGTAAGTTTGCAAGTTCGAGAACCAGAGAAACAATAATTCGTAATGAATTTTAATTGTCAGTTTTTTGGGAAAAATTGATAATTGGAGAAAAATTACATTGCTAAATCACAGCGATGGATAGGATTACATGTTTCAGAGTTTCCAAGCTCATCATCAGATCCCTTTTCGGACACTGGTTCATATCCCAGTGTCCGAAAAGGGATCCGATGATGAGCTTGGAAACTCTGAAACATGTAATCCCATCCATCGCTGTGATTTAGCAATGTAATTTTTCTCCAATTATCAATTTTTCCCAAAAAACTGACAATTAAAATTCATTACGAATTATTGTTTCTCTGGTTCTCGAACTTGCAAACTTACAAATATGTAAAACAAGAAAGACCGCAAAAACCAACAACAAAATTTTTCGTATTGTTACAATACAACACCTTCAACAGTTCATGGCTATTGTCCTTTTGAACTAGTTTTTGAAAAAAAACCTCTGACTTACGAATTTTTAAAAGAAAATATAATTAGCCCAGTATATAATCACTAGGAACCCGGCGTTGCTCGGGATGTAAGTAGTTCATAAAATTCTGATACCCTCACTTGAGAAGACAATTTACAGGCAGAGAAGGTTCAGAACAATATTTTTTTCCCACATTCTATCCCGTTTATGTCTACGGCAACCAACTAAAGTAAATGCGTTGTTTAATAGTCTAACTTAGACATTTTGTCATCTCCTTTCCATTTGACTTTTTAGTTGTGCCTAAACATTTCCCAAGTCATCCCCAGTCATTTTTTCAAAGAAATTAACAAAATATACAGAGTTTTATTATAGTATAGATAAACCGCAATATCGAAAAGTGAAAGAAAAATAAGAGCTGTTGCCATGCCTTTCGTCAGCTAGTATGTAATAATGATAGTTTTCATGTATGTATGAGGACAGAATATTTATGTTTTTCAAAAACTCTTATTGAACTAAGAAAAATAAAAATAAAAACCTATTTCAAAGGTATTTTATTTCGGTACTCACAAAAAAAAAGTAAATGAGTAATAGGGCAACATATGCGAATCCATACAAAAAAAAAATGTAGTACAATTTGAAGGAAAAAAGTACGATTTTTGAGTGGATTTAGTACAATTCATGAAATGTCATTTCCCAACCCTGCCTTCAACCATTTTCGGGTAAATGCGCGAAATACTCACACATAAATTTTGAGTTACTGGATGTATTGAGTGTTTTAATTGTAGCTTGCAGCGAAGTTAAGCAATCGTAGCTACAATAAAAACACTCAAATTGCGTGCATATAGTCGAATTGAGCAACAGTTGAGCGTCTGCTTGTTTGTGTGAATATGTGTGTGCCACCCGACATTCACATGCATTGTTATCAGTATACGGTGGCGCTCATATTTTTGTTGCTGTGCTAGCTGAGTACAAAAATAGAGTAAATAGAGAGCAATATGTGGTCTGTTGATGCTCTCTAAGAATGGTAAAGCGTCCAAGCAAAGATGGGTTTTCATACAAAATTTATTTGAATTAAAAAAGTTTTTAATCAAATTTTTATTTAAAAAAAAGTATATATGGTCCTATTCTGCCTAGATTATGATATATTAAAATTTGAAAGAAAAAAATCGGGCCAGTGGATCGGCTGTTTAGCTTTAACACAATTTCGAGTTTGAATTTTATATAATAGTATAGATGAGGCTTATGATAAGGAAATTAAATATAGGTTACAAGTAGCACAACAAAAAGCTAGAAAGTTAGTTCAAGAATCTAAGGAAAGACAAAAAATTAGTTATGATAGGAAAGTACAAAATAAGGAGATAAATATAGGAGACATAGTATTAGTAAAAAATGAAGCAGGTCATAAGCTAGACAATAGGTATAAGGGGCCCTTTAGAGTAACAAATATTGATAAGAAAAATAACTACAGTTTACTTCCCTATAGAGTAGAAAATATTGATAAAATAAATAATTCCACTTTAAGTAATGAAAATAAGAAAATCATAATACATAAGAATAGACTAAAATTAATAGAATAAGTATTTAACGTTTTTTTTTTCTCTAAGCAAATACAAAAACATTCGAAAAGAATATTATATGCAAAATAGATGTCATTGTGTACAAAAGAAAACACAAAAATAACATAAAAACATACTTATGTAATCTCAAATTCAACATTGTAAACAAATACAGCCCAATTCTAAACGAAAAATCCGCACGTATTTTTCCGCTTCTCCCTATTCCCTTATTCTGAACATAAAATCCGCAAGTATTTGTTCGCTTCTCGCTCTTCGCCTATTCTAAACGATGTTCGAAAAAGCGGAAAGCGGTTTGGCGAGTAAAGTAGGTATCATAAATGAAAAGAAAGGGGAGAATACACAACAGTTTTTCGGGAGATATTTCACCAGCCAATTTACGGTGAACGCTGAACAAAACGTAAAAAAATTTAACTTTTAATAATTAAAAACGTATTATACATATTTGTATGCGACTTTATTTACCCAATAGTATTAAATACATCTGCAAAACAATTGAATCAATAAAATTTATTAAAAAGAGTTTTGTTAGCTCTTACAATGATTCCGGCAACTAAAGTGGGCTCATATCATCACGCAACCTTCTTGTTTTAGAGCTCTGTTACGGTCCCTGTGCTACAGAATCTTTCGGTTATTCATATGCTACCATTCGAAAGGCAATACTATGCATTTTTATTCTTAATTTATCTAATTTAACAACTTTATATCAAAAATTTTAATATTTTGCACAAAAAGAAGTACCAAAATCAAGCGTGAAATGGCAGCACAGCTGATTTCGAAAATTCGAAATTCCCTGTAACAACCCATAAAGGGTAATATAATGTTTGTATATGTATGTGGCACTCCACATACATGCACGCATACACATATGTGAAGACATGTGACCAGGAGATGGAATTCTGGTAAACACAAAGGCAGTTGAGAGGTCACGGCGGGGGAGTCCTCTGGACCGTAGCTCTTTCGGGATGGGATGGGTTTTTGCCATGTCTCAACCGACATTACATAAAGATTAATTTTAGGACTCCATAACGGAAACTAAATGCGAGAGCTTAGCTCTCTTAACTCAAAAACTACATAGATAACTAAACGAAACCAACGAAACTAGATCGGTTACTAACCAAAACTCAAAAGATTCCAACAAAGAACTAGAAATGAAAAAAGGTGAAGGCGGTCATCTGTTTAAGGGAATATCGGGGCGAGGTCAAAGGTGATGGTCGACACTCGCTTTCTTTACCCTACCCTACCATGATCTTCGATACGAATATGACTCGAAAATCCCAAAAAAAAATGTATACTACCTTTTACGCTATCAACACACTGTCCTCCAGGAACATACTAAAAACTTACAGACTCATTGTTTTCATTATAGCAATACAAATTCAACTTTTATTAAACATGATTAAGTTTACATTCCAACCGAAAACACTAATTCAATAACAACGGTTATTCGAAGTTCGACTTATATCACTAGAAAAGTTTCTGAACAAAAAAAATATGCCAAGATAATTTAGGTTCACCCTAATGTTGCTTTATTAGCGGCCTATTTATGTAGGTATAAATGTATTATACTAATCAGCGATATCTTCATAGATTGGCTAAGTGACGAAGCATACCAGGCAATCAGCTAACACACTAGCTTACTAGGCAGGCTTACGATTTAGTTTATGCATACATATTTATGTATGTATTTATTTACTTGTTTAAGTAGAGTTAGCGTCAATGTTTGTTTATGTTTGGTTCTTTCTCTTTCTCTTTTGTTTTTTTTTTTTTTTTTTGTTTACTTTTAAACTAAGTAACTATTTAAATATGTACATTCTTATGTGTATGTAGGTAACCTAAGGGAAAAGGGGCATTCCATACCAACTGACTACTCAATTTTTCTTATTCAAAAAGTTACAATTTTAAAGTTTATTAAGCATTATGAAAAATACTAAATTAATTCCTGAATTCTAGTTAACTAGGGATCGATTGTTTTATTAGTTCAAATGTTGATTTGTTTTTCTTACTTTTTTTCTTTTGTGCAATACAAAAAAAATAAACAAAACAACCTTTATGAAAAGTTTATATGCCGGTTTACAAATATGTATATATAGCTGTATGCATAATTGCGCCCGCGTTGTACAAATTTACATACATATTTAAGCATAACAGGTGTACATATGTATGTACATACTTTTGTACAGTTGGCGCAAAGCTAGTTATGCTCGTATGTATGAAGATTTGATTTTGTCAAAAATTAAAGCAAAAAAATAAACAAAACAAAAGCAAAAACAATAATAGCAAAAGGTAAATAGATATGTTTGTTACTTACATTATGTATGAATGTATGTTGCAGTACTCCAGCGATGAAAGGCCTTCCAGCGTTGTTGTTGTTGCTATATCTTGGGCGAAACTATTGCTTTGTCTTTGCTTTTTGATTAAAGATGATTTCTTTAGTGTAACCAAATGCACATCGATCACTTACAGTGGCACAAAATATTATGCTATAGTTGCAAATGTTGAACTTTTTCGAATAAAAAGTTTTTTTTTTTTTTTTCAAAACATTTGAACTAATGTCTTTCCCTTAAATAACAACTTTTTATGTTTTTTTTTTTTTTTCTTTTTTGTCTTTAAGCTACTTTTCATACACCTTTTTTTTTTTCTTTAGGCGTTTTTTTTGTTTTTTTTTTTGTTTTTCTAAACTTTATTATCTTTAGTTTCACGAAAACTTTATTAAATTTAAATGTTAAATGCTATCTTTTTCTTTTTTCTTTAAGAAACTTAATTTTGACGTATTACGAATTCTTTCTAATTTAGTTTAAGTAGTGTTTGTTTTTCTTCTAAACCAGCGTAACTACCTCGCAAATCGTTAATTAATTACATTAGTTTAGGTTTATTGTAACACTGATATTTTGGTTTAGCTTGGTTGTTTTTGGCACACTGTACACTCTTGTCACTATATGTAGATGGTGGCAGGAGATTAGGCCGGCTACTTTTCTGCACGCCTGGTTGGTGGCGGGAATAACAGGTTTCGGGAAAAAGCCCTTTGTGGAGGTTAGGGCCTGTAGATTCACTCCTCGGTTGTTTATTCTGCAGGATGAGTCTGATGAAAGTCAGGTGGTCTCCTGGACTACTTTGGCAGATCGCAATGATCCTGAACAAACAGATCCCACACCCCCTCCTATGGATTTTGGCCAAATAGGGCCCAGCCCACGCGGCTTGGACACGCGTCTGGAGGTTATGGGTGTGTTTGAAGCGAGTGATTCCAACAGTTCGCTGAAGACACACTATTGGACAAAACCCGATTGTTAACATTTAAAAATTCACACTAATTGAAAAACTAAACTCTTACCTTTTATTAAGTGGAGAAACTGGAGGTTATGGAGACACCGGTATCACAAAAAAACGTATGGACCTGTCCGTCCACTTGCGGGTGTGATGATAAAAACAGCAAAGAGGCTAACTGTAGCCGTTCAGGCTCTTTTATACCTTCTGTAGCCCGTTTCTGTATCCCATCGATACGATTTTTAACGCAAAGTGCAACCCTGTTATGTAGTTATCGCTGAGCAGTGTTTCTATAAGCGTGGTAGATATGTATTTTCGTTACGGCGATCGATAAACTTAACGCAGCCTATAGTGGCAGTGATAACAAGCGTAGAATCCAAAATAATTGCATTGTGTGCAAATTTTTAATGTTATTAATATTTACTCAAAGTTAGTTCTTAGAAAAATATAAAAACAAAAAAAAATATTTTAAAAAAAGATGAAAAAGAGAAAAACTTGCCATGATTCGAACTCGGAATCCCCCGCTGGTTAGGGCAACATCACAACTACTAAACTATTAAGACAATTGCTTGGCGTGCGTCAAATGTTCTATTTGGCACCTAAGCCTTGTGGGCTATCATTTTATCATTTTTACATAACACACCACGAACATATCGCAAGGTGAATTTTTTTCATACAGAAACACTTTTCATAACGAATTCGCTACGAGCCATGCGATAAAAACTCATTCGTTAAGTTAACGCAAAGTTACAGAAACGGGCTACTGGTCTCTACCTTCCGGCTTCTGTTTTTGACATTTCCCTAACTGCGTTTTAGAACTAAATAATGTCACAGAAATGCGTCTTTTCATCCATTGACATAAAACTAATACAGAGTGTCATTGATGATGGAATTTTGCATTTTCCTAACCACCGAGTCTTATATGACTCACTCAGGCACTTTTCCCCATTCCGGAGTTTTGAACAGAGGTATCTCTGTAAAAACCTAGCTATGGTTATTTACCTTTCAGCAAATAATAGATAATTTGCAGTTTTTAATACAGGCAATCAAATAAATATGATAACTCGGAAATAAAGTCATGCAGTCATGTTCACGCATGCGAGAATTTTTATTTCACTAGGGGGATAGGTACACGCAAAAAGATATTGTGGCACAAGCGACCATTACAAAACCCTATAATACGACACCGCAAGACGGAGTATTAGGGGGAACTAACTACGGATGTCCTTAGCATGATAAGTACCTATCTCTCTACCTTGCAAATCTTCAAGTTGGTAGTAGCAATTTCCCAGTTTTTTTCGAACTCGGCATTTGACAAACAGTGGGCCTAGCTTGGCATTAAAATTTTGGGTAAATTTGCTTTGAGCAAAATTGCGACGAAAGACTTCTTGACCTTCCCTGAACGATACTGGCTTTGAGTGCAAGTTATACTGTTTTTCATTGCGTTCATATGCTTTACGTATGTTTGCTTGAATATCTTTTCTAAGCAAGGCCAAGTTATCTGATCGCGCAATGGGTACTACTGGCTCTTCTAACAGCGATAACTCTTTTAATAATTTATAATCAGATCCATGCGTTATCATGTCCAATCCGAATAACGCTCTATATGGCGAACATCCTTCAAATCTAATTTGGTAATTATGTTTGCCTTAGGCAATCTAGAAAAGATACCATCGATGCTAGGTAATGGATACGCATCCTTTTTTGTAGCATCGTTTAGCTTACGAGCATCTAAGCAAAGTCGAACTTTGTTAGGCTTAATAACAAGTCTCATTGGAGAACTCCACGCGCTTTCAGAAGGCTCAATCACATCAAGTTCGAGATACGGTCAATTTCTGTATAAAGGAGCTTTTCAACAGCAGGACTTAACGGGTAAAACCTCTGTTTAATAGGCCTAGTTCCTCCTACCTCAATATGATGCTGTATCTATGTAGTGCGACCTAAACCTTCAGAAGCACTAGGAAATAACTGTTTAACAACTTCTAGTTGCTGCCTTTGTTGCTGACTCAATGGATAAAAGTTGACTTCGTCAGCGGTATGGGAATCAGGGGTTTCTTCAAGGGAACATATGATATTTGGAGCAAGTTCAAAGGCTTTCCAAAAGTCATGGCCCAAAATGAGTTGTTGTTTGATAGACGGTATAACATATAGTTTAATGGGCTTTTGTAGGGACTTATAGGTCATAATTACGTCAAGTACACCTATAATATTCTGTGTTCCCCCATCAGCGGTTGTGGCATGTGACTTCACCCTTTTGAATTCCGAAAATTTCGTAAAATCTTCGGAAGCGAGCGATGAGCCAATACAACTAATGTTTGCACCAGTATCTAACAAACCTAGTTCTGTAAATGAAAGAAACGAAACCTCGGCATAGCTGCGTAAATCTCTTTGATTACTAAAGACTGTTGACACTAACAGCTGTTGGTTTCTCTTCACATTTTCGTAAAATGTCTTTAATCTTAAATGTCGCTTATTCACCTTGGGTGTTACCTCATTAAAGATTCGATTTCTCACTTGCATATAGTTTTGCAAACGCTCCTCGTAAGGACGAAGTCGAATGGGTACATTTTCGGGAATATTTTCCATCTGTGTGGATGAGTCTTTTGTTAAAGGCTCACTCTGTAATATAGGCAAAGTTAAATTAGTTATGCTTTCGGGGGCATCCGGCTGGATTTGGATGCACACGTGCGGCGGTTTTCCGAAAACTTCCGAACACATGTCTGACATTGGGGTTTGTATACATTCAAAGCACCACACCCATAGCAAAATATACGACGATCAGCTAGGCAGTTTTCCCACATATGGCCATCCTCCTCACAATTCCAACACCTTAACGTTGATTGGCTACTGTGAATGGCTGCTAACTCAGCTGCAGCTGTTTCATTGTCTGAATGAACTGAATCTGTTTCATCCAGACTACATACTTGGCGTCGGTTCAAATTTGGTTTTGTCTTGTCTAATGAACCGCCAAGCTCTTGTGTCAAGTTTTCACCCATTTTGACCAAGCGGCGCAAATGACCAATAGAGTGGACTGGTTGATACAACAGCTTTTGTCGGATTTCGGGGCGCAAGTTATGCTTAAGTATCTCTAATAATTCTTCTTCCTCTATTCTGACAGAATATTTGTCAATTAGGGAAGCAACTGCATCATAATATGCCGCAAATGATTCACCAGGCTTTTGCTTCCTGGACCTAACCATTTCTCGACTCATAAAGTCAGAACGGTAATCTTTATAATGTTGGCGAAGGGATGCACAAATGTTCGACCAAACGATTTGGTTTACTTGTTTATGGTATCGCCAATACCACTCTCGTGCTTTTCCAACAAACAGTATATGAATGTGCTTGCACATTGACGTAAAATCACTGTCTAACGTTTCATCAGTGAGGGACTTCACGCGATAAATAAATTCTTCTACTCCTAATCCATCTGCAGATCCATCAAATAGGAGATTCCACTTTTGCATGGTGTTTGCAACCTTTCTAGGAAATACCGCTGGTGACTGAGTTTCGCGAATTGCAGGTAGTAATCCTTGAGCATTGCTGGGGCTAGAGCTTGGACGGGAGTTAGGGTCATTGCTGACATTCAACGTGGACATGATACGGGTAATGGATTGCTCAATCATTCCTTGAACTAAAGTGTAATCTACCTCATTATTTCGACGGGCATTTCCAGAACGATTGGGTCTACCTCGTCTTCTATTTGTTTGTCTGGATGGAGGGACATTGGTATTATCGAGGCTATGACTATTGTCTAATGCAGACGACTGCATTGCACCTGCCTCATCGTTACGTGGTTCTTGTAAATCGGGGGGTTGTGAAGTCTGAGCTTGATTAGCACCACTCGTCAAACTTCGGGTTATAATTGTTCTATCCGGGGCAACGGCAGAAGGTATCTTTGGAATTGCTCCTGGCGAGCAGTTCCCTACTACTACTTTCAAGTCTCGTTGACTTATTTCTTTATTGCAAACATAACAAACATTATTTTCTTCTAACCAACTTTCAAAGCAGAGTTTATGAAAAATATGTTTGCACGGTAGCACAAAACAAGGGTGAGTATTGTTTATTTCCTGGCTACAAATAGCACATTGGTTTTCTGGGGCAAGTCCTAACCTCTGAGGTAGTTGTGGACTTCTTGATAAGGGCATTATATCAAAATAAAAAAACTGTTCCTGGGGACGACATATGTTGACAACAAAAACACAAAGGTAATATTATTGACGAATATTACACATTAAACTCGATGACCGTGATAAGTTAAATTGATTTATTGAAACTAAAATCGAAAGGATACTAACTAGGGAAAGTTCAAAATCTGCGCAAGTCTTCTTGTTCGGCAAGTGGACGAAAAGCTTCATGCTCACAAGTTCCAGACAACAATAAGAACATTACAAAATTATGATCTAACTCCTATGTAAACCTATTCGACATTATGCATATTGAAAGTTAAAATCGATCCATCCGCTAAGCAAGGAAAAATATATTTTAGGGACAATCAATACTGGTATCCGGCTTTCTCCAAATGCACAGTATTCTGGAATTGTATTAAACAGTATTTCCAAGCAACAATGTAACAGACCGATAACGCTTCCAACGCATAAGAAGACAAAAGAGCAAAATTGTGGTGTGAGTTTAAGTAGAGTTATAGCGGGTGTTATTTACTATAATTTATACTTAATTCTTGAAATGATAGAAAAGTTTAATAAGATTCTCGGCCTGGTATCCATCCAGAATCACCATCTTCGTACAACACAACCAGAAGGTGTGTGACAGCTAACAAGCGAATTATTGATTATCTACATGTGTGCGTACGTCTACACACGATCATACTTAAATCAACAGAGATTGGGTGGTGGCATCTCTAACTTTGTTCATGCAATGGCTGGCCTGAGCTAGCCTATACATTTAGGTAACCCTCAAATTAGCTTGCCCCACGTTGGGCGCCAAAAAATTTATGTAACAACCCATAAAGGGTAATATAATGTTTGTATATGTGTGTGGCACTCCACATACATGCACGCATACACATACATATGTGAAGACATGTGACCAGGAGATGGAATTCTGGTAAACACAAAGGCAGTTGAGAGGTCACGGCGGGGGAGTCCTCTGGACCGTAGCTCTTTCGGGATGGGATGGGTTTTTGCCTTGTCTCAACCGACATTACATAAAGATTAATTTTAGGACTCCATAACGGAAACTAAATGCGAGAGCTTAGCTCTCTTAACTCAAAAACTACATAGATAACTAAACGAAACCAACGAAACTAGATCGGTTACTAACCAAAACTCAAAAGATTCCAACAAAGAACTAGAAATGAAAAAAGGTGAAGGCGGTCATCTGTTTAAGGGAATATCGGGGCGAGGTCAAAGGTGATGGTCGACACTCGCTTTCTTTACCCTACCCTACCATGATCTTCGATACGAATATGACTCGAAAATCCCAAAAAAAAATGTATACTACCTTTTACGCTATCAACACACTGTCCTCCAGGAACATACTAAAAACTTACAGACTCATTGTTTTCATTATAGCAATACAAATTCAACTTTTATTAAACATGATTAAGTTTACATTCCAACCGAAAACACTAATTCAATAACAACGGTTATTCGAAGTTCGACTTATATCACTAGAAAAGTTTCTGAACAAAAAAAATATGCCAAGATAATTTAGGTTCACCCTAATGTTGCTTTATTAGCGGCCTATTTATGTAGGTATAAATGTATTATACTAATCAGCGATATCTTCATAGATTGGCTAAGTGACGAAGCATACCAGGCAATCAGCTAACACACTAGCTTACTAGGCAGGCTTACGATTTAGTTTATGCATACATATTTATGTATGTATTTATTTACTTGTTTAAGTAGAGTTAGCGTCAATGTTTGTTTATGTTTGGTTCTTTCTCTTTCTCTTTTTTTTTTTTTTTTTTTTTTTGTTTACTTTTAAACTAAGTAACTATTTAAATATGTACATTCTTATGTGTATGTAGGTAACCTAAGGGAAAAGGGGCATTCCATACCAACTGACTATTCAATTTTTCTTATTCAAAAAGTTACAATTTTAAAGTTTATTAAGCATTATGAAAAATACTAAATTAATTCCTGAATTCGATTATGATGTTTACTAGGAAGTAAATGGGGTTCAACTCTTATGTTCAAAAATTACTAACAACAAAAGGTTAATTAAAATTATGTATATCAACTAATTTATCAATTACATACTGATCCGGGCCGATTTCCGGTGCGAAATACAAGTAACTATAAGTTCGCTACTGTACGTACCAGGCCATCATAATTCAACAACAACTTACTCTAGTTAACTAGGGATCGATTGTTTTATTAGTTCAAATGTTGATTTGTTTTTCTTACTTTTTTTCTTTTGTGCAATACAAAAAAAATAAACAAAACAACCTTTATGAAAAGTTTATATGCCGGTTTACAAATATGTATATATAGCTGTATGCATAATTGCGCCCGCGTTGTACAAATTTACATACATATTTAAGCATAACAGGTGTACATATGTATGTACATACTTTTGTACAGTTGGCGCAAAGCTAGTTATGCTCGTATGTATGAAGATTTGATTTTGTCAAAAATTAAAGCAAAAAAATAAACAAAACAAAAGCAAAAACAATAATAGCAAAAGGTAAATAGATATGTTTGTTACTTACATTATGTATGAATGTATGTTGCAGTACTCCAGCGATGAAAGGCCTTCCAGCGTTGTTGTTGTTGCTATATCTTGGGCGAAACTATTGCTTTGTCTTTGCTTTTTGATTAAAGATGATTTCTTTAGTGTAACCAAATGCACATCGATCACTTACAGTGGCACAAAATATTATGCTATAGTTGCAAATGTTGAACTTTTTCGAATAAAAATTTTTTTTTTTTTTTTTTTTTTTTTTTTTCAAAACATTTGAACTAATGTCTTTCCCTTAAATAACAACTTTTTATGTTTTTTTTTTTTTTTTTTCTTTTTTGTCTTTAAGCTACTTTTCATACACCTTTTTTTTTTCTTTAGGCGTTTTTTTTGTTTTTTTTTTTTGTTTTTCTAAACTTTATTATCTTTAGTTTCACGAAAACTTTATTAAATTTAAATGTTAAATGCTATCTTTTTCTTTTTTCTTTAAGAAACTTAATTTTGACGTATTACGAATTCTTTCTAATTTAGTTTAAGTAGTGTTTGTTTTTCTTCTAAACCAGCGTAACTACCTCGCAAATCGTTTATTAATTACATTAGTTTAGGTTTATTGTAACACTGATATTTTGGTTTAGCTTGGTTGTTTTTGGCACACTGTACACTCTTGTCACTATATGTAGATGGTGGCAGGAGATTAGGCCGGCTACTTTTCTGCACGCCTGGTTGGTGGCGGGAATAACAGGTTTCGGGAAAAAGCCCTTTGTGGAGGTTAGGGCCTGTAGATTCACTCCTCGGGTGTTTATTCTGCAGGATGAGTCTGATGAAAGTCAGGTGGTCACCTGGACTACTTTGGCAGATCACAATGATCCTGAACAAACAGATCCCACACCCCCTCCTATGGATTTTGGCCAAATAGGGCCCAGCCCACGCGGCTTGGACACGCGTCTGGAGGTTATGGGTGTGTTTGAAGCGAGTGATTCCAACAGTTCGCTGAAGACACACTATTGGACAAAACCCGATTGTTAACATTTAAAAATTCACACTAATTGAAAAACTAAACTCTTACCTTTTATTAAGTGGAGAAACTGGAGGTTATGGAGACACCGGTATCACAAAAAAACGTATGGACCTGTCCGTCCACTTGCGGGTGTGATGATAAAAACAGCAAAGAGGCTAACTGTAGCCGTTCAGGCTCTTTTATACCTTCTGGTCTCTACCTTCCGGCTTCTGTTTTTGACATTTCCCTAACTGCGTTTTAGAACTAAATAATGTCACAGAAATGCGTCTTTTCATCCATTGACATAAAACTAATACAGAGTGTCATTGATGATGGAATTTTGCATTTTCCTAACCACCGAGTCTTATATGACTCACTCAGGCACTTTTCCCCATTCCGGAGTTTTGAACAGAGGTATCTCTGTAAAAACCTAGCTATGGTTATTTACCTTTCAGCAAATAATAGATAATTTGCAGTTTTTAATACAGGCAATCAAATAAATATGATAACTCGGAAATAAAGTCATGCAGTCATGTTCACGCATGCGAGAATTTTTATTTCACTAGGGGGATACGTACACGCAAAAAGATATTGTGGCACAAGCGACCATTACATCCCCTTCGCCAATTTTTCTGTTCACTAGTGAAAGAGAATTGGCGGAAATTTTCCTGGCGAATAAAAATTTCCGCAAGGAAAGAAATCCGAGCGGATATTTAGAATCGGGCTGATCAACATTTAGTGTACCCAAAAAGGCTCAAATTATTAAAATAAAACTATTTCATAAACATGAACCAACATTTGTCAAAAATGCTAAACATTTTCAATAAGTTATTGTATTACCCACTCGAAAATAAAATAAACAAACCAAAAACATTGTAACATAAGTAATAACCAGACAGAACATAAAAATTTTGTAAACAAACAGCAAACAATAAAAATCTTTAAGTGTCAAATGAAATTTATGCTCATAAACTTAATGTAGAAATGTACAAAGAAAAAAAAACAAACCACTTAAGTACATCACAGCTTTAAAATCGTTTATATTATTCACGATTTTTTTTTTAGGAAAGGAGGTGTAGTATATCAGAGCAAGTCGCCAACAATAGCAAAGACACACGCCGACTTCCAAACATTCCGCTGTGTCAAGGTATTTCTAATTACGTTGAGTTTCTCACGCTGCCCAAAAGTACATGAGCGGCACAAGCGATGGAGTTGTATTAGTTGTCGTATGCTGGTCACATATGTGTAAATGTGTGTGGCTGCATCGCTGGCAGCTCCACGCTTGGTACATGTATATATGTATGCGACTGCATTGCTCAGTCCCACTATAGATATGTTTGTGTGTACGTTGGTGACTGCACTGAGATATATGAACACAGAACTATGCACATATGAATATATGTATGTACATATGTGCATAGCGTTAGAATTAGAGTAAATATGTATAAGCAAATGCTTAGAATAATTTTGTATAAATAGGAGAAAATTATTTAAATAAAGACAATTATTATTCCAACGTCAAAGACGTAAGAAAGATTTGCGTTATTATTACAATCCTGGAATCTTCGAGTTTTATTATTTAGTACATGGCGATCCTGTCTACTAAGATGATGCCAACTGAGATCCTGACAACTGAGATCCTGCCTACTGCGCGCGATGATGCCAACTGAAGTCCCGATAACTAAATCCTGCTGATATCCTGCCAAATGAGATCCTGCTCTGTAAGACTACTAAAAACCAGTGTAAAAGTAGACCGCTGACTTTAGCGGACTACGGGACAATCAGCAGACTGCGATATACCATACGTCGCAGACTGCAGAAATCCTGTTAGGTTTAAATAGGCAGACTGCTAAATTTTTTAATTGGCAGACTGCTGAGATTACTTAATAAATATTAGAACTCTTTGGCACCCTAAGGTGGCCCACCAAATAGCAGACTTGTTTCTGCTTAGGGCATATTTTATTGTAAATAAATATTAGAACTCTTTGGCACCCTAAGGTCGCCCACCAAATAGCAGACTTGTTTCTGCTTAGGGCATATTTTATTGTAAATAAATATTAGAACTCTTTGGCACCCTAAGGTCGCCCGCCAAATAGCAGACTTGTTTCTGCTTAGGACATATTTTATTGTAAATGCAGGAATAGGATCTAAGTACGGAATTGCAATCACATTACCTTTGCATAACAATTATGTACATAGCGTTGACATTTATAATGCATACCTAAAATTACATTTACTTTACATTTCATACGATTTGATTATGTTTGATTACAAGTACATCCAATTACAATTGTAGATTACAGTGACTCTGTATTATGGAAATTAATTTAGTATACAAAAAAATTTTATTATACATGAAAAAAAGGTAAACTTGAAATTCAAATATTTGAAGTAGTAATGGATTTATAGTTCCAGTTAAAATCTTAGTAGTGCGCTAAATTATAAACAATATAAAAATATATAATAAGAAATTTTGCCAAGAATATCTAGAAGTAAATATAATAATGAATACAAATATTGCCTATTTTGTAAACACAGAAAGCGCATTGCCCGATGACCTCGATTACGAGGCTATAAACATTGTTGTTGAAAATTTAGAGTGTGAAAGCACACTCGAGGCAATCTTAAAAGCTAGAAAATTAAGAAAATATAGTAAGAAAGAAAAAGAAACATTAATATGGTTAAAACATTATTGGAAATATATAGGCATGACGAGGGAACCAACCCTTTAAGATGTTAGATGTTATCCAACCCCTAAAAATGCGGATGAGGCGAAACGATTCGTCGCATTTTGCAACTATTACAGAAGATTTATCCCAAACTTCGCAGAATATTCTAGGGTAATAACAAGGCTTTGCAAGAAAAATGTGGTTTTCGACTGGACGGAGGATTGTAAAAAATCCTTTGACTATTTGAAAGCTGCGTTAATAAGCCCTAATATCTTACAATACCCAGATTTCAATAAACAATTTTGTATAACAACTGACGCAAGTGGTTATGCTTGCGGAGCAGTACTAAGCCAAGAGTATGAAGGAAAACAATTGCCAATTGCATATGCATCAAGATCATTTACAAAAGGAGAAACAAATAAGGCAACCATTGAGAAAGAATTAGCGCCCATAACATATTTTAGACCATACGTTTATGGTAGACAATTTTTAGTCAAAACAGACCATAGACCTTTAACATTCCTATTTTCAATGAAAAACCCAACATCAAAATTAACTAGAATCAGACTAGATTTGGAAGAATATGACTTCGAGGTGGAGTATATAGCAGGAAAACCAAATTATGTAGCAGACGCACTGTCACGCATAGATATTAAAGATCTTAAAGAAATTTCAGTAGAAGCGTGTAAAATATTAAAAGTTACGACTAGATCGGAAACTAATAAAAATTATAATAATAATAAAAATTCCAGTAGTAAAAATGAGGAAATAAAAAGGCACAAAGAGAACCCAATAATTTATGAAGCGCTGAATAAATGTGAAGTAAAGAGACTAGTCCTGGCGGCCACCGTGGTGTGGAGGTAGTGTTGTCGGCCTACCACACCGAAGGTCCGGGTTCAAGCCCTGGTACAGGTTACATCAAAAAGTGGTTTGAAAAAGTTTTTCAAAACGGGGTCGCCCCTCGGCAGTGGTTTGGCAAACTCTCCGAGTGTATTTCTGCCATGAAAGGCTTCTCAGCAAAAATTCATCTGCTTTGTAGATGCCGTTCGGAGTCGGCGAAAAACCGTAGGTCCCGCCAATTTGTAGGAAAACATTTTCCAAAGCGGCACACCACAAATTGGAAGAGAAGCTTGGCGCAAAAATCTCCTAGGAGGTTGATGATATAACTGTTGTATATCGCGCCATATATATATATATAAAGAGACTAGTCCAGCTCGTTTTCGATCCTCCGAAATTATGTTTCAAAAAATTAAAGAAAATTTGTAATTGTTGAGGCGAAGATTGCATTAGGCCAATTCTTTGCCAGGCTTATGAAAGAAGCCGGCAATTTGGGAATTGTGAAAATACAGTTGTCCCTAGGAGACAAATTGTTTAAGCAAAATTATACCCGGGTAAATACATTTAAAGAAATTGGTACCAAAGTTCTCAAAAATTTAACAATTGCATCGACTCCGGAGGCTATGCATGTGACAGAAAAAGAAAAAAAAGATTCTTCAAAAGTATCACGACGATCCTGTTTTTGGTGGCCACCCAGGAATAAATCGTACGTTAAATAAAATAAGGCAAAAGTATTACTGGAAAAATATGAAAAATGACATCAGAAAATATGTAAAAAATTGCATTCACTTCAGCAAAAATAAAACTAACAAACATCTGAAAGAACGAATGACTATAACGGAGACGCCACCGAAGGCTTTCGATATAGTACAGATAGACACAATAGGGCCATTACCAAAATCAATAAATGGAAATGAATATGCGGTTATCATATGTGACCTAACCAAATACTTGGTTACAGTATACGTCCAAAGCAAACATGCTGAAGCAGTTGCTAAGGCTGTATTTGAGAATTTAATTCTGATTTATGGTTGTATGAAAACAATTATAACGGATATGGGAACCGAATACAAAATTAGTTTGTTTGAAGAATTGTGCAAACTCTTAAAAATAGAGCATAAAACATCAACACCCTACCATCATCAAACTTTAGGTACTGTTGAACGCAGTCATAGAACATTCAATGAATATGTGCGTTCTTACATATCCATTGACAAAGACGATTGGGATGAATACCTTAAATATTTTTCGTATTGTAACAATACAACACCTTCAACAGTACATGGCTATTGTCCTTTTGAACTAGTTTTTGGAAAAAAACCTCTGACTTACGAATTTTTAAAAGAAAATATAATCAGCTCAGTATATAATCATGAGGCTTATGATAAGGAAATTAAATATAGGTTACAAGTAGCACAACAAAAAGCTAGAAAGTTAGTTCAAGAATCTAAGGAAAGACAAAAAATTAGTTATGATAGGAAAGTACAATATAAGGAGATAAATATAGGAGACATAGTATTAGTAAAAAATGAAGAAGGTCATAAGCTAGACAATAGGTATAAGGGGCCATTTAGAGTAACAAATATTGATAAGAAAAATAACTACAGTTTAATTTTCTATAGAGTAGAAAATATTGATAAAATAAATAATTCCACTTTAAGTAATGAAAATAAGAAAATCATAATACATAAGAATAGACTAAAATTAATAGAATAAGTATTTAGCGTTTTTTTTTTCTCTAAGCAAATACAAAAACATTCGAAAAGAATATTATATGCAAAATAGATGTCATTGTGTACAAAAGGAAAACACAAAAATAACATAAAAACACACTTATGTAATCTCAAATTCAACATTGTAAACAAATAAACATTTATTGTAGCCAAAAACGCTCAAATTATTAAAATAAAACTATTTCATAAACATGAACCAACATTTGTCAAAAATGCTAAACATTTTCAATAAGTTATTGTATTACCCACTCGAAAATCAAATAAACAAACCACAAACATTGTAACATAAGTAATAACCAGACAGAACAAAAAAATTTTGTAAACAAACAGCAAACAATAAAAATCTTTAAGTGTCAAATGAAATTTATGCTCATAAACTAATTGTAGAAATGTACAAAGAAAAAAAAACCACTTAAGTACATCACAGCTTTAAAATCGTTTATATTATTCACAATTTTTTTTTAGTAAAGGAGGTGTAGTATATCAGAGCAAGTCGCCAACAATAGCAAAGACACACGCCGACTTCCAAACATTCCGCTGTGTCAAAGTATTTCTAATTACGTTGAGTTTCTCACGCTGCCTAAAAGTACATGAGCGGCACAAGCGATTGAGTTGTATTAGTTGTCGTATGCTGGTCACATATGTGTAAATGTGTGTGACTGCATCGCTGGCAGCTCCACGCTTGGTACATGTATATATGTATACGACTGCATTGCTCAGTCCCACTATAGATATGTTTGTGTGTACGTTGGTGACTGCACTGAGATATATGTACATATGTGCATAGCGTTAGAGTTAGGGTAAATAAGTACATGTAAGAATTAGAGTAAATATGTATAAGCAAATGCTTAGAATAATTTTGTATAAATAGGAGAAAATTATTTAAATAAAGACAATTATTATTCCAACGTCAAAGACGTAAGAAAGATTTGCGTTATTATTACAATCCTGGAATCTTCGAGTTTTATTATTTAGTACATGGCGATCCTGTCTACTAAGATGATGCCAACTGAGATCCTGACAACTGAGATCCTGCCTACTGCGTGCGTTGATGCCAACTGAAGTCCCGATAACTAAATCCTGCTGATATATGAACACAGAACCACAGTATATACAGTAGTAAAACTCTGCACCAATCAGCTGATTATATTCACCGCCAGGCTGTACACGGGGTGGCAGTCAACGCTTTTTTGGCATTTCAGGGTTGTGTGTTGCAAAATTAATTTGGTGAATAAAAAAAGAAAAATTGTTGAAAGTACATCTAGATATTTTTCGGTTGTTGGTTAAGAAACATAATGCTTTATAATTATGACAAAGATGTTGTCAAAGTATACATATCGCACCCTAAATCAAAAACAGTCACAACTCAAAATTTTTTTAGGTCGCTTTCTTGGCATAGATTGCCTAATAAAAAGTAGTGCAGCCAATACATACAATATTTTTCTTTTTGACTATTATTGTTACTCTTTAAAGAGCACAGTGATGTCAAGTTTTTAAAAATCAAATCACTTTTGTGCGATCCAGAAGCAATTAACTGAAAGTTACTCGGATTTTGAGTTGTGACTCTTTTTGATTTAGTGCGCGATATGTTAGTACTTGTGTTAAATGTTAATTACAATGTGGCGTGTGTACACAGATTCAAGTAAAATTAAGTCCCGCAAAGCAAACGAAAATTGATAAAAGTTGTTTTAAATGATAGGTAATCTATTTTTAGATTGATCTCTGATAGGTTTGTGATGATTTTTCGTCATATACTATGTTTTCAATAGCACACTTGTAACAGGGTGTTGAACGTTTTACTTTGAATTATGGCGATTTCTGTATGATTTAAGTTTCGAATAGATTTAAATAAAATATATAGTCCAGACATGAAATTTAGTCCAGCTTAGAGATTTTATGATTAAAAAACCATTGCTTTAGGTCGGTTTTCTCGACCTCCTGTTAAAGGCAGGATCAGCCAACCGGCGGATAAATTTGTCGGGAAGATAAATTCTACTTAATTTTCTCAACCCCCTGTTGAACACTTTCACGAAACTTTTGAAAATATGGTAGCACTGCTACGAAAAAAAAAGAAATGCCAAAAACAGCTGTGAAAACACAAAATATAAAAAAAAAATTTCACAATTTCCAAATTTTTTAATTTTTTGTTAAAATTCGTATTTGTATTCTACCAGATAAATCCCAGCGGTTGGGAGGAATCCGCTTGGCTACGCTACTTTAACTTGTATCCACATATACTACTTCCAGTGCATGAATACAAACCGCACGCCGGTTTTTCATAGCAATTTTTAATTTTATTTGTTTAATAATTTTAAAAGTCGAAATAATTTCAACTGACAATCAACTGTTTTAAGTTTATCGGACCGACAAATTTTAAAGGTTGGATTGACTGCCTGTTAAATTTGTCGACGGAATAAATTTAACAGGCACTACTGAAAACAAAATTTTGTTTAAAGAAGAGATAAATTTTAGCAGGCAGTCGAGAAAATGGCCCTTAATAGAGGCGCCTATATCGACCCGATAGAAAATGTGGTTTTATTTTGCAAAAGGGGGTTTGCTACCCAGAAGTGTCTACTCAAATATATAGTATAGAGCTAAAACTCAATTTACAGCTATAATCATACTCAATATAGTCTGAAACCCCAATATTTTTTCCACTTTTTGAAAATCAAAAAGCACTAAAAGTCTGCTTTTCAGGTCATCGCTAGCAGCAATTCATCAGTAATATGTATTTTTGAGGAATTTTACCATTTTACTTTTATTTTCTATACTTGCCATAGAACAAAAAACACCCTATTTTTAATATGTGCAATAAATAGTACTCTTTTTCTAAAATTACTCCTTTAGTTTTGTTTTGGTGCTGTAATGCAACCGTGGGTATAAGTAATTGCATACTACAATTAATTTCGACTCTGAAAATTTCACCTCCAGGATGTAATTTCACCAGAGTTTTCCTACTGTATCACTGTGACAGAACTATGCACATATGAATATATGTATGTACATATGTGCATAGCGTTAGAGTTAAAGTAAATAAGTATATGTAAGAATTAGAGATGGTCATTTATTATAATAATTATATTGTCTTTATTATCTTCTTTTGGGGCTGCTTATTCTTTATATTTATATGCTTATACTCAGCATGGAAAAAATTTTTCTGGTTTGTATTCTTTTAGAGTTGGTAAGATTCGGGAATATCTTCTTTTATTTTTACATTGATTACCTTTAAATTTATTAATTTGAAGAGTGATGTTTGTATACTTTGATTTTAAAATTTAAATAGTTTAATAAAATATTGATTTGTGATGTCAATGATATGATTTTAATCATTTTAAATTGATAAAAATTTATCAATGTGTAATATTGGATTTTTGTTATTAATTAGTTTTAGAGTAATTTTATTTTATTCAAGTTTAAATTTTTGATTAAAAGATTTAAGATATTTTTTAGAATGGGAAATTATTAGATTAAATTGTTCAAGTATTGTTATAACTTTTTTGTTTGATTGAACAAGTTTATTATTTATATCTTTTGTTTTAATGATTTCCTCTTTTGTTGTTTATTATAGAAAGGAATATATAATGGGGGATTTAAACATGAATCGTTTTATTATATCAGTTTTTTTATTTGTAATATCAATGATGATATTAATTATTTCTCCTAATTTAATTAGAATTTGTATAAGCAAATGCTTAGAATAATTTTGTATAAATAGGAGAAAATTATTTGAATAAAGACAATTATTATTCTCACGTCAAAGACGTAAGAAAGATTTGCGTTATTATTACAATCCTGAAATCTTCGAGTTTTATTATTTAGTACAACACGTTCTTTACGACCGCTACTACGACACAAGCTGTGGAGAAGCCGCGATAGAGTCCACGAAGAGAACCGAGGAGAGCGTGGCTCGGAAACACGTACTTTCCGACCACAGCAAAGGTCCGGTAAGGTGAATCCTGGTGGCTCGGAAGCGCGTCCTTTCCGACCATCTCGCCGTTCCACTGCGGTAAGACGGAGTGACGCGGAAATACGTCCTTTCCGCTCATCACGCCTTACAGCGGGTCGGACGGCACCTTACTCGGCCCACACAGCTATCAGCGACACCACCGTAGTTCGCCACAGGAATCTGCCTGCCACTTTCCAGTCGGGCATAGCAGCCAATACGCCCACCGAGAGCATTATTTTCGTTTGTCGTTTGTCGCCATTTCCCCCACTGCTTCCGTCTGCATCGAATCCGGCGGCAAACTGCATGTCGTACGTGCCCTGATCGACTAGTGTTCACCCACATCGGTCATTGACAGCGAGCTCGCTTCCAAGCTCGGCTTAGAACGATTTGGGGCGACTCGGCCGATCAGGTGTACACTCGTCTTGCGCGGAGAATATGGGGTGGCAAGAAGGGTCACAACACAAGCCACGGTCATGGCCAGTTACCATCGAATGAATCCAGCTTCGAATATAGACGCCACCGTTGCCGCGCCCTTTCAATTTATGAAGCTGGCTGACCCAGACTTTTTCAGGTCGTCACCAGTGCGCCTGACATTGGGCGCCGACGTCTACCCTAGCCTTATGCTGCCGGGCACCCCACCATCCACCATCAACGGGCTACTGGCCCAGGCCACGATATTCGGCCTCACCATATCTGGGGACTACCAACAATAAGGCCTCAGTAAATCGACCCTTACGTTTGTCAACAATTATTCTAATAAAGGTGTAATGAACTAGGCAAAACTACGTTAATGTACTAATTACTCTTTTTCGTCCACCACAGGTGTCCGCCGGAAGCTACGAGCAGAGCAAGGGCTCAGGAAGAAGGCACGTAGTCATAGTTAAATTTTAATAATTAGTTTGGCATGTTTTTGGTTTGTTTATTTTATTTTCGAGTGGGTAATACAATAACTTATTTAAAATGTGTAGCATTTTTGACAAATGTTGGTTCATGTTTATGAAATAGTTTTATTTTAATAATTTGAGCCTTTTTGGGTACAATAAATGTTTATCAGCCCGATTCTAAATATCCGCTCGGATTTCTTTCCTTGCGGAAATTTTTATTCGCAAGGAAAATTTCCGCCAATTCTCTTTCACTAGTGAACAGAAAAATTGGCGAAGGGGAATTTCGAATTTTCGAAATCAGCTGTGCTGCCATTTCACGCTTGATTTTGGTACTTCTTTTTGTGCAAAATATTAAAATTTTTGATATAAAGTTGTTAAATTAGATAAATTAAGAATAAAAATGCATAGTATTGCCTTTCGAAAGGTAGCATATGTATAAACGAAAGATTCTGTAGCACAGGGACCGTAACAGAGCTCTAAAGCAAGAAGGTTGCGTGATGATATGAGCCCACTTTAGTTGCCGGAATCATTGTAAGAGCTAACAAAACCCTTTTTAGTAAATTTTATTGATTGAATTGATTTGCAGATGTATTTAATACTATTGGGTAAATAAAGTCGCATACAAATATTTGTTGGACATTTTAACAGCATACACACAACAAGCCTAAAACAGTTTGCGCTTTCACTAAAGAAGCCCCATCTTGATAAAACCTGTGTTATAAATAAGATTGTGCCTTTTGGTGCCACAATACATTCTGCTTGTGGTCCGGCCGAATTTACCGCATCCTCATTTTGCAAACATTCTTTAAGGAAGACGCAGGAATTTCCAGATGCCTTTGAATAAAGCTTATTAAAGTGTCTATTTGCTGATTATTTATACTTTTCGCCCTAAAAACAACACGTTATTAATGTGTAATACGTTTTTAATTATTAAAAGTTAAATTTTCTTACATTTTGTTCAGCGTTCACCGTAAATTGGCTGGTGAAATATCTCCCTAAAAACTGTTGTGTATTCTCCCCTTTCTTTTCATTTATGATACCTACTTTACTCGCCAAACCGCTTTCCGCTTTTTCGAACATCGTTTAGAATAGGCGAAGAGCGAGAAGCGAAGAAATACTTGCTTATTTTATGTTCAGAATAAGGGAATAGGGGGAAGCGGAAAAATACGTACGGATTCTTCGTTTAGAATTGGGCTGTATTTGTTTACAATGTTGAATTTGAGATTACATAAGTGTGTTTTTATGTTATTTTTGTGTTTTTCTTTTGTACACAATGACATCTATTTTGCATATAATATTCTTTTCGAATGTTTTTGTATTTGCTTAGAGAAAAAAAAAAACCCTAAATACTTATTCTATTAACTTTAGTCTATTCTTATGTATTATGATTTTCTTCTTTTCATTACTTAAAGTGGAATTATTTATTTTATCAATATTTTCTACTCTATAGGGAATTAAACTGTAGTTATTTTTCTTATCAATATTTGTTACTCTAAAGGGCCCCTTACACCTATTGTCTAGCTTATGACCTGCTTTATTTTTTACTAATACTATATCTCCTATATTTATCTCCTTATATTGTACTTTCCTATCATAACTAATTTCTTGTCTTTCCTTAGATTCTTGAACTAACTTTCTAGCTTTTTGTTGTGCTACTTGTAACCTATATTTAATTTCCTTATCATAAGCCTCATGATTATATACTGGGCTAATTATATTTTCTTTTAAAAATCCGTAAGTCAGAGGTTTTTATTCAAAAACTAGTTCAAAAGGACAATAGCCTTGAACTGTTGAAGGTGTTGTATTGTAACAATACGAAAAATATTTAAGGTATTCATCCCAATCGTCTTTGTCAATGGATATGTAAGAACGCACATATTCATTGAATGTTCTATGACTGCGTTCAACAGTACCTAAAGTTTGATGATGGTAGGGTGTTGATGTTTTATGCTCTAGTTTTAAGGGTTTGCACAATTCCTCAAATAAACTAATTTTGTATTCGGTTCCCATATCCGTTATAATTGTTTTCATACAACCATAAATCAGAATGAAATTCTCAAATAGAGCCTTAGCAACTGCTACAGCATGTTAGCTTTGGACGGGTACTGTAACCAAGTATTTGGTTAGGTCACATATGATAGTAACCGGATATTCATTTCCATTTATTGATTTTAGTAATGGCCCTATTGTGTCTATCTGTACTATATCGAAAGCCTTCGATGGCGTCTCCGTTATAGTCATTCGTTCTTTCAGATGTTTGTTAGTTTTATTTTTGCTGAAGTGAATGCAATTTTTTACATATTTTCTGATGTCATTTTTCATATTTTTGCAGTAATACTTTTGTCTTATTTTATTTAACGTACGATTTATTCCTGGGTGGCCACCAAAAACAGAATCTTTTTAATATTTTCTTTTTCTGTCACATGCATAAACTCCGGAGTCAATGCAATAGTTAAATTTTTGAGAACTTTGGTACCAATTTCTTTAAATGTGTCTACCCGGGTATAACGTGACTTTTTATTTCTTCATTTTTACTAGTCGTAACTTTTAATATTTTACACGCTTCTACTGAAATTTCTTTAAGATCTTTAATATCAATGCGTGACAGTGCGTCTGCTACATAATTTTGTTTTCCTGCTATATACTCCACCTCGAAGTCATATTCTTCCAAATCTAGTCTGATTCTAGTTAATTTTGATGATGGGTTTTTCATTGAAAATAGGAATGTTAAAGGTCTATGGTCTGTTTTGACTAAAAATTTTCTACCATAAACGTATGGTCTAAAATATGTTATGGCCGCTAATTCTTTCTCAATGGTTGCCTTATTTGTTTCTCCTTTTGTAAATGATCTTGATGCATATGCAAGTGGCAATTGTTTTCCTTCATACTCTTGGCTTAGTACTGCTCCGCAAGCATAACCACTTGCGTCAGTTGTTATACAAAATTGTTTATTGAAATCTGGGTATTGTAAGATTTTAGGGCTTATTAAGGCAGCTTTCAAATAGTCAAAGGATTTTTTACAATCGTCCGTCCAGTCGAAAACCACATTTTTCTTGCAAAGCCTTGTTATTACCTTAGAATATTCTGCGAAGTTTGGGATAAATCTTCTGTAATAGTTGCAAAATGCGGCGAATCGTTTCGCCTCATCCGCATTTTTAGGGGTTGGATAACATCTAACATCTTCAAGGGTTGGTTCCCTAGTCATGCCTATATATTTCCAATAATGTTTTAACCATATTAATGTTTCTTTTTCTTTATTACTATATTTTCTTAATTTTCTAGCTTTTAAGATTGCCTCGAGTGTGCTTTCACACTCTAAATTTTCAACAACAATGTTTATAGCCTCGTAATCGAGGTCATCGGGCAATGCGCTTTCTGTGTTTACAAAATAGGCAATATTTGTATTCATTCTTATATTTACCTCTAGATATTCTTGGCAAAATTTCTTATTATATATTTTTATATCATTTATAATTTTAACGCACTACTAAGATTTTAACTGGAACTATAAATCCATTACTACTTCAAATATTTGAATTTCAAGTTTACCTTTTTTTCATGTATAATTAATTTTTTTTTTTTCTTATACTAAATTAATTTCCATAATACAGTGTCACTGTAATCTACAATTGTAATTGGATGTACTTGTAATCAAACATAATCAAATCGTATGAAATGTAAAGTAAATGTAATTTTAGGTATGCAATTATAAATGGCAACGCTGTGTACATAATTGTTATGCAAAGGTAATCTGATCGCAATTCCGTACTTAGATCCTGTTCCTGCATTTATAATAGAATATGTCCTAAGCAGAAACAAGTCTGCTATTTGGCGGGCGACCTTGGGGTGCCAAATAGTTCTAATATTTATTTACAATAAAATATGCCCTAAGCAGAAACAAGTCTGCTATTTGGTGGGCGACCCTAAGGCCAAAGAGTTCTAATATTTATTAAGTAATCTCAGCAGTCTGCCACTTAAAAAAATGTAGCAGTCTGCCTTTTTAAACCTAACAGGATTTCTGCAGTCTGCGACGTATGGTATATCGCAGTCTGCTGATTGTCCCGTACTGTTTTTTTAGTAGTCTTACAGAGCAGGATCTCATTTGGCAGGATATCAGCAGGATTTAGTTGTCGGGACTTCAGTTGGCATCATCGCACGCAGTAGGCAGGATCTCAGTTAGCAGGATTCAGTTGTCAGGATCTCAGTTGGCATCATCTTAGTAGGCAGGATCGCCATGTACTAAATAATAAAACTCGAAGATTTCAGGATTGTAATAATAACGCAAATCTTTCTTACGTCTTTGACGTTGAAATAATAATTGTCTTTATTCAAATAATTTTCTCCTATTTATACAAAATTATTCTAAGCATTTGCTTATACATATTTACTCTAATTCTTACATGTACTTATTTACCCTAACTCTAACGCTATGCACATATGTACATATATCTCAGTGCAGTCACCAACGTACACACAAACATATCTATAGTGGGACTGAGCAATGCAGTAGTATACATATATACATGTACCAAGCGTGGAGCTGCCAGCGATGCAGTCACACACATTTACACATATGTGGACAGCATACGACAACTAATACATTGGCTCTGTTCGGTGGCAAAAAGTTTTACAAAATTTTATAAAATTTTATAAAATTTTTACTGTGAAAGTGTTCGGTGGCGCAAAACACTTGCAGCGAGAGAGCGCATTTTGACATTTCATTGACAGAGAGAGCTGCAAGTGTTTACTTAGGATTTTTGGCTCCGTAAAAGTTGCAAGTGAAAACAGCTGATCTTGACAAGGGAAAGCAACAACAAAAATTTAAAAATTTGAATTTTCAACCAATCAAAATGGCAACAGCTGTTTTTGGTGCAAGTTTCTACTGACTCCTGTTCGGTCACAAACTTTTACTTTTTGCGTTTCGAGAGAGTTTTACGTCATTCTCTCTTTACTTACACTTTTTGCAAGTTTTGCCACCGAACACAGCTATTTCCATCGCTTGTGCCGCTCATGTTCTTTTGGGCAGCGTGAGAAACTCAACGTAATTAGAAATACGTTGACACAGCGGAATGTTTGGAAGTCGGCGTGTGTCTTTGCTATTGTTGGCGACTTGCTCTGATATACTACAGTGTTTCCGACCCGCCGAGCTGTGGAGAGCGTATCGGTGATGACCTGGTCGCCTCCTCTTCTTCTTCTGCTTCGGCTACCTGTTCTGCCCAGGATTTGGTGGTTTCGGTGATGGCGATCGACAACGCGCCATCGGAGATCTCTCCATCATACAGTCTGTCGACGTTAGAACCGACGTGCTCAGAAGGGCGGACGGTTGAGTCATCGATGTGCAGCGTCGTATGGTGTTTCTCGTCACACCGGTAGCAGCGGTCCTTGCTCGGGCATGTTCCAGGACCGTGGAATGGCGATATTCAGTTGGAGCAGTACTTGCGGTTAAGTACTACCCTCAACCGCTCTTCAACCGCCATCCCACGATATTTTCGGCAAAATCGGATGCCGTGGTTATTCCCGCATAACCGACAGTGGATGGTAAAAGGCCGAGACCTTTGTTCGGTTTTAACTCGTGTTGCGGTGTAGCGAGTCATACTAAAACAATAGAAAACCCATTAATGCCTGTGGGTGGCTTGTGTACCTGTATAGTTGGGTGGCTTGTATACTTTTTCGTATAAATTTTGTCTACTTTCAATTGGGTAAGTTTGGCATTTTGTTTAACTTTTTTCCTATCTGGCAGCTTTGTCACGAATGACAATTCCCTGCAAACCCAGAACACAGTACACATTGGTGAGTGTAGTAACTCGTTGGAGCCCGAACTGTAATATTTGTTGGTAACCTGGTGTAAGAAGGGAGAAATGGTGCCAGGTCCTTCAACTTTTGTTGTAGTTTGCGTATCATTAACACTGGAGTGCACGCGCGGCCTACTATAGTAGACCATTGGTATATTTTTGTTGATAACTTAACAATTCTGTATGTTAGAGCGGAGTAGTTCCAGGAAAGCCCTATGCATTAAATTTGTCGTCTAGTCACTACCGTGAGAGCTTTCTGCTCGTACACATATTTCTGAAGATTAGCGAAAAAGTCTCGGGACTACCATAGCAGCAAGAAATCAATCATCAAAAAAGTGGTGCAAAACGTCCAACAAATGGATTTGTCCTAATCAACCGGCTGTGATGTGTAATAAATGTCACAAAAATAGGTTTTTGATAAACTTTAATAATGTAAGAAAAAAATTTGAATCATTGGTCTCAAAAGTACAAGTTTTGGTATTTTTGCTATTATAGAACAAAATTGGCTTTAATTTTAAAATGTTGTTTTCTATGGATAAATTAAAGCTTAAATTATTCTTTTAAATAAATATAAATACGCTTTCAATCATTAGTTTCAGTAATATGTAATGAAAAAAATTTTTATTGCTATTTTAAAATGGTCTACCATAGTAGGCCACGCGTGCGTTAGTGTAAAAAAAAGGCGCGTGTACTCTAGTGTTAAGCGGTATGTGCATGCATTTGCTCTGAAAAGACTAAGTTTGTGGTCTCATCACGGCTGGTTCTTGAGTGGTGCATAACCAGCTGATCGACACCGTGTTCAATCAGCTCGTAACTCACCCACATTTGCTGTTTTACAGACGCGGTCAGCAACTCTGTGCTGTCACATCTCACCGCTGACGACTGTGTCACTTGTCAATGTAAAGGTGCAGACAGATGTACCGCGACACCCATAAAGGAATTTAACATAACAAAGCTCATTGCGGTGAAAAATCTACTATACTGAGATATTTTCCTTTTTTTCTGTGCAAATAAACTGGCAATTGTGGACAGTTGTAGTGAAAAAATAATGGTGGAAGAAATTAAATGTTCTGTGAAAAAGTGGTTAGTTTCAATATTTTTGATCACGCTATATTTCGTATTTGCGATTAAATTAATAACGTACGGGCAAAGAAATTCATTTCCACCAACATTCTAAGGAGTGAAAAATGCGTATAAGGGTACACATTCATAATGACCCAGATTTCCCCTCACACCAAATTGGTGGATTTTTGTAACGAGTACATACCCGTTACGATCATGTGTGGGTACCGATCGTTACGCGAAGTGGCTACGCTAATTCATTCAGGGCCCGAATCGTGACAGACGTGAACGAGTGCACTATCGTACGATCAAAAATTACGTCAGTCGATGAGCGAGTGAATAATATCGGATTATTACAGAAGAAAGTGAACGAATCGTAATTGTCAGTTTTGCTATCGATTGTTTTCTCCTTCTTCTTCAGTTTTCAAGGTTACAATAGGGTTTTAAACGTCAAAATAAGGTTGTCAAAATATAAAATTTGTGCAAAGAGACAACGGAACCTAATTTTATGTGTTATTTAAGCTCTAATGAGGGTGAAAACGACGAAAGGGAGGTCGCAAACACTTTAAAGACCAAAGTGACCCTCTGCCGCTTTGAAATAATGCGTAAGTGCGTCATATGCATATGCACACATTTGGCAATCAACCTCTGTACTTGTTTATATTTTGCAGCTTTATTAAACGATGTGGGATGAACAAGAGGTGTCCAATCATGTCCTCACTAAATCTAAACTTATGTCTTACGTGTCATGACAAGTAGTCGATTCCTTCAGTCCCGCAACTACCTGCAACTTTTTCAGCCCTTGTGAGTGGCGGAGATCAATACGCTATTGGCAGTGATTATTTGATTGAAATGTGTAGAAGCACCATATCCGTCCACAGTATTCCTTCAAATCTGAGAAAGAATTGTCCGGAGTTTGTACGTTTCGAAACGGATGATTCGCAGAGCAGCAAAAAGTGGTTTGTGGAAAAACATAGAACTCTTCGAGGCTGATTTAAATAAGCACAAGTCTTTGGGTGAAATTTGATATTTTGTCATTTTCAGTTATTGGATGGCTCAAAGCTCCTCCCAAATATGTTTTTCAGCCGTTTTTTCTTACTTCCAGTTTGGTATCAAAGTTTTGCCCAAATCGGGATATTCGCTAATAAATTTCACAATTATGTCCTTTTTCGTTAAATTAAGTTAATTATAGTTTGTCCCTTCGATCAACAATTTGTGTACGAGCGGCAATTCGAACGAACGAGTACGTCCATCTACTCGTTCACGTTTGTCATCATCCGAAATTTCGATAAATTTGTACGTTCACGGCTGTCATAATCCGATATTGACATTTTTACGTAGCGAGTTGCTCGTTCACGTCTGTCACGATTCGGGCCCAGCACTGCATACATTACTGAATGAAATGTCATTGTTGGAAAATACACACGAGGTAAATAGTAAAATTTGTGTTGTTGATAATTTTTTCTTAAATTAATTTGTACTTCTTTTATAATTCTTTGTCTCTTCAGGTTTTATGGGCAGCTTTCTATATGCCCCATCAATGAGCAGCCAAACATATGCTCCATCAATGGGCAGCATTCTCTATGCCCCTACTGTGCATGCCACTCAAATGTGTGACGCAAATATTAATGCCCTATTGTGGCATGGCGCATGGGCGGGTGATGAAATTTAATTAATTCGCCGGGGGAATAAAATGTACGTTCCACCTGTTTTGTAAAATGGACGTTTCCATCCATCAATCCATCATTTCTAAACAGAGTGGCAAACTACATCGCCGCCTCATGCTATTAGCAAGCATTTGGGCGAAGCGTACTACAATGTATGAACGTGCACATTCACTGACAATCGAGGAGGAACACCAACGGGCTGAGTAGCGCTACAACACCAGCGATCATATCGCCGGGTGTCGTAGCGCTAGTCGGGTGAGTTACATACATATCTCTTTTTTAAGTAGCACTCCAGTAAGATCTGGCCCACCAAATGTTCTCATCGATATGTATGGCATTTCAGCTAATGTGGTGAATGCTGTAGCAGCTATTTTAAGGTTGTAAACCCTTTTTTTTTCAAAAATAATGGCGATTACCTATGAAATTATAGTATATACCTATATAGGTATGGTAATTGTCTCCTTTTGCACCCAACTACTAAGAAATTAGATAAAACCAAACAAATACTAAAATTTTTTAACGATGAAGAAATATATGCCTTTTCAGGAGATTGTTTATTGAAAATTTTGTAAAGGTTTTTAAATTGATGCATATTTACTATGCCCAAGTTGAAATATGGGATAATTTTTCTTCCGGGAAGTGGACTCGGGACCGACCTATTCAAAACTATTTCCCATGCGGTCCGATTTGGTTGAAATTTGGTATGTGGTTATCGCTATTACCAAGTTAAAATATGAAAAATCAAATTTGTACGTATTTTCGTTAGGTCTGCGAGATGGTTGTTATCTATTTTTTTTATGTTCCTAAGTGCTATCTATTTTTGTTATGTTCCTAAAGTCAATTCGTACATTTAATTCATGTTTTCAAGTGACATCATTCGGAGCAACAGAAATAGTTAGGAACTATAAATGGATAGCAGTTCAACTCAAAATTCAAAATTAAATGCCAAATTTATCATAAAGTAGGCCCATTGCTGCCAATGCCAAACGAATCACCGAAATTTTTATTTCAATTGTATAGGTACACTGCCGCCCTATGTGGGTATCGGCATATCTTTAATAAAACTCTAGAAGAGTTGCGTCTGTACATTGAAAATTTCTTTAAAAACTGACTGGGGATGACTTGGGAAATGTTTAGGCACAGCTAAAGAGTCAAATGGAAAGGAGATGACAAAAGGTCGATGTTAGACTATTAAGAAAAGGTTCAGTTGGTTGCCGTAGACATAAACGGGATATAATGTGGGAAAATAAATATTGTTCTGAGCCTTCTCTAACTGTAAATTGTCTTCTCATGTGAGGGTAGCAGAGTTTTATGAGCTACTTACATCCTGAGCAACGCCGGGCATCCTGCTAGTTTATATATAGAATCCTCGCGTCACAGTTTTCGTTCCCATACTCCTCCGAAACGGCTTGACTGATTCTCATGAAATTTTGTGAGCGTATTTGTTAGGTCTGAGAATCGGATACTATCTATTTTTCATTGTTCCGGGAAGTTGGGGTTTGCTGTGATCACCCAAACGTTAGTTAAAAAATCTTCGATTTCGAAGTCGCGAAGGCGTATTTTGTAAGACTCTTAAGTCAATAACACGGTTATTTAAGAGCCAAAATTTTTAATTTTGTTGAATTTTGTAAGTCTCTCCAGTACCTCAAACTGTTGATGAAAATGAGAAAAGGGGATTTTCGTCTAGGGCTCCCTTATGCCTCTGGGGGGTACTCTTGTTGTCTTGTGGTGTGAGATGGGTATGAATGCGATGTTTTGGTGATTTGCGGCGAATTGTTGCCGCAAAATTCTCAACTTCGGTGGCAGATCGGTTCGACCGTCTGCGCTAGGGTTTCGGTTGGCCTCGTTCCGTTTGAACGAGTGCGTTTATTTTCTTGTGGCTGATCGGGAGTGTGCGTTTGAATTTTTGGGAGATAGGCTCACTTGGTTGGTGAGTAATACGGTGGTAAGTGGGTTTGTTGTAGCTAGGAGATTAATACATTTCTTTGGAAGAAGGCGTTGAGAGCGCCTTCAAGTTCTCTAATCCGTATAGTAATTAGAAGTGGAATTAGAGAGACTTAGAAGTGGAATATCACTTCCTCCCTCCATCCTCATTGCAGAGTGGAAGTAGGACCAATTTCGTGATTGGTCTGGTGGTCTGGCCCCTTGCTGTGTCGAGTTCGACGACTCGGACTCGGTTATCAGGTCCCCGATGTAGGTTCACTATTCGACCCAATCTCCATTCGTTAGGAGGTAAGTTATCTTCCTTTATGACGACCAGGTCGCCTTGTTTCAAGTTCGATCGTGGATGTTTCCACTTAACACGTTTTTGCAATTCGGTGAGGTACTCGGTTTTCCATCGTTTGCAAAACGTTTGGTGTAGGGACTTAAGTTTTTCCCATCGGTTGACTAGCGAGGCGCTGACGTCGATCTCGGGCGGGGCTAATAAATGGCCGCCAATGAGGAAATGCCCTGGGGTGAGCGGTTCCAGGTTAGATGGATCATTAGAGGAGGGGCTTAATGGTCGAGAGTTGAGACACGACTCAATCCTGCAAAGTAGGGTGCTGAACTCTTCAAGAATAAATTTATGATCCGACGCGATCCTCTTGAAGTGGTGCTTAAAGCTCTTGACCCCGGCCTCTCATAATCCGCCCATACGTGGAGCACCTGCTGGGATGAAATGCCACGAAAGGGTTTGGTGGCTGTATTTGGATAGGGTCTGGTTGCGAGCGTCCGCTAAAAAGGCTTTAAACTCTGAACGGAGCGCCCTGGATGCTCCAACAAAGTTAGTTCCGTTTTCGGAGTAGATGTTTTTGGGACACCCCCGTCTAGCCACGAACCTATCGAGAGCTGCCAGGAAAGAGGCCGTACTCAAGTCACTAGTGGCCTCTAAGTGAATTGCCTGGGTTGAAAAGCAAACAAAGAGGCAGACGTAGCCCTTTGAGAGACGACATCCTCTTCCGCTGTAAGATTTGATGTCGAAAGGTCCGGCGAAATCTACGCCGGCGTTCGTGAATGCTCGGGAAAAGGTCGTGCGTTCCGGTGGAAGGTTCTCCATAAGTTGGGTTTGAGACCGCTTCCGGTAAATAGTGCAAACCTTGCAATTGTGAATGAGACGCAGCATGAGCTGGTTTTCACCGTGAAGGGATATCTTGTGGACAAACTGGATGAGAAGACGCGTGAATCGACAGGCGTAGGGGAGGATGATCGGGTGGCGCTCGCTGTAGGCGAGGTCCTCGGATGCAGCAAGACGACCGCCCACCCTTAAAATGTTATAGTCGTCAGCGAAGGGGTTAAGGGAGAGGACGTCGCTTTTCGTCCCGATGGGTTTCCCGGTTTTTAGGTTAACCAATTCTTCGGTATAATGTTTCTTTTGATAAATTTCTATTAAGCGGCGAGTCGTTGCCTTAATTTCGTCGGGCGAGATTACGTAAGACTGCGCTTTAAACTAAGATTTAGTTTTAGGATTAGTTCTTTGAGAGAACCTCATGACATATGATATAACTCTCAAAGCTCTGGAAAAATCGGAAAATCTGTCGAGGAGGTACTCACTCTTGTTTACTTGCACAGCTGGGTGGCTTTGTATCCTTTTTCCTTCAATGTTTGTACCATATTCCTTTTCTTGGATAGGCCGTTTTGTCTTGTATTCTTGTAACCAAGAAGGGCCCTGCCACCACAAAACTTTTTCGACTAAGTCCTTCGCTGATAGTCCTCTACTGGCCAAATCTGCTGGATTGTGTGCAGATTCGACGTGGTGCCAAGCTCGATTTCCGACTTTCTCTATGATTTTTGTTACCCGGTGAGCAACGAAGGTCTACCAGGAGCAGGGGGGTTTTCTAATCCATGCTACAACAATCGTCGAGTCTGTCCATAGATGGGTGTTTACATTGCCTAAGTTTAGGTTCTCGCGGATGGAATCTATTATTTCGGCCAACAAGACAGCCCCGCATAGCTCAAGTCGTGGCAATGAGATTGTTTTCAGGGGGCCTATCTTGTCTTCGCCATGAGGATATTGACGTGTACCTGATCTTTCACCTTTGCTCGTAGGTAGACTGTAGCTCCATAAGCCTTCTCCGAAGCATCACAGAACCTATGTATTTCCACGTAGTTAGTTGGCTAGGATTGCCCTTTTGGTTAAACTATCCCGATTTTCGATTGGTTTCGCTGTGAAATAAAAATGGTCGGAATGTGCGTTCCAACGTATGCCTAGAGTTTTAACAGTACTGGAATCTTCGAACTCTAGAAAATCTTCATTCAGCAGATGTTGTTTGGGTAATCCCTTGAGTATTTTGCTTCAATTCGATGTCCATTTTCGAGGGGGAAACCCTGCAGAGTGTAGTGCTTGCGTGATGTCATCTCTCGCGTGAATTGCAGACTCAATGCTGTGCCCTCGAAAGACAACCCTTGGTATTGTGTGTGGTTGGCCTTTACCCATATCTGACGATACATCATTTCGATGTCGCTGTTGAAAACATATTTGTAGAACCTCCAGCGCAGTAACAGGGTCGTTAAGTCGGCCTGGAGGATTGGGCCTGTATGTAACACGTCATTCAAGCTTGTGCCATTCGCGGTAGGGCACGAAGCGTTGAACACCACCCAGACTTTGGTGGTTGTGCTATCTTCCTTTATTACAGCGTGGTGGGGCAAGAAATAACAATCGGTTGATAGTGGTGGAACGAACCTAGAAACTTTTGACATATGACCTAATGTCTCGTATTCCGATACTACCCTGTTATACTCTGTCTGTAGGGCTGGTGGTGATAAGCGCGTCTCATTCCGGTAGAATTTAGAGCAAACGCCCTTTAGCGAAGGCCCTAAGCAGGTCTCGTTAGGAAAATCGTGTTTGAAGGGAAGGGCGACTATATATTTTCCATCGGAGTTTCTGGTCGTTGTTGCCTTGAAGAGTGCCGCGCAATAGACGTTGTCTTCATTGAGTGCCTTTTTCTTCGGGACATCCTCCAACTCCCAGAAAGCGGTTAACTGCTTGTCCAGGTTTATTTCGTTGAAAAATGAAACCCGAGTATTAGTTGGTTGAGGTGCGTCTGCACGACCGGTTAGGATCCAATTGAATACGGTTTCTTGGGCTAGAAGCGTGTTTAATACGTTCTTCCGTATACCGTCGCAGACGACCTTGCTATTGCCTATGGTTCCTCGAACTTTCTGGATCTTATTGCTGGAGTAAATAGTGACGTACATTTACTAAGAGGGTGGTTTGCTGCGCATAAACTTATTGTAAGCAAAAAAACAAAAATGATGTATTTCAGTCTAAGTCCGAAAATCTCACCCGATATTGACATTGTATTTCATGCCTCTGACTGCAAGCGCTTTTTACTAAATAGTTCCTCGTGCTCCACTACATCTTTTAATTCTGCAGTAGACTGTTGCCATGAGTGCTTCGTAATTGAAAAGGTAAGCGACTTTCAATACCTTGGTGTTTCTGTCGACCAAACTCTAAGCTGGTCTACGCACATTTCTCGTTTGAAGTCCTACTTGCGGTCTACTGTCCGGTATTTTTATGGTCTAAGGAAGATTTGTTCAAACTCAACGCTTAAGACTCTCTATTACGCTTTGGTTCACTCTAAGCTCCAATATGGTATAAGCTGCTGGGGTGGTGCATCTTTCGATAAAATTCAGCAACTTTTAACGATACAGAAAAGTATCATAAGAAAAATATGCAATGTTAGTCGATTGCACCACACCATGCAGTTGTTTGGTGTTATGGGAATTCTGCCTATAAAACATATGTACTTCTACAAATGCCTAAAGATATTTTTCATTCGTTGTGGCTATTTACACAGCCAAGCTTCTGACAATTATAACTTGCGGAAAAACGCACACGGCCTTGTGGCGGTTCACACATTTCGTACTACACACTTCAAAAACTTTTATACTATTGTTTCTTGTAAAGCTTTCAATACGTTACCTGCGCATATTCGTGTTATTAGAAATTTGCATAAGTTCTTATTAAAAGTCAAATTGTTTCTTTTAGACTCTAAATTTAGAGCTTTCGCACAACGAAATCAAAAGTTTTCTGAGTTCTGCTAATTAAATAATGCAAACACAAGTAATTGTTGTTATTTTGTTTTTATTCTTTTGTTTTTATTCTTTTTTTTTCTCTATAATTTTTTATGAATTCCACTGTTGGTTATTTATCTTTACCCCACACACACTCTTTTGCATTTCATAATTTCATCTTTTGAGATGGCTTTCAATGCAAAAACTTAATGTTTTTAAGAAATGCCTTACTTTTAGGTACACTGCCGCCCTATGTGGGTATCGGCATATCTTTAATAAAACTCTAGAAGAGTTGCGTCTGTACATTGAAAATTTCTTTAAAAACTGACTGGGGATGACTTGGGAAATGTTTAGGCACAGCTAAAGAGTCAAATGGAAAGGAGATGACAAAAGGTCGATGTTAGACTATTAAGAAACGGTTCAGTTCAGAAAATAAATATTGTTCTGAGCCTTCTCTAACTGTAAATTGTCTTCTCATGTGAGGGTAGCAGAGTTTTATGAGCTACTTACATCCTGAGCAACGCCGGGCATCCTGCTAGTTTATATATAGAATCCTCGCGTCACAGTTTTCGTTCCCATACTACTCCGAAACGGCTTGACTGATTCTCATGAAATTTTGTGAGCGTATTTGTTAGGTCTGAGAATCGGATACTATCTATTTTTCATTGTTCCGGGAAGTTGGGGTTTGCTGTGATCACCCAAACGTTAGTTAAAAAATCTTCGATTTCGAAGTCGCGAAGGCGTATTTTGTAAGACTCTTAAGTCAATAACACGGTTATTTAAGAGCCAAAATTTTTAATTTTGTTGAATTTTGTAAGTCTCTCCAGTACCTCAAACTGTTGATGAAAATGAGAAAAGGGGATTTTCGTCTAGGGCTCCCTTATGCCTCTGGGGGGTACTCTTGTTGTCTTGTGGTGTGAGATGGGTATGAATGCGATGTTTTGGTGATTTGCGGCGAATTGTTGCCGCAAAATTCTCAACTTCGGTGGCAGATCGGTTCGACCGTCTGCGCTAGGGTTTCGGTTGGCCTCGTTCCGTTTGAACGAGTGCGTTTATTTTCTTGTGGCTGATCGGGAGTGTGCGTTTGAATTTTTGGGAGATAGGCTCACTTGGTTGGTGAGTAATACGGTGGTAAGTGGGTTTGTTGTAGCTAGGAGATTAATACATTTCTTTGGAAGAAGGCGTTGAGAGCGCCTTCAAGTTCTCTAATCCGTATAGTAATTAGAAGTGGAATTAGAGAGACTTAGAAGTGGAATATCACTTCCTCCCTCCATCCTCATTGCAGAGTGGAAGTAGGACCAATTTCGTGATTGGTCTGGTGGTCTGGCCCCTTGCTGTGTCGAGTTCGACGACTCGGACTCGGTTATCAGGTCCCCGATGTAGGTTCACTATTCGACCCAATCTCCATTCGTTAGGAGGTAAGTTATCTTCCTTTATGACGACCAGGTCGCCTTGTTTCAAGTTCGATCGTGGATGTTTCCACTTAACACGTTTTTGCAATTCGGTGAGGTACTCGGTTTTCCATCGTTTGCAAAACGTTTGGTGTAGGGACTTAAGTTTTTCCCATCGGTTGACTAGCGAGGCGCTGACGTCGATCTCGGGCGGGGCTAATAAATGGCCGCCAATGAGGAAATGCCCTGGGGTGAGCGGTTCCAGGTTAGATGGATCATTAGAGGAGGGGCTTAATGGTCGAGAGTTGAGACACGACTCAATCCTGCAAAGTAGGGTGCTGAACTCTTCAAGAATAAATTTATGATCCGACGCGATCCTCTTGAAGTGGTGCTTAAAGCTCTTGACCCCGGCCTCTCATAATCCGCCCATACGTGGAGCACCTGCTGGGATGAAATGCCACGAAAGGGTTTGGTGGCTGTATTTGGATAGGGTCTGGTTGCGAGCGTCCGCTAAAAAGGCTTTAAACTCTGAACGGAGCGCCCTGGATGCTCCAACAAAGTTAGTTCCGTTTTCGGAGTAGATGTTTTTGGGACACCCCCGTCTAGCCACGAACCTATCGAGAGCTGCCAGGAAAGAGGCCGTACTCAAGTCACTAGTGGCCTCTAAGTGAATTGCCTGGGTTGAAAAGCAAACAAAGAGGCAGACGTAGCCCTTTGAGAGACGACATCCTCTTCCGCTGTAAGATTTGATGTCGAAAGGTCCGGCGAAATCTACGCCGGCGTTCGTGAATGCTCGGGAAAAGGTCGTGCGTTCCGGTGGAAGGTTCTCCATAAGTTGGGTTTGAGACCGCTTCCGGTAAATAGTGCAAACCTTGCAATTGTGAATGACAGACAGGATCATATTTTTACCCTCGGGATCCAATATTGCGTGCATATGAGACGCAGCATGAGCTGGTTTTCACCGTGAAGGGATATCTTGTGGACAAACTGGATGAGAAGACGCGTGAATCGACAGGCGTAGGGGAGGATGATCGGGTGGCGCTCGCTGTAGGCGAGGTCCTCGGATGCAGCAAGACGACCGCCCACCCTTAAAATGTTATGGTCGTCAGCGAAGGGGTTAAGGGAGAGGACGTCGCTTTTCGTCCCGATGGGTTTCCCGGTTTTTAGGTTAACCAATTCTTCGGTATAATGTTTCTTTTGATAAATTTCTATTAAGCGGCGAGTCGTTGCCTTAATTTCGTCGGGCGAGATTACGTAAGACTGCGCTTTAAACTAAGATTTAGTTTTAGGATTAGTTCTTTGAGAGAACCTCATGACATATGATATAACTCTCAAAGCTCTGGAAAAATCGGAAAATCTGTCGAGGAGGTACTCACTCTTGTTTACTTGCACAGCTGGGTGGCTTTGTATCGTTTTTCCTTCAATGTTTGTACCATATTCCTTTTCTTGGATAGGCCGTTTTGTCTTGTATTCTTGTAACCAAGAAGGGCCCTGCCACCACAAAACTTTTTCGACTAAGTCCTTCGCTGATAGTCCTCTACTGGCCAAATCTGCTGGATTGTGTGCAGATTCGTGGTGCCAAGCTCGATTTCCGACTTTCTCTATGATTTTTGTTACCCGGTGAGCAACGAAGGTCGACCAGGAGCAGGGGGGTTTTCTAATCCATGCTACAACAATCGTCGAGTCTGTCCATAGATGGGTGTTTACATTGCCTAAGTTTAGGTTCTCGCGGATGGAATCTATTATTTCGGCCAACAAGACAGCCCCGCATAGCTCAAGTCGTGGCAATGAGATTGTTTTCAGGGGGCCTATCTTGTCTTCGCCATGAGGATATTGACGTGTACCTGATCTTTCACCTTTGCTCGTAGGTAGACTGTAGCTCCATAAGCCTTCTCCGAAGCATCACAGAACCTATGTATTTCCACGTAGTTAGTTGGCTAGGATTGCCCTTTTGGTTAAACTATCCCGATTTTCGATTGGTTTCGCTGTGAAATAAAAATGGTCGGAATGTGCGTTCCAACGTATGCCTAGAGTTTTAACAGTACTGGAATCTTCGAACTCTAGAAAATCTTCATTCAGCAGATGTTGTTTGGGTAATCCCTTGAGTATTTTGTTCAATTCGATGTCCATTTTCGAGGGGGAAACCCTGCTGAGTGTAGTGCTTGCGTGATGTCATCTCTAGCGTGAATTGCAGACTCAATGCTGTGCCCTCGAAAGACAACCCTTGGTATTGTGTGTGGTTGGCCTTTACCCATATCTGACGATACATCATTTCGATGTCGCTGTTGAAAACATATTTGTAGAACCTCCAGCGCAGTAACAGGGTCGTTAAGTCGGCCTGGAGGATTGGGCCTGTATGTAACACGTCATTCAAGCTTGTGCCATTCGCGGTAGGGCACGAAGCGTTGAACACCACCCAGACTTTGGTGGTTGTGCTATCTTCCTTTATTACAGCGTGGTGGGGCAAGAAATAACAATCGGTTGATAGTGGTGGAACGAACCTAGAAACTTTTGACGTATGACCTAATGTCTCGTATTCCGATACTACCCTGTTATACTCTGTCTGTAGGGCTGGTGGTGATAAGCGCGTCTCATTCCGGTAGAATTTAGAGCAAACGCCCTTTAGCGAAGGCCCTAAGCAGGTCTCGTTAGGAAAATCGCGTTTGAAGGGAAGGGCGACTATATATTTTCCATCGGAGTTTCTGGTCGTTGTTGCCTTGAAGAGTGCCGCGCAATAGACGTTGTCTTCATTGAGTGCCTTTTTCTTCGGGACATCCTCCAACTCCCAGAAAGCGGTTAACTGCTTGTCCAGGTTTATTTCGTTGAAAAATGAAACCCGAGTATTAGTTGGTTGAGGTGCGTCTGCACGACCGGTTAGGATCCAACCGAATACGGTTTCTTGGGCTAGAAGCGTGTTTAATACGTTCTTCCGTATACCGTCGCAGACGACCTTGCTATTGCCTATGGTTCCTCGAACTTTCTGGATCTTATTGCTGGAGTAAATAGTGACGTACATTTACTAAGAGGGTGGTTTGCTGCGCATAAACTTATTGTAAGCAAAAAAACAAAAATGATATATTTCAGTCTAAGTCCGAAAATCTCACCCGATATTGACATTGTATTTCATGCCTCTGACTGCAAGCGCTTTTTACTAAATAGTTCCTCGTGCTCCACTACATCTTTTAATTCTGCAGTAGACTGTGCTTCGTAATTGAAAAGGTAAGCGACTTTCAATACCTTGGTGTTTCTGTCGACCAAACTCTAAGCTGGTCTACGCACATTTCTCGTTTGAAGTCCTACTTGCGGTCTACTGTCCGGTATTTTTATGGTCTAAGGAAGATTTGTTCAAACTCAACGCTTAAGACTCTCTATTACGCTTTGGTTCACTCTAAGCTCCAATATGGTATAAGCTGCTGGGGTGGTGCATCTTTCGATAAAATTCAGCAACTTTTAACGATACAGAAAAGTATCATAAGAAAAATATGCAATGTTAGTCGATTGCACCACACCATGCAGTTGTTTGGTGATATGGGAATTCTGCCTATAAAACATATGTACTTCTACAAATGCCTAAAGATATTTTTCATTCGTTGTGGCTATTTACACAGCCAAGCTTCTGACAATTATAACTTGCGGAAAAACGCACACGGCCTTGTGGCGGTTCACACATTTCGTACTACACACTTCAAAAACTTTTATACTATTGTTTCTTGTAAAGCTTTCAATGCGTTACCTGCGCATATTCGTGTTATTAGAAATTTGCATAAGTTCTTATTAAAAGTCAAATTGTTTCTTTTAGACTCTAAATTTAGAGCTTTCGCACAACGAAATCAAAAGTTTTCTGAGTTCTGCTAATTAAATAATGCAAACACAAGTAATTGTTGTTATTTTGTTTTTATTCTTTTGTTTTTATTCTTTTTTTTTCTCTATAATTTTTTATGAATTCCACTGTTGGTTATTTATCTTTACCCCACACACACTCTTTTGCATTTCATAATTTCATCTTTTGAGATGGCTTTCAATGCAAAAACTTAATGTTTTTAAGAAATGCCTTACTTTTAGGTACACTGCCGCCCTATGTGGGTATCGGCATATCTTTAATAAAACTCTAGAAGAGTTGCGTCTGTACATTGAAAATTTCTTTAAAAACTGACTGGGGATGACTTGGGAAATGTTTAGGCACAGCTAAAGAGTCAAATGGAAAGGAGATGACAAAAGGTCGATGTTAGACTATTAAGAAACGGTTCAGTTCAGAAAATAAATATTGTTCTGAGCCTTCTCTAACTGTAAATTGTCTTCTCATGTGAGGGTAGCAGAGTTTTATGAGCTACTTACATCCTGAGCAACGCCGGGCATCCTGCTAGTTTATATATAGAATCCTCGCGTCACAGTTTTCGTTCCCATACTACTCCGAAACGGCTTGACTGATTCTCATGAAATTTTGTGAGCGTATTTGTTAGGTCTGAGAATCGGATACTATCTATTTTTCATTGTTCCGGGAAGTTGGGGTTTGCTGTGATCACCCAAACGTTAGTTAAAAAATCTTCGATTTCGAAGTCGCGAAGGCGTATTTTGTAAGACTCTTAAGTCAATAACACGGTTATTTAAGAGCCAAAATTTTTAATTTTGTTGAATTTTGTAAGTCTCTCCAGTACCTCAAACTGTTGATGAAAATGAGAAAAGGGGATTTTCGTCTAGGGCTCCCTTATGCCTCTGGGGGGTACTCTTGTTGTCTTGTGGTGTGAGATGGGTATGAATGCGATGTTTTGGTGATTTGCGGCGAATTGTTGCCGCAAAATTCTCAACTTCGGTGGCAGATCGGTTCGACCGTCTGCGCTAGGGTTTCGGTTGGCCTCGTTCCGTTTGAACGAGTGCGTTTATTTTCTTGTGGCTGATCGGGAGTGTGCGTTTGAATTTTTGGGAGATAGGCTCACTTGGTTGGTGAGTAATACGGTGGTAAGTGGGTTTGTTGTAGCTAGGAGAGGAATACATTTCTTTGGAAGAAGGCGTTGAGAGCGCCTTCAAGTTCTCTAATCCGTATAGTAATTAGAAGTGGAATTAGAGAGACTTAGAAGTGGAATATCACTTCCTCCCTCCATCCTCATTGCAGAGTGGAAGTAGGACCAATTTCGTGATTGGTCTGGTGGTCTGGCCCCTTGCTGTGTCGAGTTCGACGACTCGGACTCGGTTATCAGGTCCCCGATGTAGGTTCACTATTCGACCCAATCTCCATTCGTTAGGAGGTAAGTTATCTTCCTTTATGACGACCAGGTCGCCTTGTTTCAGGTTCGATCGTGGATGTTTCCACTTAACACGTTTTTGCAATTCGGTGAGGTACTCGGTTTTCCATCGTTTGCAAAACGTTTGGTGTAGGGACTTAAGTTTTTCCCATCGGTTGACTAGCGAGGCGCTGACGTCGATCTCGGGCGGGGCTAATAAATGGCCGCCAATGAGGAAATGCCCTGGGGTGAGCGGTTCCAGGTTAGATGGATCATTAGAGGAGGGGCTTAATGGTCGAGAGTTGAGACACGACTCAATCCTGCAAAGTAGGGTGCTGAACTCTTCAAGAATAAATTTATGATCCGACGCGATCCTCTTGAAGTGGTGCTTAAAGCTCTTGACCCCGGCCTCTCATAATCCGCCCATACGTGGAGCACCTGCTGGGATGAAATGCCACGAAAGGGTTTGGTGGCTGTATTTGGATAGGGTCTGGTTGCGAGCGTCCGCTAAAAAGGCTTTAAACTGAGAACGGAGCGCCCTGGATGCTCCAACAAAGTTAGTTCCGTTTTCGGAGTAGATATTTTTGGGACACCCCCGTCTAGCCACGAACCTATCGAGAGCTGCCAGGAAAGAGGCCGTACTCAAGTCACTAGTGGCCTCTAAGTGAATTGCCTGGGTTGAAAAGCAAACAAAGAGGCAGACGTAGCCCTTTGAGAGACGACATCCTCTTCCGCTGTAAGATTTGATGTCGAAAGGTCCGGTGAAATCTACGCCGGCGTTCGTGAATGCTCGGGAAAAGGTCGTGCGTTCCGGTGGAAGGTTCTCCATAAGTTGGGTTTGAGACCGCTTCCGGTAAATAGTGCAAACCTTGCAATTGTGAATGACAGACAGGATCATATTTTTACCCTCGGGATCCAATATTGCGTGCATATGAGACGCAGCATGAGCTCGTTTTCACCGTGAAGGGATATCTTGTGGACAAACTGGATGAGAAGACGCGTGAATCGACAGGCGTAGGGGAGGATGATCGGGTGGCGCTCGCTGTAGGCGAGGTCCTCGGATGCAGCAAGACGACCGCCCACCCTTAAAATGTTATGGTCGTCAGCGAAGGGGTTAAGGGAGAGGACGTCGCTTTTCGTCCCGATGGGTTTCCCGGTTTTTAGGTTAACCAATTCTTCGGTATAATGTTTCTTTTGATAAATTTCTATTAAGCGGCGAGTCGTTGCCTTAATTTCGTCGGGCGAGATTACGTAAGACTGCGCTTTAAACTAAGATTTAGTTTTAGGATTAGTTCTTTGAGAGAACCTCATGACATATGATATAACTCTCAAAGCTCTGGAAAAATCGGAAAATCTGTCGAGGAGGTACTCACTCTTGTTTACTTGCACAGCTGGGTGGCTTTGTATCCTTTTTCCTTCAATGTTTGTACCATATTCCTTTTCTTGGATAGGCCGTTTTGTCTTGTATTCTTGTAACCAAGAAGGGCCCTGCCACCACAAAACTTTTTCGACTAAGTCCTTCGCTGATAGACCTCTACTGGCCAAATCTGCTGGATTGTGTGCAGATTCGACGTGGTGCCAAGCTCGATTTCCGACTTTCTCTATGATTTTTGTTACCCGGTGAGCAACGAAGGTCGACCAGGAGCAGGGGGGTTTTCTAATCCATGCTACAACAATCGTCGAGTCTGTCCATAGATGGGTGTTTACATTGCCTAAGTTTAGGTTCTCGCGGATGGAATCTATTATTTCGGCCAACAAGACAGCCCCGCATAGCTCAAGTCGTGGCAATGAGATTGTTTTCAGGGGGCCTATCTTGTCTTCGCCATGAGGATATTGACGTGTACCTGATCTTTCACCTTTGCTCGTAGGTAGACTGTAGCTCCATAAGCCTTCTCCGAAGCATCACAGAACCTATGTATTTCCACGTAGTTAGTTGGCTAGGATTGCCCTTTTGGTTAAACTATCCCGATTTTCGATTGGTTTCGCTGTGAAATAAAAATGGTCGGAATGTGCGTTCCAACGTATGCCTAGAGTTTTAACAGTACTGGAATCTTCGAACTCTAGAAAATCTTCATTCAGCAGATGTTGTTTGGGTAATCCCTTGAGTATTTTGCTTCAATTCGATGTCCATTTTCGAGGGGGAAACCCTGCAGAGTGTAGTGCTTGCGTGATGTCATCTCTCGCGTGAATTGCAGACTCAATGCTGTGCCCTCGAAAGACAACCCTTGGTATTGTGTGTGGTTGGCCTTTACCCATATCTGACGATACATCATTTCGATGTCGCTGTTGAAAACATATTTGTAGAACCTCCAGCGCAGTAACAGGGTCGTTAAGTCGGCCTGGAGGATTGGGCCTGTATGTAACACGTCATTCAAGCTTGTGCCATTCGCGGTAGGGCACGAAGCGTTGAACACCACCCAGACTTTGGTGGTTGTGCTATCTTCCTTTATTACAGCGTGGTGGGGCAAGAAATAACAATCGGTTGATAGTGGTGGAACGAACCTAGAAACTTTTGACATATGACCTAATGTCTCGTATTCCGATACTACCCTGTTATACTCTGTCTGTAGGGCTGGTGGTGATAAGCGCGTCTCATTCCGGTAGAATTTAGAGCAAACGCCCTTTAGCGAAGGCCCTAAGCAGGTCTCGTTAGGAAAATCGCGTTTGAAGGGAAGGGCGACTATATATTTTCCATCGGAGTTTCTGGTCGTTGTTGCCTTGAAGAGTGCCGCGCAATAGACGTTGTCTTCATTGAGTGCCTTTTTCTTCGGGACATCCTCCAACTCCCAGAAAGCGGTTAACTGCTTGTCCAGGTTTATTTCGTTGAAAAATGAAACCCGAGTATTAGTTGGTTGAGGTGCGTCTGCACGACCGGTTAGGATCCAACCGAATACGGTTTCTTGGGCTAGAAGCGTGTTTAATACGTTCTTCCGTATACCGTCGCAGACGACCTTGCTATTGCCTATGGTTCCTCGAACTTTCTGGATCTTATTGCTGGAGTAAATAGTGACGTACATTTACTAAGAGGGTGGTTTGCTGCGCATAAACTTATTGTAAGCAAAAAAACAAAAATGATGTATTTCAGTCTAAGTCCGAAAATCTCACCCGATATTGACATTGTATTTCATGCCTCTGACTGCAAGCGCTTTTTACTAAATAGTTCCTCGTGCTCCACTACATCTTTTAATTCTGCAGTAGACTGTTGCCATGAGTGCTTCGTAATTGAAAAGGTAAGCGACTTTCAATACCTTGGTGTTTATGTCGACCAAACTCTAAGCTGGTCTACGCACATTTCTCGTTTGAAGTCCTACTTGCGGTCTACTGTCCGGTATTTTTATGGTCTAAGGAAGACTTGTTCAAACTCAACGCTTAAGACTCTCTATTACGCTTTGGTTCACTCTAAGCTCCAATATGGTATAAGCTGCTGGGGTGGTGCATCTTTCGATAAAATTCAGCAACTTTTAACGATACAGAAAAGTATCATAAGAAAAATATGCAATGTTAGTCGATTGCCCCACACCATGCAGTTGTTTGGTGTTATGGGAATTCTGCCTATAAAACATATGTACTTCTACAAATGCCTAAAGATATTTTTCATTCGTTGTGGCTATTTACACAGCCAAGCTTCTGACAATTATAACTTGCGGAAAAACTCACACGGCCTTGTGGCGGTTCACACATTTCGTACTACACACTTCAAAAACTTTTATACTATTGTTTCTTGTAAAGCTTTCAATGCGTTACCTGCGCATATTCGTGTTATTAGAAATTTGCATAAGTTCTTATTAAAAGTCAAATTGTTTCTTTTAGACTCTAAATTTAGAGCTTTCGCACAACGAAATCAAAAGTTTTCTGAGTTCTGCTAATTAAATAATGCAAACACAAGTAATTGTTGTTATTTTGTTTTTATTCTTTTGTTTTTATTCTTTTTTTTTCTCTATAATTTTTTATGAATTCCACTGTTGGTTATTTATCTTTACCCCACACACACTCTTTTGCATTTCATAATTTCATCTTTTGAGATGGCTTTCAATGCAAAAACTTAATGTTTTTAAGAAATGCCTTACTTTTTCTTGCATTTTAGTTAAGCGATATCAAGTAGTTTTAAGTTACTAATGTACTATATATTGTTTTTTGTAAGAAGAATGAATAAATATTATTATTATTATTATTATTATTAATTTGGGGATAAATGTCGCCTCCGAGAATGAGGTCAACTGGTTCATTTATGAAGAACCTTTTATCCGCTAGTATTAAGTCCAGGAATGCTTGCCTTGTCATTGCGCTTACTTCACAAGTCGGCAGATCCCCTGTAAGTTGTGGTAGGACAAGGACCACTGTGTCAATGCGCACTAAGGAATTTGTAAGTGAACCTAATTGAATTTGACACGACCCTTTAACCTGTGCTGACAGCGTATTGTTGATGCCCGAAACTTGGGCATGCATGCGTTTTGACTGCAGGTTTACTCTTTTCTTTAGTCTTTCGGTTATGAAAGAGCATTCAGAACCGGAGTCAATCAGTGCTCTTGCCGAGAAATTGACTGCATTGTGTTGGATGTTAACTCGAGCCGTCCCTATTAATACCCCTTTAGTTGTATTTGCATGACAAGATTAATCATTACTAACATCTTCTTTTCCATTTGCAGGTTCGAGTCTTTGCCTAGCCTGCTGTGAGGTCGAGAGCCTATCGTCAGATGTGTTTTGCCGCCACCTCTGGTTCGTTGTTTTTGGCTGAGCTGTTGCTAGATGGAGTAAGGTGTTCTGCCTTGCATGACACGAGCTGCAGTTAAAGAAACTAGTGCATCGTGTCACTGTGTGTCCAGCCGACAGGCAGTTCAAGCAACAGTTGTTGCTCTTGATGTAGGATATTCTATCTGACATTATTAATGTCGCGCTGAAGCGTTAACCTAAAGCGATTTCAATTGCGTATTAATCAATATACGCTTGTTTTCATATCTGTCGCTTAGATTTTTCCAGGCTGTGGTAAAACCTTCGTTGGTCAGGGGACATCTCCGCACAATCTCCTTCGCTTCCCCTAGTGTTTTCTGGTTGAGGTGGTATAGCTTTTCAACCGGGGTAAGGCGTTTATTTAATATGTATATGGCCGTGAACATATCCCTAAAACTTGGCCAGGATAGGTAGTCTCCTTTAAACACATCGGTGTCACAAGGTGGAAGTCGTATGTTTTGTTCACGGCTGGAAGTATCAGAGACTTGTGGTGCTGGAGTTGCTTCAACCGCTAATTTCTCTATTTCACCATTAATTACTGCAGGTCTTCCTTGGATAGGTCTGGTGAACTTAAAAGACTTTCATAGGATGCTTTAGTCTTTTTCCACAATGACTTTAGCTCTTCTTGCTGAATGGCAAGGGTGTGCTTATCTTGGTCTTGTGGGCTGAAATCTTGGTCAAACGAAACGACGCAATCTAAAAGACGTATGTAAGTCTCCATTTTTTTAGTAGTTTTAAAAATCTTGTTTGTTTACAGTGAAACACTAGCGGACTGTAATGTCTAATAGAAGTGCTTTGAATATATGGGAAAATATTCAAAGTGAACCAGATATTAATCTTTTTGAAGATTTGCTGTATCGTGGAAAGTATATGTGACCCAGATAGAAATCGCAAGGATTTAATGTGTCTTTTAGCACGCTGAGAGTGAACGTGTGTATTGAATAAAATTAAAAAACAAATGCCAACAAACAAAACAGCCAAAAAAACCAAAGTGTTTCCAATCCAAAAGTGCAGTAAAATATGTAAAACGTCGTTTAAAATGTATTATTTATTAGACAATTAAAATCGACAAAAATGTAAATGATCTTAATTTAATACAATACCGAGTGTTGTTTAAAAATATGTGAGTTTGCAACAATGTCGCAAGGAATAAATGCCACAAGCCACCCAATGTATGCTATAGTTCTGTCGGTGGCACGTATTACAAACGTTCGACGAAGTATTAAAAGGATACAAGTGAATATTGTGATATTTTTTGCAACTGCATCCACCAAGTGGAAGTGTAAATTATTGTTGAAATTCAACAATCAATGGACAGTAATATTCGAAAGAATAGAGCCTCTACAGTGCTGTGGTAATGTGTTAAAAAAAATTAAAAATAAAAGAGGTTTAGCCACTGCCTGTCTGCCTTGAGCTGTGTCGAGGAGCCCTTACCACTGGAGGGGGGAGCTTCTCGATAGTCAAAAGACGCTAAGTGTGTGTTACAAACACAAAGAACCTCAACTTGCTATGATCTACAAAGTTCTATCACAATTTTACTTGTGGTACGTGATTGCGTACTTAAAAAAAACTTGTGCACTAAAATCAACCACTTACCTTAAAAAGTTTAGGGTTTAATACATATGTGCAGTGATGAGAACTGTGTACGCTGATGATGTGATGTTATGGACTGTATATCGTGATGTGATGTTAATGGACTGTATTGTGATGTGATGTTCATGGACTGTATATATGTTTGTCTCTGTTGCTTGCTGCCACTCGGTACAATTGGTATTCGCTCGTTGACTATTGTGTGAATTTATAATTAATTATAATTTGATGCGGCTGATATCCAAAATCGTGTTGTGAATTTCTTTGGTAAGTTGGCAGATGGCGTACTGGAATCTTCGAACTCTAGAAAATCTTCATTCAGCAGATTTTGTTTCGGTAGTCCCTTGAGTATTTTGCTAAATTGAAAAAATATCTGTCACATCTCTTCAAACACTCCGTACCAACGAACACACATTTTAGTCTCCTTTTTTATATATATAGACTAGCAGACCCGGCAGACGTTGTCCTGCCCAAACATTAACTTGTTTGCATTTAAAATATGTAAGTCGCCCTCCTAATTTCAGCTCCACATCTTTCTCTCCGTCCATCCTCTTCATATACTTTTGTCTTTTCATATTGCTTTTTAATTGTCATCCTTATACCTATCCCTTTCTCAATCCCAATCCCAAAAGGACTTAAAATTACTCTATTTTAAAACTCTCATGCAGACCTTTCATTTTCGACCCATTTGTTCACAAAAACCTTCTAGCTCCAATTTTGGTCCACGTTTTGGTTAATATCTAAAAACCTTCGTTTTATATGGGAAAATAGCTAAAACATGTTAAATCATTTGTCAACACCTTTCATTTGATTGAGTGCCCCTCCTGGTTGACATTTTGACCAATATCTCGAAAACGGGTTCATATTGAAAGAACACTTTATAAGGTTACCCTGGTCAACATTTTTAGGGACATCTCCAAAACCTTTCCAAATGCTTTATTTTTTTAACGTATAACCATCTCGAGCGGATACAAAATCTACCTTCCAAATTTAGTTATGTGTATTAGGTCCAGCCGTTCTCAAAATAGATGTTTCCATAAATGAAGCAAAGTCGAAATTAAACCTGTGGCCTTCCCCTTTCTTTTTATACCAATTTTGTGGGAATATTAATATATCGAAATGAACCAAAGTCCGAATGAAAGCTGCCGTCTTTCCCTTTCGTTTGATATCAATTGTGTGCGGATATTCCAAAGTTTACCCGAAACCACATTTTGACCGATAACTCTGTTATCGATAAATATATCGAAGTGAACCAACATCCAAATGAAAACGGTGTTCTTCCACTTCCGTTTGATACCAATTTTCTGCGAATAATCCAAAGTTTACGTAAACCTACATTTAGACCGATAACTCTGTTATCGATAAATATATATAAAATATAATTATGCGTGTTTCTATTCTGTACTCCAAAGAATTAGTGTGCAAAATTTCGTAAAGTTCGAGGCATTAGTTTAAACGTGAAAGAGTCACACAAATTTGCAGTAACTCACACACTTACGTTTTTGTATATTAGTAAGATATGTATTTATATCAATGGACCAAGGCGCATTAAATTTTGCATTTTCGATTGCAACACGAAGAGTAACATCAAAGCAAAACTTTAATTGACAATGGAAAATTCCAAAAAATTCGCATTTTTTACCGTGAAAAGCTTTGAAATAAAGAATTTTTCTTTAAAGTAACTTTGCACCAATTCATGACCAACACCGCCATCTGGTGGTGAGAACTTTTCGTTTGTAGCACTCTCTGTCAACGATAAATAAACAAACAAAAATATCAAGGAACACAACAAAAATTACGATATGACGCTACATCACCGAAAAATAAACATAGATAGCACGAAACAACGAAAATGTCGCGCTAGTATGTAGCAACAAACGCAGCCAAAATAACGATATGAGATATAAATATATGGTGGAATAACAGCCAATTTAATAAGATTGGATGGGAGGTGCCACGACCACCTAATATTTTGTTTTGATTTTAATACATGACCTGCGCGTGGCAATAACAAAGAAACCCCCCAAAGGAAGTATATAATTTAGTTCAGCCGTTTTCGAGTTTTAGCGTGACAACTGAACACCATTTCATTTTTATATACATATGTATATTGATATAGGTATTTGGTTCACATTTTGGGCTATATCTCGTAAACGGGTTGAGATATCGCAATAAAATTAAAATTTTAAAAGGCTTGTCAGTAGCTTCAATTTGACATCTATATTTTTATATAAACGCATCTCATAAATAAATTGAAAAAATATCTGTGCGAACATAGGAATCGTATTCATAATAGTCGCATTCAGGCCCGAAGAATCTGTATTTTTTGGCAGCTAAAATGGCTCTTTCACTTAACCAATCATGGTTTGTGTAGTTATGCTCAATGCCGGGAAATACTTTTGTAACCAATTCTAGCTTTGATTGTGTTAAATAGCAAAAACAATCTGGAATCGTAATCATTCCAGTGATAGGATCAGCAACAATTGTGCCATTTCCAATATCTAACAACTGCTTTGAAAAACATGTCGCTGGTGGATCATTTTGCAATTGAACACGTATGATTTCGGTAAGCGTAAGTTTTTGAACATATCTCCATAAATAGGAAGCTTTCAAGCATGCATTCAATTCATCGGCCACAGTAGATCGGGGAATAACAGGTAATGTTTGACGAAAATCACCGGCCAATAGAATCAACGCACCACAAACAAATCTTGCGTGTTGCGCAAGTCTTTCATAGTCGTATCTAAGGCCTCCAGTGATTTTTTATGAGCCATTGTGCATTCATCCCACACAATTAACTTACATTGCTGTAAAGAAGTCTTCGATATATTGCAGGTGCCAAAGCTATATTATTTTGTGTCCTAATTGTTGCCAAAATCAATGAAATTAAAAACGATTTTCCCTGACCTCCCGGTGCGTCTAAAAAGAACACTGTTTACTTTTTCAATAACAGTGTCATACACATGCAATTGGTTAAATGCATCATGTATTGCTCGATTTGGTGCAGTCAAACCCAATTGTGCCAATGTTTTGTTTCCGATTAACAAAGTCATATCTTCAATTAAATGTATAAATGGAAAGACCGCTAAAACTCACCTTGAGCATAAGCAATTTCTTCAACCTTACGGATATATATTTCCTAGTGGATATTGTGAACTGCATATTTTTCTATCTCCAGATTATTTTTTTATACATAGATATAGGCATTTGCTTCACATTTTGTGCTTTATCTCATAAACGGGTTAACTGCTATTCGAGTTATAAATACAGCGGGCAAAAATCATAATAATGAGTGTCTCTCGTTATTGTAGTCACGGTTGCCATAAGTTTAATCAAAAAAATGACTTTGGGAGTAGGTAACTCCTGAAGAAATCCTAAACAAAATTTCAAAACAAACAATACAAATAAATATTGTTTTGTACACGGCTAAAAGCTTTAGCCTAGATTTAAGACTTTTTGGGGCTACATATACCCCTACACCAGTATGTTCGCGTTCAAAGTGTTGTTTGGAATTTCCAGTAAGATTAACCTCGTTTGACTAATTTCATTATTTTTGTATGAAAGTATGTGTAAAAACACAACAAAAATGCTGCAACTCAAAGTTAAGAACTTTGTGGAATATTGTTATGAACGAAGCGTAGACGAGTGAATTCTCGTTTGCAAAGCTTGCTTTATTCTGTATGTTCTTATATTTATAACTTAAAGCTAATAGGTAATGCATGGTCATGACTAATACCATGATTGGTTTGAATGGACAAGGGTAATCTGAGTGCACATACGCTGACCGTTAATTAGGTCAGTAAATAGGTATTTAATTTTCAACATACCGAAAGTGCATTGCACTGACAATGAGTTGAGCAATGTGAGATGGTTTAGAGTTAAATGACTCAGGCAATATTGTTATATTGCGAAAGTGCAATTGTGCTGAAAACCGTTGTCCATTACACCTTCCCTTTTTGGGGGAAAAAAAAGAAAACAAAGAGACAAATATTTATATTTTTCTTTTTGTTATTTTCTTTTTTTGTTGTTGTGTTTGTTTTATACACATATATAGTTTGTCTATTTAATAAAATAATACCGCCGGCCGGTGGTATTCGTTTTAACGTGTTAACTTATAAAGCATATGATTAAATTTGTATATACATAAATATGTTTCATATTTACTTATGCTTTTTATACCCAGCGTACTAGTACTAGTACAAGGGTATTATAACTTTGTTGGGATAACGGTTGGTTGTACAGGTATAAAGGAATCGAGATAGATATAGACTTCCATATGGGTCAGAATTTGTGAAATCAGCACAAAAAATGGACGTCTTAATTTTTTATCATTATATAGTAAACTAGCAGACCCGGCAGACGTTGTTCTGCCTGACCAGTGACTTCCCTAGAAATACATTTTCAAATATTTTTCTATTAATTTTTAACATTTCATTTATTGCAGTGCTTTAGGGTATACAATATTTCTGGATTTAACTTCTTTGGTATAAACAAATAAATTTTTTGGACGTCCAATTCAAAAAACGGACCTTTTGAACTCAATGAGTATGACAAAGCCATTATGAGCCGCTGAACAGATGTGTAGTTAGTATCTATTTAATTATATCCTATATCTACCACTTAACGCCACTATTATGATTTTATGAAAACCCTATAATACCTTGGATATGTATAAACGGCAATAACAAAAAAGAAAAATTATATGCTTTGATTAAGATTTAAGAACGTTAAAATCTCACTAAAGCAAATACATTCAGGGATAGATATAACGAATTGAAATATTACCTAGCTTGTGGTCTTGGAACTGCCCACATTTCCAAAAAGTTTATAAATGTAGCCTATGTACTTATTGACAAAGGGACACACATATCCAAAAATCATTAGTTTAGACCAAACATATTCAAAGTTATGATGATTTAAATTTTATAAAGCCTGGGGGCGTGGCACCGCCCACTTTTCCAAAAATTAATATAGCCTAAATCGTACACAACAATCTTCTGAACCAATCTGGAAAGTTTAGAAAAGATCGCCCATAAACTTTGGACATTATTGAAGTACAAGCAAAATACAAAAAATGTGGGCGTCGCCTACATCGTACACAACAATCTTCTGAACCAATCTGGAAAGTTTGAAAGAGATCGACCATAAACTTTGGACATTATTGAAGTACAAACAAAACACAAAAAATGTGGGCGTGGCACCACCTATGCTTTAACCCATGATCCCAAGAATATACTGTGAAAATTTCATAAAAATCGGTTGAGTACTTTCGACGCCTATAAAGGACACACAGACACACATTCATTTTTATTTATAAGATATCCTATACCTACCACTTAACGCCACTATTATGATTTTATGAAAATCCTATAATACTCTGGATATGTATAAACGGCAGTAACAAACAAAAAAATTAAGTGTTTTGATTAAGATTTAAGAACGTTAAAATGTCACTAAAGCAAATACATTCAGGGATATAACGAATTGATATATTACTTAGATTGTGGTCTTGGAACTGCCCACATTTCCAAAAAATTTACAAATGTTGCCTATGTACATATGTCGTACAAAACGAAGATTTTAACGTATTGGAAAAGTTTAAAACAGATCAACCATAAACTTTGGACGTTGTTGAAGTACAAACAACGTACTGAAAACAAAAAATGTGGGCGTGACACCGCCCACTTTTCCCAAATTATATAATTGTTGACCAAGGGACACACATATCCAAAAATCATTACATTAGACCAAATATATTCAAAGTTATGATTATTTAAATTTTATATAGCTTGGGGGCGTGGCACCGCCCACTTTTCCACAAACTAATATAGCCTAAATCGTACACAACAATCTTCTGAACCAATCTGGAAAGTTTAGAAGAGATCGACCATAAACTTTGGATATTATTGAAGTAGTGGAATGGAAGTGAGCAGATGTGTAGTTAGTATTTATTTAATTATATCCTATATCTACCACTTAACGCCACTATTATGATTTTATGAAAATCCTGTAATACTCTGGATATGTATAAACGGCAATAACAAAAAAGAAAAATTATATGCTTTGATTAAGATTTAAGAACGTTAAAATCTCACTAAAGCAAATACATTCAGGGATAGATATAACGAATTGAAATATTACTTAGCTTGTGGTCTTGGAACTGCCCACATTTCCAAAAAGTTTACAAATGTAGCCTACGTATGTCGTACCCAACGAAGATTTTAACGTATTGGTAAAGTTTAAAACAGATCAACCATAAACTTTGGACATTATTGAAGTAAAAACAAAGTACTGAATACAAAAAATGTGGGCGTCGCACCGCCCACTTTTCCCAAATTATATAATTCTTGACCAAGGGACACACATATCCAAAAATCGTTAGTTTAGACCAAACATATTCAAAGTTATGATGATTTAAATTTTATAAAGCCTGGGGGCGTCGCACCGCCCACTTTTCCAAAAATTAATATAGCCTAAATCGTACACAACAATCTTCTGAACCAATCTGGAAAGTTTAGAAAAGATCGACCATAAACTTTGGACATTATTGAAGTACAAACAAAACACAAAAAATGTGGCGTCGCCTAAATCGTACACAACAATCTTCTGAACCAATCTGGAAAGTTTGAAAGAGATCGACCATAAACTTTGGACATTATTGAAGTACAAACAAAACACAAAAAATGTGGGCGTGGCACCGCCCACTTTTCCAAAAATTAATATAGCCTATGCTTTAACCCATGATCCCAAGAATATACTGTGAAAATTTCATAAAAATCGGTTGAGTACTTTGGACGCCTATAAAGGACACACAGACCCACAGACACACATTCATTTTTATTTATAAGATACTAGCTGACCCGACAGACGTTGTTCTGCCAAGGTACTCCCTTATGTATAGTTCTTTAAAGATTGTTCATACTTTTCTAGCAGGGAACTGTGAAGTTATAATTTTCCAGTTTTGTTAGTGTAATTTAGAATTTCGATTGTCAAACTAACAACGGCGCACAACAACAATGTTTGCCAATGTTGCCACACTTATCATGAAACACGAAGATTTTCTCTCTAGGTTGACAATCGAAATTCAGCTTCAAATAAAAAAGTAAAAATCAGCTGATTTCTTGCGGTCACCTTCTTAGTACACCATGTCCAGTACCTTTCACCTTGAGACCTTTTGAAAATAACAAACATTTTAATTAACTTTTCTTATATTCTTTTTTTACACCCAAATTCACACTTTAAAAATAGAATTTTCACATTTAAAAATAGTAGTTTCGTTTCACCGGCATAGCTGTATGCATGACTTGCAAACTCACAGTTGCACCTACGTACTAAAGATCTCTCCACTAACACCACTCTCCCCACAACTACCAAACAGGTGTTTTCTCATGGGGCTGGTTAGCTCATTAACTCCATAGAGCTGTTTTCACAGAAACCGGTTAACGATAACCGGAATTTAACTGTTGTAGCTGTTAAATTAACCCTTGAAGTGAATTTTTTTGAGTTACCAAGCAATTGTATCTAAAAAAAAGTATAGCTTAAAAAAAAATTATATGTCTAAGTTCCCAACAAACACAGACAATTTTTTTCTCCAACTTTTGATAAAACCTTGATTCTCAAGTGGAGATTCAGCTTTCCTCACAACTTGAGGTTAAGCTTCGTTCTCCAACGTTATTTCTCAACTTGCGCATTATTTGAGATGAAGTTGAGAAATTGCCAAATATTGATTTGCCCTTAAGATGAAGTTGAGATTTAATGCATTCTCAACTTTAGAATCACTGAAATTCCTATATTAAAAAAGTGCTTTGAAGTTGAGAATGCTATAACTAAACTATTGAGGTGCTGTTGAGAATTAACCTTGGAGATTTGAGAAAGGCATCTGACCTAAAATGCATCTCAAGTTGATATCAAACAAAATTGTTTGTTGGGTTACCTTTGTCTTAAAATTATCCTGCACTACATGGTTTGCGTTGAATAAGTTAACTTAGAAGACGCTGCTAAATTGTTAGTAGTTCATTGGCCTTACCAACCAAAAGCTCTTATGCATTTCAGCCACACTTTTGCAGTATCTGAACAAAACTATTTAACTTACCCAGGTTTAGTCAGTTAAGAATACCGGCCGTGATTTGATGAAAACGCTACGTTAAAGCATCATCACAGAAACATATTGGAAACATTAAAGAAAAAATTTTTAAAATCGGTTGAGCCGATACGGAGATCTTACGGTATATACGAACGGCAATTCATTTTTATATATATAGATTACAAATTCTTCACCATGATATAGATTACAGGCCATTCACCACAATGTTTGAGCCATCCACCGCAAATAAGGTGAACGGCGCAAAGTTCAGGCCATTCACCACAATATTTAAGACATCTACCAAATAAGGTGAATTAAGCAAGATTCTTAACCGTGGTTAGTGCCGAAGCTAAAAATACCTTTTAATGAATGTATTTGTATTTTTAAATATAAAACGGAAAAAATCTGTATGGCATTAAGTTCCCTACAGGAACATTTCAATTAGAATACCAGTGATCTCAACTGACTACAATTTATATGGTAGCTAAACTTCTTTAGCTAATATATGATTAAATTGAAGATTTAGAAAATGTTTTGTTCTATATAAATAAACAGTGTCCGATAGAATAAAGAAAAGAAAAAATTTTGAAAATCGGTTAAGCCGTTATTGAGTATTAGCTAAAAAAATTTTAAATTGAGATTAGAAAAAAAAGAATTTATGTGGTAAATGAGACATGAAACAGATTGGAAACATTAAAGAAAAAATATTTAAAATCGGTTGAGCCGATCCGGAGATCTTACGGTATATACGAACGCCAATTCATTTTTATATATATAGATTACAAATTCTTCACCATGATATAGATTACAGGCCACTCACCACAATATTTAAGACATCTACCAAATAAGATGAATTAAGCAAGATTCTTAACCGTGGTTAGTGCCGAAGCTAAAAATACCTTTTAATGAATGTATTTGTATTTTTAAATATAAAACGGAAAAAATCTGTATGGCATTAAGTTCCCTACAGGAACAGTTCAGTTAGAATACCAGTGATCTCAACTGACTACAATTTATATGGTAGCTAAACTTCTTTAGCTAATATATGATTAAATTGAAGATTTAGAAAATGTTTTGTTCTATATAAATAAACACTATGTCCGATAGAATAAAGAAAAGAAAAAATTTTGAAAATCGGTTAAGCCGTTATTGAGTATTAGCTAAAAAAATTTTAAATTGATATTAGAAAAAAAAAGAATTTATGTGGTAAATGAGACATGAAACAGATTGGAAACATTTAAGAAAAAATATTTAAAATCGGTTGAGCCGATCCGGAGATCTTACGGTATATACGAACGCCAATTCATTTTTATATATATAGACTAGAAGGACCCGGCAGACGTTGTTCTGCCCAAATTTAGGGAAAAAATCGCAAGATAAATAAAAAAGTTTGGAATAATTCGGTCCCTGGTCCACTTCCCGGAAAAAAGTTATCCCATATTTTAGCAAAGTAACGTGGTACCCTTGTACCAAATTTGAAGAAAATCGTAGTATAAATAAAAAAGTTTGGAATATTTCGGTCCTTGGTCCACTTCCCGGAATAAAACTTTACATAAACACTCTCCGGATTCCTACTGAGCTATCCTGTAAATATGAACAAAATCGACGTGGTAGTTCCGGAGTCTATAACGTACATACGTACATCCTTTTTATATACATAGATTAAATTCCACCGAATCTTTTATGACCGTTTCCAGCAACATTTTCGATATAAATAAAAAAAAGTGTACCTACAACACAAAATCCGTTGTTATTGGATGCCACGTGTTGAGTACTTTTTAAGTTATGAAAATCACTTGATTAATTAATCGTCCAAAATACACTCAAAATTTATCATTTTATTATTATTGATGATAATTTTATTATTATTGATAGAATAGCAATGATTAATAGTTAATATGAGAGTTACAATGAGATAGCAAAATAATAATTGTCAACCTTACTACACTTGATGCATAAACAACATGGCTTGCAGCTGTGTAGGGAGTGAGAGAAGTCTTATTGTGTGAGAGAAAGAGGAGACCGGCTTCGTTCTCATCCCTACTCCGTGCTGTTTACTGGGTCAGAAGTGACACCTGTGGACATCTGGCGAGGATAACTAATTAAAAAACGATTGATCAGTTATCGTCCGGTAATGAAAAGTGATTACATTACTAAAAATTTTTGGCGATATCTCGGAAAACAGGTCGCATAGGGTCTTAAAAATCACCTCATTTTTAAATACTCATCAACGCCTCTTATTTGATAGAGTCACACCTGGTCCACATTTTGGTGAATATCTTAGAAATGGGGTCCCATATTGGACTTTGAACTACTACCTTTTAAAACTCTCATCAACAGCTTTAATTTGGTACCCATATTGAGCGAACACTTTTTAGAGTCACACCTGGTCCACATTTTGGTGAATATCTCGAAAATGGGGCCCCATATTGGACTTTGAACCACTTTATATTAAAACCCTCATCAACACCTTTCATTTGGTACCATATTGTGCAAACACTTTTTAGAATCACACATGGTCAACATTTTGGTAAATATCTCGGAAATGGGGTCCCATATTGGACTTTGAACCACTTCCTATTAAAACCCTCCACAACAGCTTTAATTTGGTACCCATATTGAGCAAACACTTATTAGAGTCACGCCTGGTCCATATTTTGTTCGATATCTCGAAAAACGGGTCGCATAGGGTCTTGAAAATCACCTCTTTTTTAAATACTCATCAACGCCTTTTATTTGATACCCATATTGTAGAAAACCCGTCTGGGGTCACACCTGGTCCACATTTCGATATCTCGTAAACGGGGTAGCATAGGGTCCTGGAAATTACCTATTTTTTAAACACTCATTATTCGATACCCATATAGTATAAACACCTTCTAGGGTCACCCCTGGTCCACAGTTTGGTCGATATCTCGGAAAACGGGTCGCATAGGCTCTTGAAAAATAGATGTTGGTCGATTCTCATACCTACTCAATATGCCCACAAAATTTCATGAGAATCGGTCAAGCCGTTTCGGAGGAGTATGGTTTCAAAAACTGTGACACGAGAATTTTATATATAAGATTACAAATTCTTCCTGTAATCTAGGCCATTCACCACAATATTTAAGACATCTACCAAATAAGGTGAATTAAGGAAGATTCTTAACCGTGGTTAGTGCCGAAGCTAAAAATACCTTTTAATGAATGTATTTGTATTTTTAAATATAAAACGGAAAAAATCTGTATGGCATTAAGTTCCCTACAGGAACATTTCAGTTAGAATACCGGTGATCTCAACTGACTACAATGTCTATGGTAGCTAAATTTCTTTAGCTAATATATGATTAAATTGAGAATTTAGAAAATGTTTTGTTCTATATAAATAAACACTATATCCGATAGAACAAAGAAAAGAAAAAATTCTGAAAATCGGTCAAGCCGTTATTGAGTATTAGCTAAACAATTTTTAAATTGAGATTAGAAAAAAAAGAATTTATGTGGTAAATGAGACATGAATCAGATTGGAAACATTAAAGAAAAAATATTTAAAATCGGTTGAGCCGATACGGAGATCTTACGGTATATACGAACGCCAATTCATTTTTATATATATAGATTATGAAAAAGGGCGGAATAACAACCTATATTCACAACCAAAACTTTTGGTTGTTGTTTTCACTTATTCAACATTCGCCAAAGTAGCGAAAAGGAATTCACCATTTGTATTTAAATATAAAATGGAAAAAATCTGTACGGCAATTAAGTTCCCTACAGGAACATTTCAGTTAGAATACCAGTGATCTCAACTGACTACAATTTATATGGTAGCTAAACTTCTTTAGCTAATATATGATTAAATTGAAGATTTAGAAAATGTTTTGTTCTATATTGTTACGTGCTGGCCTTTGGGTGGCAGCTACTGCGTCCCCTGGCGTTCACTCACCCTCGCGACGCATGCCCCGGGAGAGCCGTGCAGGTATGCTTGTATATGCACGAGCTAGCTCGCCGGACTGTGGGGTGGATCGTTGGCTCCCCGAAGCATGTCAGCCGCACCATACAAAAAAATATTATACCTGACCGCATATCACTTGCACTTCGGGTCTGCAGGCGCTGCAACCCCCCTTGACTAACTCCCCCTTCCGGCCTTAGATGGTGTTTTGGCCGGGCCACTCAAAACCCTCCCTTCCTTGGTCGACTGTGGAAGGATATCTTCGCCGACCCCAATAAACACCCCCTGAATCCCCCTTAGCAAATCCCCACGTCCATCCCAGTCCAGTCCGTCCGTCCCCACCACATCTGAAAAGAAGAACACTTAATTTCAATTGGCAACTAGCAATACATTATAGCTTTATTAAGATAAATTCATAAAATACGAGAAATGGAAAATGTTGTATATGAGCCGATAGCTATGCCCTTCATGGGCTTTGGCTTAGGTCTAGATTATGCTAGCATGAACAAAGGTGTGTATAACTCTAACTAAACTATGCTTATGTACCCACTCTCTACGGGTGTGCTACTCTGAAGTCGGAGTGTGCGCGAGTATGGGTGTGTGCTTATTCGACCTTGCTGAGTCGTCCGCGGATGGACTATGGTCCCCAAAGATCGGGCTACTGGTATATGACGCGCTCACACACCTATACAACCACCCTCCGTACTTTCGACTCTGTGAACATGAGTCTTTTAAATCTAAACTGAAGAAAAAAATCAAAAATCAAAATAGTCGACAAAGCGTCAGACTAAAACAAATTCAGATCAAAAAAACGCGTTTACATAGGTATATTAGTGTGTATGTGGTTGTGTTCGTCCACCTTAGTGGTACCTTGGCTTCTTCAAGAATGCGCGCATGTGTGCGTACCTTCATTCAACCCTGGCAGGTCGTAACTGGTTATCCAGTGTGACTCCCAAGGTTTGGGATGCAAATCGTCTGTGCGTACACACACTCACATGCCTATACTCTATCGGCTATACCGTGAATCAAACAATAAAATGTGAAATATAATAAATTTAATATATGTAAGGAAATTAGCAATAGACCTGTCGTCTATGCTGTCAGGACATCGATGGCTTCGTCTAAATGCCCACTTCAGGACGCAAGGAGTTTATTACATTCCCGCCCGGGCCTACAAGACGTCTTGAGACAGGGGTTAGGGTGAGTGTGCATGGTCACTAAAAAAAAAAGCAAAAGAAAATGAGAGGAATAGGTCCTCGAGTGTGGGGGGTATGAGACGACGCCGTCGCCCCTCTAAAATTTACACGGTCGTGTTCGACCTTATTTTTTGCAGCCGCGCTGGCTCACGACACTTTTATAATGCGCTCTTGCGCCACTCATCGCTCATTGGCGTTACAATAGCAGAAAGCTTTTCCCTTAAATGGGCGGCGCTTATGGCCCCGCCACTTTTCTTACACCCTCCCTATATAAATCACTTAAAATTAGGAAAAACCTTTACAGCCTGGTTGTTGTTGTTGTCGCCGGCTGTTGTTGTTGCTGCCGGTTGTTATTTTCGTTGCCGGTTGTTGTCGTTGTTGCCGTTGGATCAGTGCGGTGGGCCTATGTTAGGTCGGCCCCCGCTGTTGCAGATGCTGGTTGCTGTTGTTGTTGCCGGCTGTTGTTGTTGTTGCCGGCTGTTGTTACTGTAGCCGGTTGTTGTTGCTGTTGCCGGCTGTTGTTACTGTTGCCGGCTGTTGTTACCGGTTGGTACCGTAGGGTCAGTGCGTTGGGCCTATGTTAAGTCGGCCCCCGCTGTTGTAGTTGCTGTGGCCCGATGGCTGAGGCGATGACTGTGTGGCTGAGCTGCAGTGACGCAGCGTTCGACTGATGACGCCGCTGGGCTGAGATGTCGTTGGTGATATTGGCGGTTGGGCGATATTGTGGCGCTGGTCTCGAGGCCGCTCTAACGGCCGCGCAGGCGAATTGCGGCACTCGCCTCCCCGTACCCTTGTGTTGTCGAGGGTCGCGCTGTCGTCGCGCTGGCGTGAAAGTGAGCCAGCCCAATGTGCTTACTCGCCCTGTTGTTGCTGCAAAGGCCCGTGTAATGGCTGCAGACCGTGCTAATCCCGCTTAATCGATGGCACCACTGGTGGTGCTTTCGTTGTCGATCTGGCTGACGTCGCGGTAGGTGGGCCTGTGGTGGCTGCGCTCACTCCCCGGCGTGATTCGCTTCCGCTCGCCTTTTCGGTGGCGTAGCACCCGAGTTGTCGGGGAATATCTCCTAAAATGGAAATTACCTCTGATTACCACCTTTTCCATTTACAAGATGGATTTGACTTACCCGTGGCGCTTCTTCTTTTCCCTCGGCCAGAACGTGGGGACCTGCACTTTTCCCAACTTCTATCGGAGAGTTGCCCTTTTGCGGACCGTAACTTCTTTCCGCTTACCAAATTTGTGCTTCGGATTTGAGGTACCCGCTTCCCAGAATGCCTGGGACACAAAACAGTGATGGGTGCTGGCCTACCTGTTACGATGCCGGGAATTTTCCCGGATCAAAATTTTGGACTTGTTGACGCCTCCGCCGTCGATGATGAAAAGGCGGAAACCGGAAAACCGCCATTTCAGCTGCGACTTGACGTTTGCTGACGTGGCATGACGTTTTGTGACGTGTCAGGAAGTGTCCTGAAATTGGTGCTGCCAGCTCGTCTGGCTTGCTTTTGGGCACAGGGTGAACGCAACAGGGCGAGCGCTGCAGCCCATTCCTGTTTGGCCAGGCGCTCGAAAGGCCGGTATTCCTGTGCCGCTTCCTGCTTATCGTCGTAAGTCCTCCGCATGGTATATGCCCACGGATCGTCCAGCTGCGTCTCCAACTTCGTATAACGCGTTTCCCTTGGATAACAGGATCATGGACCGCAGATATTTTGGCGCAAGCTTGGCATTGAACCCGTCGGTCGCACTACTTAATCTGAAATTCCGCCGGTACACAATTTCGCCTTCCCGGTATCTCACTGGACGAGCCCGGGTGTTGTACGTCTGCTGCCCTTTCCTGTACGCCTCTTCCAGCTTCTTTATGAGCTTTTCTCTGATGAGCCACGCCCGGTCCCCTCTCTGGATGACGTCTATGTCCGTTTCCCGCAATGCCTCGAGTCGCCGCAGGGTTTCATACGCTCTGCCGTGCTGAACCATCGTTTGCCCGAATACTGCTGTGTACGGCTCTATTTGGATGGCCTCGTGTACCGCGCTCCGTATTGCAAAGGCCGCCAACGACACGTGTTCATCCCAACTGCTCTGGTCCGCACCCGCGATATATGTGCGCAGCATGGCGAGCAGCGACCGATTGACCCTCTCGGACGCGTTCGCCTGCGGCGCATACGGTGCAGTCCTGACGTGGCGCACCCCGTAGCTCCTTAAAAACCCCACAAACGAATCTGCTATGAATTGCCTACCATTGTCGGAGTGTAAAGTCTCCGGCACGCCAAAAATGTGAAACACCTCCGTCTCGAGATATCTAATTACCTCCTGCGCCGTCGCCTGCCTCATGGGCTTGAAAAATACGAACTTTGTGAAGTGGTCCAGAACTACGAAGATCACCGTGTTTCCCGACCGCGACCGCGGGTACGGCCCGCAGAAGTCTACATAAAGCCTCTGAAACGGCCGCTCCGTTCGGAAGCGATCTGTCATTGGCGGTCTCGAGGATACGTTCGGCGCCTTGGCGCACTTACACAACTCGCATCTCGCGACGAAGTTTCGCACGGCTCCTGCCATTCCCGGCCAAAATGCTTTGCCCCTTAGCCTGTGCAGTGTTTTCGCTGTACCGCCATGACCGGCCGACCTATCTCCGTGCGCCTGCTCTAGCAAACGTTGCCTCAGTCCCTCCGGCACCCATACTCTCCACAACGCTTCTTCTTCTTCTTCCGCGCGCCTTGGGCGTACCCTCTTATACACAATGCCATCGACGACTCGCAGATCCGGTAATCTTTCCGCATTTTGTGCAATCTGGCGCCCCAATGACATGTACTCCTCGCTAGTGAACTCCGGGGATGTGAAGTCGATCTCGGCCATGGTTTCCAGCTCGCTCACCTCCTCCATGTGCATCCGGCTCAATGTATCTGGCACGATGTTCTGCGCGCCCTTGCGGTGTTCTATTTTGAAGTCGAATCCCTGTAGCTTTAGGCTCCACCTAGCCAACCGTCCCGAGAGATCTTTCTGTCCCATGAGCCATTTCAGACTCATGTGATCAGTGATCACGGTGAATGGGAGACCTTCCAGGTACGCGCGGAACTTTTTGACACTTACGACCGCGGCTAGGCACTCCAACTCAGTTATGGTGTAGTTGCGCTGGGCGGAGTTCAGCTTCTGCGACATGAACGCGATCGGTCGCTCGTTGCCTTCACCATCGTGTTGAAAAAGCACGCTGCCGATGCCCTGTGTGGACGCGTCGCATTGTACGTAGAAGTGCTTGCTGAAGTCAGGATTTACGAGTACCTCGGCTGATGTGAGCGCCGTTTTAAGCTGTTCGAACGCCTCCACAGCTTCTGGTGTCATCGCGAACGTTTTGGCCTTGCGCAGGCACTTCGTCATCGGCGCGGCGATTGTGGCAAAGTTTGAGATGAATCTCCGGTACCACCCGCACATGCCTAGAAAGCGGCGCAGCTGCTTGATAGTGGTCGGTACCGGGAATTCCACAATTGACCGCACTTTTTCGGGGTCGGTTTTCAACTCGCCCTGCCCTACTATGAAGCCTAAATACTTCAGCTCGCGATGGAAAAACTTGGATTTGTTCACATTGATGGTGAGGCCAGCGCTAGCGAGACACTCGGCTACTTCGGCCAGGTGCACAAGGTGCGACTCGAAGTCCGGAGAACATACCAACAGATCGTCGATGTACACGAAGAAGTTCTCTCTCAGACGCGAGGGGATCACCTTGTCCATCAGTCGGCACAACCGCTGACTGGCGTTGCACAAGCCGAAGGGCATCACTTTAAAGTCCACGCGCTATTGCTCTCTTCGATGACATCTAGCTTGAGCATGCGGTCAATTTCCTCGTAAGCGTACTTCTGTTTGACCGGTGACATCGGGTAATGTCGTTGTTTCACCGGCACCGTGTCATCCGCGACCTCAATCGTGTGCTCTAGGAGATGCGTCCTTCCGAGACCAAGCTCTGTGAACGACGGAAACAACCCCTTCACGCGCTCTAACTCCCTGCTCTGGTGGGCGGTCAGGTCCAGTTGTCCCTGAGTGTCCAATTCTGAGATGACCATGGGCGCCACCCCGAAGGTATCCCAGAAGTCGATCCCCAGGTACAACTCCTGCTTTAGACTGGGCACTAAGTATAGCGTCATTGGCCTCAGCCTCCCGCGCCAACTTACCTCCACCTCGACCTTTCCGACCACAGCTTGCGCTTTCCCGTCTGCCGTTTTCAAATGTTCCCTAAGCTTGAGCAACTTGCCCCCCATCTTTTCTTCCCACGCGTGCGCAACCGAACCGAAACAGCTTATTGAGGCGCCACTATCCAACAAGCCTTGCATTTTTACTCCCTCGATTTCCACCTGCGCATACGGCCGCTTGTCGACCGCGTCCCGAATGACCGTTTCCTCAATCGCCTTCGCCGCGCGCCGCTTGTCTTCTGTTCGCCTGCGTATTTTAATTACTTTCCTCCAACTTCTGTTCGGTTCATTTTCCGCCGCTTCCGTTCCGATGCAGTCGTCGCTCACAGGATATATCCCTGAAGAGGTCTGAAATATTCGCGCTCGCGCTGCCTCGTACCTGGCTTGTCGCTCGCTTAGAGACAAGTGCGCTGTCGCCCCATGCGCGCTTCCCCCCACGCGCTGACTATTAAAACTTGTCGTACTTGGTTTACAAAAATTTGTATTGTTTGGTTTGTTTAAAATTTGGTTAACTTGCAAAATTACTTCTCCGGGGTTGTCCGACGCTGACAGGGCTCCCCGGTCTTCCTGTCGCTCTCCTGGTTTTTTGCCTGGCATCCTTCGCAGAGCTGCTTGCTGGGCAAATTGCACTTATAGCAAATCATGCTATGTAACCGCCCATCACAGCTGTGTCCGCCTGCACGCTCCTGTGGCTGGTCATCTCTTTTGGGCTTCGTGTCGCTCGAAGGCTCCTTCCTCACTGGCCTGTCCCGGGTGGGTCTGTGAAACGCCTCCAGCGTTACTGGCTCTGCCTCAGCGCTGTCGTCCTCCAGCTCTTCGAGCGTCTTTCTGCGATACGGCTTTGTTTCGTACTCCGCCAAGTGCTTTTCCGCCCTGCGACACTCCCTCCTGAGATCCTCCAGCTACTCGATCCGGCAACCAAAGATGAGGTTCTTTATCCGCGGCTTCAGATTTCTACGCATCAGGTTAACTAGGCTTTGCTCCGGTCGCCTTTGGACCCGCGTCGAACTTGAGGCGCCAATCGCGTATGGCCTTCGCAGCCGCTCTCTCGTACTGTGCGCCCGCTCCGTTGTGCCTGTCCACCGCGCGTGCCCCTGGCGTTTTCCGCGCGCTGGTGACGCGCTCGCCGCCACCCTGTTCGCGTTCATCCGCACTCGTGTTCGCCGCGCTTGCCTCGGCGTCCTGCAACCACTCTTCGCGCCGTGCCGCCTCTCGCGTGACCCGGTTCTCGCTTTCGCCCTCCAAGTCCGCTAGCCTGCTTGATAACCCATTGATGTCCTTCCTGAATACCTACGCAATCTCCTTGACCGCCTCCGTTGTTGAGCGGCTGATCTCTAGCTGATACTGGAAGAACATTTCCTCGAACTTCCGCCTCAGCGCTTCGCCTACCGCGTCGGCCGTCGCGTTCTTAGGACTTGCGCTTACCTGCGTTGAATGCCTATGCGCGCCCGCCCCTACAAGCCCGCCCGCGTCGCCGTTTTCCTCGTCGCGGTACTGCGCTCCCAAGTGCGCCATTCCACTCTACAATCCCTCGTCGCCACCTACGCCTACGCTGCTCCGCCGCTCCACCTTACTCTGATCCTTCGACATTAAGCCGCGCTCTGACTAACAAGACGTTGATGCAAACGAAGTTGAAAAAAAACTAACCCAATGTCCCAGGGAAACTCAACCTTCAATTTCTCCTAAACCCGAAATATACGTGGTACATATACGTGGTTTATTAACGTGTGTATATACGTGTTGCAATATGTTTATTATCTATCTACGGATGCGCCAGCAGATAGGATGTGAAAAGAAAACGAAAAAAAAACTAGAACAAAATTGATGAAAGTGAAACTTCGTGCCTTCTTTTCCTGATGTGGTGTTCGTCCGCCTAACGTCGTCCGTCTGTTCCCGTACCCCCTAAAACAGTCCGGTCCCCCAACCCCAAACAACAGCAGATACTATCAGCCGGCGCTAAAGTTGGCCAACTGAGCTACCTGCTCCGTTTAGCTCCCCCCTGGAATCCTTCTACGAACACTATCGTCCACTCTTAAACTGGCAAAACGAGCTGCCCGCAGACTTGATCCCTCGTGGCCAAGGTCAGAAATCGCCACTATTGCCCAGCCTAAACAACACCAAAACAAGCTGGCTGACCCCTGGTCCCCTGTCCACGATACCCCCCCGCATCGATACTACTGACCAGCTAGACGAAGCCAAGTCAGGCTACCGATGTGTGATGAAACTAAAAATTTTAAACTTGAAAATCAAAACTCGAAATTTGATAGCCACTGATGCAAACGCCAACATTCCCGAAGTGTGTCCGAAATCCTCTAAGGCTCCACTCATTGTGGGGCCCCACGTTGGGCGCCATTTCTGTTACGTGCTGGCCTTTGGGTGGCAGCTACTGCGTCCCCTGGCGTTCACTCACCCTCGCGTCGCATGCCCCGGGAGAGCCGTGCAGGTATGCTTGTATATGCACGAGCTAGCTCGCCAGACTGTGGGGTGGATCGTTGGCTCCCCGAAGCATGTCAGCCGCACCATACAAAAAAATATCATACCTGACCGCATATCACTTGCACTTCGGGTCTGCAGGCGCTGCAACCCCCCTTGACTAACTCCCCCTTCCGGCCTTAGATGGTGTTTTGGCCGGGCCAAATCCCCACGTCCATCCCAGTCCAGTCCGTCCGTCCCCACCACATCTGAAAAGAAGAACACTTAATTTCAATTGGCAACTAGCAATACATTATAGCTTTATTAAGATAAATTCATAAAATACGAGAAATGGAAAATGTTGTATATGAGCCGATAGCTATGCCCTTCATGGGCTTTGGCTTAGGTCTAGATTATGCTAGCATGAACAAAGGTGTGTATAACTCTAACTAAACTATGCTTATGTACCCACTCTCTACGGGTGTGCTACTCTGAAGTCGGAGTGTGCGCGAGTATGGGTGTGTGCTTATTCGACCTTGCTGAGTCGTCCGCGGATGGACTATGGTCCCCAAAGATCGGGCTACTGGTATATGACGCGCTCACACACCTATACAACCACCCTCCGTACTTTCGACTCTGTGAACATGAGTCTTTTAAATCTAAACTGAAGAAAAAAATCAAAAATCAAAATAGTCGACAAAGCGTCAGACTAAAACAAATTCAGATCAAAAAAACGCGTTTACATAGGTATATTAGTGTGTATGTGGTTGTGTTCGTCCACCTTAGTGGTACCTTGGCTTCTTCAAGAATGCGCGCATGTGTGTGTGCGTACCTTCATTCAACCCTGGCAGGTCGTAACTGGTTATCCAGTGTGACTCCCAAGGTTTGGGATGCAAATCGTCTGTGCGTACACACACTCACATGCCTATACTCTATCGGCTATACCGTGAATCAAACAATAAAATGTGAAATATAATAAATTTAATATATGTAAGGAAATTAGCAATAGACCTGTCGTCTATGCTGTCAGGACATCGATGGCTTCGTCTAAATGCCCACTTCAGGACGCAAGGAGTTTATTACATTCCCGCCCGGGCCTACAAGACGTCTTGAGACAGGGGTTAGGGTGAGTGTGCATGGTCACTAAAAAAAAAAGCAAAAGAAAATGAGAGGAATAGGTCCTCGAGTGTGGGGGATCAAAATTTTGGACTTGTTGCCGCCTCCGCCGTCGATGATGAAAAGGCGGAAACCGGAAAACCGCCATTTCAGCTGCGACTTGACGTTTGCTGACGTGGCATGACGTTTTGTGACGTGTCAGGAAGTGTCCTGAAATTGGTGCTGCCAGCTCGTCTGGCTTGCTTTTGGGCACAGGGTGAACGCAACAATATAAATAAACACTATGTCCGATAGAATAAAGAAAAGAAAAAATTTTGAATATCGGTTAAGCCGTTATTGAGTATTAGCTAAAAAAATTTTAAATTGATATTAGAAAAAAAAGAATTTATGTGGTAAATGAGACATGAAACAGAGTGGAAACATTAAAGAAAAAATATTTAAAATCGGTTAAGCCGATCCGGAGATCTTACGGTATATACGAACGCCAATTCATTTTTATATATATAGATGATTTTATTTCACGTCAATAACTTTTCAGCATTTTTCGAATATTCATTTTTTTTATCGAAGTTCTAGTGATGTGAAAATTTCGATAACTTTTTAAACAAACCGTTGTAACTTCCAAGCCGATTGACGGATTTGGACGAAACTTTGGGATATTTTAGGGAATGCATCAGGCTTTCTTGGCTTTCTTAATATTGCTATTATTTTTAAATATAAATATTTAAGAAGAATTTTTTTTTATCTGTTCTGGCCCTTATAAAAATTTCAAAAAATATGTGTTATAACAGCACACATCCAAGAATGTTAAATCCACAAAAAAATTTTCCGAGCCACCTTTACTTTAGGACTTATAACCAAAATAATGGTGATATTCTGTATGATAATTCAGGGCGTTCGCCATTTTATGGCACACACTTTACTATAAATTAAATGAAAACTAAAATAAGTCATAAAATTTGTTGTCAGATGTCAATTATTTAAAAAAAAAAAATACCCGTTAACTTAAACATTTACGGCCGTTATCTCATCTTGCCTTTAATTTTAAAGGGAGAACGAAGTGTCAAATAATTTACTCGTTAGTGTTTACGGACTTACGTGAAATACGAATATGTCACCTCTTAATCGTGTTGCAATCCCCTCAAAAAAGAAAAACATAATACAATTTATAAAGGTATCTCTAAAGTGAGTGAGAAGTGGAACAGTGTTTTTTCAAATTTAATTGGAAAATATATTTATATGTGAGACTTATCGATTAAATATCAGAAAAAAAGGTGGATGACTTTTTTAAGTCACTTGAACAAAACCCTTTAAATAATCAAAATCGTTCTTTAGGGGAATTCCTCACTTGCAACGAAATTAAAAGTTTAGTTATATCTGAGCATGCAAAAGATGCTGCTACGGCAGCATATATTAAGCAAGCTTTGTCAAAAGAAGTGAATAGAAACAAAAGACTGCAATTATTAACTGCTGTGCCGATAACTTGGAGGGCTACCAAAATTCGAAAATTATTGGGTGTTACGCGACACATGGCCGAAACTGCACTTAAATTGCGTGATAATTCCGGGTATTTTACATATCCTAAAATAAAAGTGGTCGCGCTTTAGTGAACTCTACTGTTGAAATGGTTGAAGAGTTTTATATAAATTTTATTGGATGGAAAGAAGACTAATGTCCAAAAAAGACTGTTGCTCTGCAATTTGAAAGAGCTTCATGAAAAATTTTTAATGAAGTAAACTAATCTGAAAATTAGTCATTCCAAATTCACAAAGCTTCGACCAGATTATTGCGTGGTTGTTGGGTGCAAAGGTGATCATAATGTGTGCGTTTGCAAGACGCATCAAAACATGAAGTCCAAAATGCATGCACTTAATCTTATCCTGCAAGAAACAAACCTTACATTTTCGTTAATTGACTTTGAAAAGCAGATTATCTGCTCTCATCCGGATGATCGTTGCAACTTGTTAACTTGTGATAAATGTCCTGGAACTTCAGAGCTATTTCAAAATCTTTCGTCTAGATTCGAGGTGCTTGGTGTTTCCGAAATAAATTTTAAGGAATGGACTTGCACAGACAGGTACAATTTTTAGCTACTTATAAAAGTATTTTTAAAATGTACTTATTGTTTTACTAACTTACAGGTGTGGACTAACTGATAAAGTCGAAACAACTCAGATGTTTTTGAGCAAATTGAGTGCAGAGAGACTGAAGATTCTGAAATTTTTATGGTCCATGACTTATTTTAATTGATTGTATGTACATATTTGCACTTGAATATAAAAATTAATGTCATCTGACAACAAATTCGATGACTTATTTTAGATTTCATTTAATTTAGAGTAAAGTGTGTGCCATAAAATGGCGAACGCCCTGAATTATCATAAAGAGTATCACCATTATTTTGGTTATAAGTCCTAAAGTAAAGGTCGCTCGGAAATTTTTTTTGTTGATTTAACATTTTTGGATGTGTGCTGTCATAACACATATTTTTTGAAATTTTTATAAGGGCCAGAACAGATAAAAAAAATTCTTCTTAAATATTTATATTTAAAACTAATAGCAATATTAAGAAAAATACAAATTTAAGCTTAGGCATCTAAAGCCTGATTCATTCCCTACAATATCTCAAAATTTCGTCCAAATCCGTCAATCGGCTTGGAAGTTACAACGGTTTGTTTAAAAAGTTATCGAAATTTTCACATCACTAGAACTTCAATAAAAAAAAAAAAATAATCGAAAAATGCTGAAAAGTTATTGAGATGAAATAGAATCATATTTACTATATAATGATAAAAAATGATTTCACCAATTCTGACCCATATTGATTGAGCCATGTCCGTCCGTCCGTCCGTCCGTCCGTCCCTCTGTCCGTTAACACGATAACTTGAGAAAATAATGAGATATCTTCACCAAATTCGGCATGCGTACTTATTTGGGTTCAGAATAGATTGGTATTGAAAATGGGTAAAATCGGACCATAACCACGCCCCTTTTTCGATATCGAAAATTTCGAAAAACGTATAAAACGGGTTAATTCAATATCAGAAGCAACTACAACGATAAAATTTGCAATATGTATTGATTTAGATGTTCTAAGGCAGATATAGAAAATCGCTTGGCTACCACGCCTACTTTTTCATAAAAGTTATATTGAAAGGAGGTGGAAATATTGAAAAGTCCATATCTAATTAACTGATACCGCTATAATGATATAATTTGGTACATAAGTACATCAATTTTCATATTCTTTACATTATTTTTGCAAAATTTTGGAAAGTGGGCGTGGCACCGCCCACAAGTGAATAAACAAAATATCAACATTTCACTATTAACAAGCCACTGTGAAAGTATCATAAAGATCTGCAATGAAAACTGATCTTCAATTAGGGACAAACAACATAATAAAATCCGTGGGCGTGCCACCACCCACTTTTTTAAAATTATGTAAATATTGATTAATGGACACATATATCCGTATATCAAAAATTTCACAAAATACGTTAAAAGTTATGGGCATGGCACGCCTTCTTTTCCAAAGTTATATATAGGACATGGTATAACCCTTGAAAAGATCGATTGAGTACTTTTGGCTCATGTAAGCGGTTAATGCTTTATAAGCAAGGGGCGTGGCCGCGCCCACCAAATTCTCTATTGTCCAGTTTGTCTCCTGATATGTAAGCCCTGATATATTCGTTTAAAGTTCTGTGTGATCGCTCAACTACACCTAATGTCTGGTGATGGTATGGTGTAGAGGTTTTATTTTTTATATTTAATAGTTTACAGATTTCGTTAAATGTTTCATTTTTATATTCTGTGCCCATATCTGTTAAAATTTCTTGTAAAGGTCCATGAACCAATATGCAGTTTTCTACTATTGATTTGGCTACTATGAGGGCAGATTTTTTTGGAATTGCGATGGTAATGAGGAATTTTGTTAATTCGCAGATTATAATTAAAGCATATTCATTTCCGTGAAATGATTAAGAGAAGGGGCCTATTGTGTCAATTTGCACGACATCAAAAGCTCTATCTGGCGTGTTAGTTTTTATAAGAGGTTCAATATGGCTTTTGCCATATTTATTTTCTTTGCATTTCTCACATTTTCGGATATAGGCCTTCACGTCCGAAGTCATGTTCTTCCAAAAATATGTTCGTCGGAGTTTTGATAAGAATCGTGTGAATCCCGGATGGCCTCCGAATACGGGATCGTCGTGATATCTTTTTAATGGAATAGTGTTAAGTGCGAGGATTCGAGTAATTTTGTATATATATTTTTATTTATGGTGCACCTGTTCATAATTAATTTAAGGCACGGTAACTTTTTCACTTCGGGTGTCGTAATTGTGTTGTAAACTTTTTCCTTTAAGTTGGTAGTCGTGTGTGTTGTCCTCGTTAGTTATTAATTACCGTGCGCCGCCAGCCAATTTAGTCTCGACTAGTTGCACAGCCACTGCTTCATGCTCATCTTTGAAAGTAAATATCAACGCGATTTATAGCATCAATGAATCTGTTCAAATTTTCTGGCAAACTTAAAACCGTGGAAGCCATTATATTGACTTTTCGCTTCTTTCCAATATCTTCCGTTTCTTTCTCTTCTCCTTCACCTTCGTCTGCCTCACTTTCCTCTGTTTCCTCAATATTGCTGTCAACTTCACATCTCAGTGTAAGGGGGATTTTAATGTTAATATTATGCCGTTGAAAGGCTTTTAAGAGTCGGCCCCTTAGTTTTAGAAATATCTGGTCTGCTGATTCTCTGTTTTGGGATGTGTACCTATCGTAATGCCTATGTAGTATAGCTCTAACCTTGTTAAATTTCTCTATGAAAATTTTTGTATGCTTTTCCCTGGTTTCCACTTTAATAGTCCTGTTTTGTGTCATACAATTGTATGAAAGTCTAAGCTCCTGGGTTGGTGGTTTAATTTCGTTCAAAATCTCTTCCCATTTCATATTAATTATTGTCCGTAACTTTTTCTTTAACTAGTGTTGCTACATTATTTTGTTGTATTTATTAGCATTGGAATTTACTTTTTTTTTTTTTGGTATAGTTTACTTAAAAGTAAAGAACATAATTAAAAAAAATTATCTGTTAAGGTGTTGGTACGATCTCACCCCATGTGCTGCTGTTGTTAGTGTCGTTGGTTGCCGGACTCAGATGATTGATGTATTCCTTGTATTAACCTCTGTACCCAACGGCATGGGCTTCTTGCACCGTTAGGTCGTAATTTACTTATTGTGTTCAAAGAATAGTATTATCCTCTGTACCCAACGGCATGGGCTTCTTGCACCGTTAGGTCGTAATAGTTATTTGTGTTGTATGGGGATCACTGTGCGGTTGTTCGGAAGACTAAGTCACTTCACTTCCCCTTTATGTGACTTGTTAGACTTGTTCTGCCCTGTTTCGAACGTGCCTTTTTATTTTATTCACGTAGCACTTAGTTAGTACGTACACCATAGTCAATATTGCCATTATCAATAATAGTTCAGTGGCGCTGACTTGCTCTATATTATAATTTGTTTTATTTTTATTTGTTTGTACATCTTCGTCGTATTTAACGATTTTTGTTTGTTCTTTTTTTTCACTTTCCGTATTGGTGTCTTTTCCTATTTCGTAGCCAGTTATGGCTACCATGATAGATGTAAGCACTGGTTTCCACCACGTAATTTTGGCGGGTAAAAAAAAGGAAACTATTTCAATTCAAATATTGTCATTATGATTTTTGTTTTTCACTGCAATAAACAGCTATTTCAATTCAAATATTGTCTTTATTATTTTTGTTTTTCACTACAATAAGCACACTGGCGGGATCGCCATGTTATGAACGAAGCGTAGGCGAGTGAATTCTCTATTGCAAAGCTTGCAATGTATGTTCTTATATTTATAACTTAAAGCTAATAAGGAATGCATGGTCATGACTAATACCATGATTGGTGTGAATGGACAAGGGTAATCTGAGTGCACATACGCTGACCGTTAATTAGGTCAGTAAATAGGTATTTAATATCAACATACCGAAAGTGCATTGCACTGACAATGAGTTGAGCAATGTGAGATGGTTTAGAGTTAAATGACTCAGGCAATATTGTTATATTGCGAAAGTGCAATTGTGCTGAAAACCGTTGCCCATTACAATATTCATGAAAACTTTTTAGTAAAAATTTTTACATTTTTTTTCGAGTATAAAGTTTTGTGGCCCGTTCAATTAAAGTGAACAAAGATACCAATCTTAAGCCGCTAGAAGAATTACTCGATTTTTGGCAATTCTTTTTCTAGCTAAGTGCATTATCTTCCATACAAATTTATAAGCGTAATATTTTTATATTGAAGAAAATGCTCTTAGTGGGCTTTTGACAATTGAACGAAAGTTCAAGAAATTTTTTTTTTGATGCAATTTTTTCACGTTTTCTTGAAACACTGCGTACCAACGAACACACATTTTTGACTCCTATTTTATATATATAGATATACATAGATGTAGATATAGGTATTTGGTTCACATTTTGGGCTATATCTCGTAAACGGGTTGAGATATCGCAATAAAATGGACATCATTTTAAAAGGCTCGTCGTAGCTTCAATTTGACATCTATATTTTTGAAGGTCAATCGGGGTCCAATTTTAGTGGATATCTCAAGACCCCAATGACCTACATTTATATTTCAAATGCATCCTTATATGTTGTTTAGACCTCGATTGAGGCAACGGTGCAAAGTGAGATTTGTTTTATGCAGTGCTTTCTGAGTGACGTACGGAAACGTTTAAAGTGATGCGCCGCCATCTTGGGGAAAATGATAAAAGACCTCTTCATTGCAAAGCTCATACCACGTGCATTTTTGCATCGATGTTCACCACACCTTCAATACAACCACTACAAAAGATAAACGCATCTCATATATAAATTGCAAAAATATCTGTATGCACATCTCTTCAAACACTCCGTACCAACGAACACACATTTCAGGCTCCTTTTTTATATATGTAGATGTAGAAGATGCACTGAAATAACGCTCAAGGAAATAACGTCCAACGAACACACATTTTAGGCTCATTAGATAGTTTACAAATAAATATGTATATTAATAATTTTTTGGCTTTTGCAAATGCGGTTTAACTTTTTAATAAGAAAATTGTATGCGGCCCAAATATTGAACCTGGGCCAGCAATGGGAAATACGTTCGTTTATACTTTTTTGAAGCAAGAATTCCTACAAAAACTAAATATTTTATTTGTCAATTCTACCTTGTTTAATTTGACTTGTATACCTACACCTATGCGCTATTTCGGTTATTTCTTTCGGTTTTTTTGAGTTCCTCTTGGAAGCTTTATGTACCTACCTATAAAAATTCCCTGAGGCGTAACCATCTCCCATACAAAATTTTTAAGACGTTTTCCATAATATTTCGAAGTGCAAAACTTCGGCTCAGTCAATAGTTATCTGAGGTCAACGTTTATGTTTTGATAAATTTTGTTTGCGCTTGCAGTAGTATGAAAAATAACTTTTATCTAAGTCATTTCCATTTTCAAGTCAAACCGTTTTTTTTTTTTTTTTTAATTTGGACCCAACCCGAAAATATTTCTTGGATACGCGCCTGTCCCTATGCAATTGATTTTTGATTTAGCTGAAATTGAAAAAAAAAAACTTAACAAAAGTTTGAGAGAAGCACGCTTAGTTATTTTCTTGACAAACTAATTTTTTATATCTTTTTTTTGTGATCCGATTTTGATAAAACAATGTGCAAAGCAAAGTATTCTAAGCTTCAAGCAGTCAATTTAGGACTTGAACAAAGACAATTGTCCTTATTGGACAAATTCCGGGTAAATTAAAGATAAGACTAAAAAGCATATAAAGGAACCAATGACAATAACGGAGACAGCTCCGAGGGCATTTGATATTATACAAATCGATATAGTCGGCCCATTACCGAAGTCGATAAATGGAAATCAAATACTTGGTAGCGATCCCAGTTCCAAGCAAACACGCAACAACAGTCGCTAAAGCCATATTCGAGCATTTCATCTTGATTTATGGACAAATGGAAGCAACCCGATAGACATGGGCACAGAATACAAAAATAACTTATTCAAAGAACTGTGTAAACTGTGTAATAATTGAACATAAAACTTTAACACCGTATCATCAAGCTTTGGGTACCGTAGAACGCAGTCACCGGACATTCAACATACATACATATCCAGTGACAAAGATTATTGGGATGAATATATCAGGTCAGGCGCGTAGCCAGAAAAAAAATTCGGGGGGAGTTTTGCCAAAGTGTCAGTTATTAAGAATTACCTATTCATACACACGTATTTATATTTTTACATATTATATATTTATACTTTTATTTATTTGAAATTTTTCTATTTCTACACGGCTAAAAATTTGACCCTAAATTTTAAACCATTCATTGTTTTACACCAGGGATGCACTTTAACGTTAACCTAATCGTTTATCAAAAAATTTCCAGCGTTTCCGTTCAAACACTTCGAAATATTATCGATCCATGAAATTATGAAGATAAATTAACCGAAACAAAAAGTTTTCGTTATCGTTACAAACGTTAACATAACCGAATACTTCATGTTTGAACTGTCAATGCCAATGCAACAATCATGACGAAGCTGTAAGGTGATAGTAACGAGCCGAAACACACAAACTCCATGTATTTTGTTTGTGTAATTCGTTGTTGGTAATGTCAAAAATACCCAGATAGATGTTCGATCTGTCAAAATTCAAGAGAAAAGCTTAGCTTTTGGTTTCACCTTTAATGACTGAAAATTTGTAAACAAACGTTCGTGAGTTGTGAAAGTTATCAAATAAAATTTATGAAAAATGCTTTAAAATATTAAGAAAATGCTGCAACTAATTGGTGCGCTAAAGATAAAGCTATTCATTTAGTTAAATCTTTATCCTCACGCGCTGAAACACAAAAACATGGCAAATCTCGTAGTAGCGCTTGGTAAATACATTTTTTTTTTCTATTTCATAACTTATAATGATCATGAAGGCAAAATTTACTCGCCTATTATAACGCCGGACAAATGGCAAGCTAATATTCGGATTGCTCTTTAGGGTAGGATTTAGTTTCCGATCCCACGAATCTGGAACTGAAATTGGTGTTAAATGCAAATATATACCAAAGATGACTTGATACGAAACTCTTTCCCGCTCTCTCATTTCGGCCCTCGATTATGCAGTGTTGCCTACTTTTTTATGTGTGCGCTAGTTGGCAATACTACACAATCGAGGACCATCTGACATTAGATACATAAACAATGAGGAGCCAGAAAGCAAAAAGCGCACCAAATTTGGGAAAATCAAACTAGTGAACATTTCGATAAACTTAAAATATCACACGATTGAGAAAAAATACGTAAAGTATGAAATAGTACAATCTAAGGAAATAGCTGCAGAAAATATATGTAGAAAATGATATTTTTTTCACGCATTTGAGTGGTTTACAGGTATAAAAAAAGCTTACAAATACAAACAATACACCTTTTCTTTTTGTATTATTTGCAAATATTTATTTTAATTATAATTATTGTTATTTGAAATCGTGTTATTTCCATTACCATGTTCTATTTCATTACGAAATGTACATCATTCAGGATTTTACCTTATTTTAAGATATCTTGGGAATTTTAACTTTATATTATGAATTATTTATTATTTAATATATTTTATTTTAAATATATCTTGTCTCATTTTATACGTTCCGAGCAAGAAAAATTCAAAAATGAATTCGATAGCACCTTTTTGCACAGCTCTTGGTCTGTGAGAATTGAAAAACTCCTAAAAAGCTACTCAAAATGCCCATATTTTGTTTTCACCATACTGGCATCATTGGAAAATGTTATGAAAAATGACCACTTTTTGAGCGCTCTCAGAGAGCGCGAAGTTTCGTATCTAATCATCTTTGATTTATATCAGACCAAAGATGACTTGATACGAAACTCTCTCCCGCTCTCTCATTTCGGTCCTCGATTATGCAGTGTTGCCTACTTTTTTATGTGTGCGCTAGTTGGCAATACTACACAATCGAGGACCATCTGACATTAGATACATAAACAATGAGGAGCCAGAAAGAAAAAACGCACCAAATTTGGGAACATCAAACAAGTGAACATTTCGATGAACCTAAAATATCTCACTATTGAGAAAAAATACGTAAAGTATGAAATAGTACAATCTAAGAAAATAGCTGTAGAAAATATATGTAGAAAATTATATTTTTTTTACGCATTTGAGTGGTTTATAGGTATAAACGCATTTTCTTTTTGTACTATTTTCAAATATTTATTTTAATTTAGTTATTTTTATTTGAAATCATATTATCATTTCCATTACCATGTTCTATTTCATTACGAAATGTACATCATTAAGGATTTTACCTTAATTTAAGATATCTTGGAAACTTTAACTTTACATTATGAATTGTTTATTATTTCATATATCTTATTTTAAACATATCTTGTCTCATTTTATACGTTCCGAGAAAGAAAAATTCAAAACATAATTCGATATCACCTTTTCGCATACCTCTTGTCCTGTGGGAATTGCAAAATTCCTAAAACGCTACTCAAAATGCCCATATTTTGTTTTCACCATCCTGGCATCATTGGAAAATGCTATAAAAAATGACCACTTTTTGAGCGCTCTCAGAGAGCGCGAGGTTTCGTATCTAGTCATCTTTGATATCAGACATGGGCGATTCGACTCAAACGAGCAGTTACTCTCAGCACACGTATTCTTACGATCTTATTTCAGTCGCAATTGAGAGCGAAAAAACCAGTTTGACACTGTGGGATAAGGAATTGATTTTCCTGCCAGTCGCGCTGCAGACAGCAACGAGGTAACACTTGAATAATCGGTGCAGTGAAATAACTCCCAAATATTTTCTATGCAAGTTGGGACTTATTTCATTATGAAATAGCTCCAAATCCATTGGGACTTATTTCATAATTTTAACTGGGAATTATTTCATGATGAAATAACTCCCAAATGAAATAATCCCCAATAAAATATCTTTGGGAGTTATTTCATAATTTTTGGAAATTGGGAGTTATTTCATTTTTTGGGACTTACTTCATTGCTTGTAATCCAGGCATTGGGAGTTATTTCATTTTTAATGGGAGTTATTTCATTTTTGTTGGGGAATATTTTTAGCGAACTAACGTCATTGACATTAATTCGCATTAGAAAGCGAAGTCAGTACATTTTTTTTTATATTCCAAATTTTCATTTTTCATTATCACCTTCGACTTATGATCATTATATCATGAATCTGGGATTTAAAAAATGAATCTGAGATTGGCTTAGGTCAGATCCCCAATTCGGGGCGTGATCAATGGTATTTATGTGCAGAACTCCTTTCCGCATTGGCGGCCTTCGGCCGCGCTTCAAAAAATAACCCTGGGCTACGCCATTCCAACTCCGGGTGGTTGCCATAGCCGTGGCTACCGCCACGGTGATGTCCTTCCGTGTGCCACTCTTTTCTCACAGGGTAATGTGATTACAACAACCACATGAAAATGACTTTTACTGCAAATATCTCGCAAACTACTAAAAATATTGGTTCAGCGGAGTTATATTCTTGCTCCTGGGACCAAAGTGCGTCTCTTGATACATATGTATCTTAACATTTTTGGTTGTGTATTAGCGCTCGGTACCCCAAGTAAACATGGGTAATCCCATGTCTAGATTTAGAATCTGAAATGAGATTTTTTTCAACCGTTCAAAAGTTATTTGCAGTTAAAGTTCACAATTTTCTGTCATTTTCATGTGGTTGTTGTACACACGCTGAGCCAAAAAAGTGAAAAAGTGGGAAACGTGGCACGCGGAAAGACATCACCGTGGCGGTAGCCACGGCTATAGCACACACCCGGAGTTGGAATGGCGTAGCCCAGGGTTATTTTTTGAAGCGCGGCCGAAGGCCGCCATTGCGGAAAGGAGTTCTGCACATAAATACCATGGATCACGCCCCGAATTGAGGATATGACCTAAGTCAAATTTTCGCCTGCGGCGCTACTTCGCCGAATCTCAAACCCAAATGCCTCAATGACATTAATTCGCATGTCCAAAGCGAACTAAAGTCAAAATATTATACGAATTAACGGCACTGACTTTAATTCGTTTTTGGTCATGCGTCTTAATGTCACTGACATTAATTCGCCTCTTGGGTGCGTAATTTGTTTGGAGGTTGAGCCCACTGTACTATTGATGAAGTGCAAACATTTAAAAATATGCAACGCTTGTGTTCTAATGCTGCAAGCTAAGAGTATTTCTGAAGGACTAGAAAACTTTAACTGTCCGATTTGCCGTCAAAAGGTCGACAACACTATTCAGGTTTTCATGTAATTGTTACATTCACATATCTATGTACATATTAACTTCCTGTATTTTTCAAATTTCATTGTAACTGATTATATTGTAAAAAGATACCATTTCAAATTTTGATTTGGGATTTATTTCATTTTTTTTGGGACTTATTTCATTTGGGAGTTATTTCATTTTTTTTGGACTTATTTCATTTGGGAGTTATTTCATTTTTTGGGGACTTGTGGTTTCATTGTGAAATAAGTGCCAAATATTGGGAGTTATTTCATTTCCTTCTTTGGGAGTTATTTCATTTATTAAAGATGGGAATTATTTCATTTTTATTGGGACTTATTTCATGGGAGTTATTTCATTTGGGAGTTATTTCACTGCACCGAATAATCTCCGTCTTTGATCTCAGAAAGCAATAAAAATAAAATAGTTTGGAAATCAGTGACTTCTTTGAATTAAACGGGCAAGGTTTTTTCTTTTCCTTGTAATTTCAAATTAAGTTCATTCAAACACAAATCAGAAAAAAAAGCGAAATTAAAAATAAATTGGCTATCTTATAATGCCTGTATTAATTCATTTGCCCCAGCTAAACTCTGAAATTTCAAAAACCTTAGCACTTCATTCCTTAAGGCAAATAATCTCTTCAGGCAATCACCCCGGCTTAACCACCGTACTTCGGTGAACATCTTTAGGTCACTGTATTCGCTATTTGAATTTTTTAAGAACTCCTTAAATTTCCGGTGCGTAAGAGAATGATGACCTCCTCTTATTTTGTTTATTATTTTCTCTGCAGTTTTCATATATGGGAGCGCGCTCAGGAATTTGGAGGCAAGAGACAGCTGGTGTATTATGCAATGAAAAGGATAAACCTTAATATTATGCTTTTCCAAATGACCAACGAAGCCTTCCAGTTTACCAATCATTACGTTGGCCCCATCCGTACAAACCTGACAAAATTTCTTTAAGTCCACCTCAGAAAGTAATTTTTGGTGAATGGTTTCGAAAACTAAGTTACCTGTTACATTTCCGTGGAAGATTTCTAACGAGAGCATTGATTTAAAAACTTCAAAGTTCGAATCTGCACGCGAACACAAATTACCATTTCACATATGTCATTTATATCCGTGCTTTCATCCAAGCATATGGAGAAAAATGGGCAGTCATCAATTCTTTTTTTAACAGCTTTTTCAACAAACGTCCCTTTTTCGTCCACATTTCGTGTTATAGTTTTACGCGATAGAGGAACTTTTTCAAAAAAAAGATGCTAATGGGCTGCTGAGTATTTGTAAAACTTTTACAACCACTTCTTTGATAAATGTACCGTCTGAAAAAGGTTTTCCATGCATAGCAATGCTTGAACTAATTATGCTCGAGATATCTTTTTTTAGTGTGGTTTCCGTAGCTGTATAATTTTTTTGACCATCGTTTTCAACTTGGAAAACCCAATCCTTATACTTCTGCAAAAGGGTATTTTTTTTTCGAAAAACATATTATCTCTCTCAATACCCTTATATTTCTCTAAGTCTTTATGGACGGTATTATAGTGCCTCCTAAAACTATATTCCCGGGTCCCCTTTACACACATATTACACAATAGACATTGCATATTACCAAAGGCATCGGAAATCATAAAGCAATATTTGTCATTCATTTTGAACAAACACAAAGGTTCGCGCATAATAGTATCATAAAACAATTAAGCGGCACGATGTTGCTTCGCTGTTGTTTGTACATCAACTGACTGCAAATGTTATTTGTCCCATGGTAGCCACTTTACGCTCGCGGTTACCAATCTTACATGCTTACATTTCATTTGCCCACCTTTGATTTATATGTACATACATAGGTATGAAAGTAAGTCTGTGCTAACCAACAGGGGCGGATCCAGGAAATTTTTTCGGGGGGGGGGTCCAGATTTGAAATCTCCAATACAAGATTCGCAAGAAAAGTTGGAAGATAATAATCGGAGGTAAGAATAACAAAAACTCACTCATATATGGGTGTTTCCACGGTCGCGAACAGTACGTTCGTACGCTTTTGTGGGCCAAAAAACAAAGTAAACATAGTTTTTGTTTTTTTTTGTTTGCTACTTCAATAGCATTTTGGAAGGTCAATTTTAGGTGCAAGAGGAAGATTTGTTCGATTTTTAGTTTAGACTGTGGGGGCAATAAACATGTGGTCGCGAACGTACGCAAAATGGAAGTGACTTTTTTGTGCAAAATTCAGCGAAATGGAATCGATTTTTCTGAACCAATCTGGAGAGTTTAAAAGAGATCCACCAACAACTTTGGACTTTATTGAAGTACAAACCAAACACAAAAAATGTGGGCGTGGCACCGCCCACTTTTAAAAAATTACATAAATCTTGAGCAAAGGACACACATATCCAAAAATCATTAATTTAGACCAAATATGTTCAGAGTTATGAAGAATTGAAGTTTTATTAAGTGGCACCGCCCACTTTTCCAAAAATTAATATAGCCTATACTTTAACCCATGATCCCAAGAATATACTGTGCAAATTTCATAAAAATCGGTGAAGTACTTTGGACGCCTATAAAGGACACACAGACACACATTAATTTTTATTTATAAGATTAGCTAGAAAAATGTTAAATTGAGATTAGAAAAAAAAATGTATGTGGTAAATGAGACCTCAACCAGATTGGATTAAATAAAAAATATTTAAAATCGGTTGAGCCGATACGGAGATCTTACGGGATATACGAACGCCAATTCATTTTTGTATATATAGATTACAACTTCTTCACCATGATATAGATTACAGGCCATTCACCACAATGTTTGAGCTATCCACCGCAAATAAGGTGAACGGCGCAAGTGCCGGAGCTAAAAATACCTTTTAATGTATGCTCGGGTTGCCACCAAGTCGAAAGTTTTTCTACCAATGACAAAAAAAAGGTACTAAACTAAGAAAAGTAGTGCTTTAACGGGTTTCTTCATTCTATTAAAGAGGAAAGTGGAAAAATAGGAAACAAACACTTTAAAGATTTTTGTAAGATTAGAAAACAACGTTGGCAATACCTAATTTTCGTCCTATCTGCAGTTGGGTTATTTTCTGTCATTGTCACAGATTTAAAAGCTAAAGTATTATATGGCGTGTTCCAGTTAAACACAAACCCAGACCTGTATAAAATTTTGCATGTAAATGCAACAACAACGCTGTGATCTTGATGTTTTTCTGGGTCAGTTTCGGATCCGTAGTAGTAAATTTTTTGTAGGAGATTTTTTGACAGCCAACCCTTATTTGCTTAGTAGCACAAACATGCATATGTATACACACTTATTTACACAAACAACTCTCATGCAGTTGACCAGCATCGTTCCTGTTAAATTATGACCGTGATCCGACACAGGTCAGCAAACTGGAACACACTTATTAAATGAGGGATGTTTTAAATGGAATTTTACTTTTAAAAAGCAATTCGATATGGGAAACTTTTACTCTTATTTGAAACTGGCTAGTGTGCTCTCTTGTTATTTTTCTAAGTGCTAAGTGACAGTTCTCAAGTCAAGTCAAGTCTATGCTAAGTATCCATAATGGCAGCTTTAGTATCACGAATTATGTCTCGTATACCGTGCGGTGTCAAGGATAGAAAAAATTCACAAAGAGACAAAAATTTAATTTAAACTTTCACAGCACTTTTCAAAATACAGTGCACTCGCGATAATATGAACTAATTAAAACCAGGCCAGTTCATTTTTGCTCATGTTTACGAAAGGCTATAAAAATTAGGAAATAGGTCATTTAGCTTGTTTTACGAAATTAGTTTGTTCATTTCTTTCATGACAAAAAAAAAAACAATACAAATAAGAATTAAATTACAGTAAAACCCGATTACGTAACCCGAGCAAAATGTTCAGCCTTTTGGGGTTCTTCAGCGGGTTGGGTAATAAAGCGGGGAGTTACTTCCCATTTCTTAAAAAAACAGAGTGCACAAAAATTTTGGTTACTTAAGCGGGTTAGGCACTTAAGCGGATGAGTACTTAAGCGGGTTTTACTGTAAAACATAGGATCTAAAATATGGGCTTTTGAAACAGAAGTTCCTATTTTAGTGTACACAATGAAGCGAAAGAGTGTTCATATTATCGCGAGTGCACTGAATGCTTAAATGAACTTACTTATTTCGTTACTGCCTATTGCCACAAATTGTTCCAATATTGTATTGCTTTCAAAAATGAACTCACACTTAGTTCGCACTTTGTATAGTTCACTTTTATTAATAGTTCACATTAAGTTGTAGTTCACTTTTACTTATATTTTACTAAGAAAACACTTTCAACTTTTTATTATATTGAGTCCTCTTTCTCATGTTATTTTTTTATATACACTTTCCTATTTTTTTCATAAAAATCACAAAATATGTAGGTATTAACTTGCGGTGCGCTTCGAATAAACTGCCCAAATTTTTGGAATGTTTCTCTTTTTATACGAAAACTAAATTCAGGCATGCAATCCAAGCCTACTATGTTTCCATCTAAATTAAAATTATTTTCATATGCACATCAAAACATGAAACAGCAACACATGAGAAGAAAATGCAATTTTAACATTTTGAAATAGCGGTGAATTCCTTAAAGATCAATTATGAACATAAAACTTTGAAAGTTTGTGGATCATAAAGCAACTTTGTATGGAAATTACAACTTTAAAGTTTTATTTAATTGAAAGTCCAATTACATAAAACTTACAAAGTTTCTTTAAGTTCCACAAACTTTGTATGGAAATAACAACTTCAAAGTTTTATGTGATTGAGCTTTCATTAAAAGTTTGTTTGTCTTACGAAACAAAACGATTTCTCAAAAAGCAAAAGTAACCATAAACAGAAAAGTACATTTTCATTTTTATATATAGATTATGATAAAGGACGGAATAAAAACCTATGTTCACAATCAAAGCTTTTGGTTGTTGTACGAGTATTCACTTTTTCAACATGCGCCAAATCACAATCAAAGCTTTTGGTTGTTGTATTCACTTTTTCAACATGCGCCAAAGTAGCGAAAAGGAATTCACCATTTGGAAAAATTACGGAATAAAAATCTATAATCACAATCAAAACTTTTGGTTGTTGTCTTCCCTACAGGAACATTTCAGTTAGAATACCAGTGATCTCAACTGACTACAATTTATATGGTAGCTAAATTTCTTTAGCTAATATATGATCAAATTGAGAATTTAGAAAATGTTTTGTTCTATATAAATAAACACTATATCCGATAGAACAAAGAAAAGAAAAAATTCTGAAAATCGGTCAAGCCGTTATTGAGTATTAGCTAAACAATTTTTAAATTGAGATTAGAAAAATAAAAATTTATGTGGTAAATGAGACCTGAAACCGATTGGAAACATTAAAGAAAAAATATTTAAAATCGGTTGAGCCGATACGGAGATCTTACGGTATATACGAACGCCAAATCATTTTTATATATATAGATAAAACGGAAAAAATCTGTATGGCATTAAGTTTCCTACAGGAACATTTCAGTTAGAATACCAGTGATCTCAACTAACTACAATTTATATGGTAGCGAAAATTCTTTAGCTAATATAAGATTAAATTGAGGATTTAGAAAATGTTTTGTTCTATATAAATAAACACTATGTCCGATAGAATAAAGAAAATAAAAAATTTAGAAAATCGGTTAAGCCGTTATTGAGTATTAGCTAAAAAAAATTTAAATTGAAATTAGAAAAAAAAAATGTATGTGTTAAATGGGACCTGAAACAGATTGGAAACATTAAAGAAAAAATATTTAAAATCGGTTGAGCCGATACGGAGATCTTACGGTATATACGAAGGCCAATTCATTTTTATATATATAGATAAAACGGAAAAAATCTGTATGGCATTAAGTTCCCTACAGGAACATTTCAGTGAGAATACCAGTGATCTCAACTAACTACAATTTATATGGTAGCAAAAATTCTTTAGCTAATATATGATTAAATTGAGGATTTAGAAAATGTTTTGTTCTATATAACATATACACTATGTCCGATAGAATAAAGAAAAGAAAAAATTTTGAAAATCGGTTAAGCCGTTATTGAGTATTAGCTAAAAAAAATTTTAAATTGAGATTAGAAAAAAAAATTGATGTGGTAAATGAGACCTGAAACAGATTGGAAACAATAAAGAAAAAATGTTTAAAATCGGTTGAGCCGATACGGAGATCTTACGGGATAAACGAACGCCAATTAATTTTTATATGTATAGATTAGTGTCGAATGCCATCATAAAGATAAGATAATAAACTAACTATTGTGTTGGTGATCGAAATTAGTGGTCAAAATAACAACTAAACTTATATAAGGCGTGGTAACTGCATATCTAGGTTATTAAACGCTAGGGGCCAGCAAAACTTTGATATCATTGTGTGATAAATTCAGCAGGAAGGATTTCACACATCTTAAAAATTGATTTAAATTTCTAATGAGACGTATATTAGCAGGCAGAGCGTTGAATAATTTACGCGAAACTATAGTGAAAAAATTATTAAAAATACTTGTACGATGTATAGGTATTTCTACTATGCCGTGAGTGTTTGTTCTTAGATTATAATTGTCTGTTTAAATAACCGCAACGTAAGAAAAATATTTTTAGAGTCTTGTAGTAATACATGTGTCTTATTGGGAGGACACAACCATCATTTCTGTAAGTTTAATGTAAGCTTTTTATAAAGTTAAAAAAAAAAGTTTCTAAATCATTTACCTTTCTAAGTTAAATGCAAATGTGTATAGAAAATGTTTTTCAATATATCTTTATGTAAGCTTGATGTAATAAACATTAAATAAGTGATTTTCATTTTAAGTTTTTATATAGCTTTTTAAATAATCGCTTTGTAAGGCTTGAGAAAATGTTAATAAATTTATTACAATTTTAAGCAAAATGCAAATGTTTACGACAGGTATGAAAAAAATAGTTCTCATTTGTCATTAAGATGAAAATTGAGCTTTCGCTGAAGTAAGACGTGTTTTCTCTCGCTCTGCAAATTTTCAGTTCTTTCTGTTGAACTAAAATAATCGCGGTCGAAAATAATACATAATGTCTCGCTTAAGATGTGAAAAAACGCGGTGCAAAGAAATAATTTATTTATTAATGAGTGCTGATAAATGTAAGCAAGTGTCCTCTGCACCAAGTGAAGTGAACGAAAATAATGTGCCTGAATTCAATGAACCCATTGCCCCATCAAGTGACGAATTGTCCGATTTTGACGATGACAGTTCGCAATCATGGAGTAATGTGATGGCGGACGTGGTTGCCGAAAAAATGTGTTGGAGAGGAACAGACTCCAAAACGTGCGTCCATAATTTGACGATTGCTTTAGCTATAAGTCGTAAGTATTCATTTTACCTAACTTAATACCTAAAACACAATTTAAACATTGGAAAAGAATTTCTAATATATTTTATGTATACATTGTATATATCGTTGGTGATTCTGCAAAACGACGTAATTAACATTTTTAAAACAGCCTATGTGATATTTAAGTTTGAGTATTTATGTATGTATGGATAAATAAGTCTTAATAACCAGGGGTATAAAAGTGTTGGTCACAAATGTCGCTTACGCTGCCTCTTAGATGTCCATTGCGTTGTTTTGCATAATCACCTACGATATGTTCATAAATACAAATATTCTTAAATTTCTGAATACATACATGCATGATTTTGGCTCAATATTTAATCATTTAACTAAACATGTTTTTACTTCTTTTCAAACACTTTTATACATGAAAATGGTGGGAATGAAGCGGAGTACATAGCCGCATCAAAATCGTTTTGTCAGTTTGGGAATAATCGGCTGAAAATGCAAGCTGTGGCACGTGCTAAAAAGAATTAATTAATATCATAATCACTTTTTTGATATACTGTGTTAAATTATTACCTAGTTTGATAGTTTTATTCAATATTCATATATTTAAAATTAATTACTCACTTAAAACTTAATTTGTTAAAAATTAATCAACCTAATTTCTTTATACTTATACATGTTGACACGAAATCAGCATCTTGTTCAGCTTATTTTAACATTTTTGTAATATGTTCATTTATGGATTAAAATAATTCTCAAATAAAGGTTAAAAAAAATGATAATAAAATGCTTTCATTTGAATATTTATTGTAAAATTTTATAAATAAGCTTAAAAGAAACGCTTACAATACACTTATTTTAAAGCAAAAAATCAACATTTTGTAAGGGTTTGGCTAACAAAAGTAAACATAAAAAAAACTTACTTTAAGTTTATTTTTTCAAGATGATGTTTATCAAAGGCTTACATTTAAAATATTATTATAAGCTTGAAATAGAAAACTTAAAAAAAGTTATCTTTTGAAAATTGTTTGTAAGTTTATTTCAAAACACTTAAAACCAATGTGTCGTTTCAATTATAACACGTTTACTTTCAAGCGTTTTGTAAATGAAAACTCAGAAATTTGTAAGCTTAATGTTTATTTGGAAAAGCTTTTTATAAATTTATTTCAAGTTTGCTTGGCTGGTTGGGGAGTTTCAGGTTCTTAAACAACTCCATAGAAGGATAAAATCGGTTAACATTACACATATTTCTTATAGCACATTTCTGAATAATTAAAAGAGGCCGAATTTTACTAGAACATGCACCACCCCAACAGCTAATGCCATATTGTAGCCTAGAATGGACTAGAGCATAGTAAATAGTATTTAGAGTTTTTGTTGAGCAAACCTTTTTAAGATTATAAAAATTTCGGTCTATGGATTGTAAATATGATTTTAAACGGGAAGTGTGAGAAGACCAGTTAAGATTTTGGTCGAGAGACACACCCAAGTATTGAAAGTCCTGCACTTTAGGACAAAACGAAGCATGTAACTCGAAACGCCTACAGTTTGGTGAATGAAACACAATGTCTACCTCAGGAGAAGTTTTCGCATGCAAATTGAAATATAATAATTGTGTTTTTTTACTCACAATCAGCTTATGTTTAGCAAACCAAGCTCTAAGCAAATGAACATTATGGTTGATACCGGCCACCAAATCTAAATAGTTTGTTACACCATAAGCAATCGCCAGGTCATCCGCAAAAGCGGTAACTCTTCCAGAGAATGGTAAGGAAAAATTGAGTTCAGGTAAATTAAAAACAATATTGGACCTAGAACAGATCCTTGTGGAACTCCTAAACTGCTCGAGGCAGAATCACTTATATCCCCACACAGATTAACTTTTTGTACTCTTCCAGTTAAGTATGAACTAAACCAATTGTGGATAAATCCACGAAAGCCAGCATGATGCAGTTTGTCTAATAGGATTTGGTGATCCACCATATCGAAAGCTTTGGTGATATCAACAAAGAGGCCAGCGCAATTCTTCTTTCTGCTATCCAAATCGCCATAAATAAATGAACAAAAGTTCAATAAGGCATCTTCAGTAGACCGTCCAGATCTGAAACCGTATTGCATTGCACTAAAGAAGTTCTTGTTTTCAAGAAACGATAGAACTTTACTTTTAACGAGTTTTTCAAAAACTTTCGATACGGATGGAAGCAAAGAAATTGGCCTGGTCTTTCTTATTGCCCTTTTTAAAGAGTGGAATAACAATAGCGCATTTCATATCGTCATCACAGACAGAGATTCTCAATAATTTGTCAAGGCAGGTGTCTGCGTCTAAGTTAAGCTTTCTGCCGTAATTGAAAATAAAGCCATTCTCTGGTGTCTTAACTGAATGGAAATCGTTCCATGACTCCTATGTCAGCGCGATCCACAACAACACATCGTACACCGCCTGTCCAAAATTTCAGCTGCTTAAAAGCTACTTAAAAGAACCGGCATATGACATTATTGGGCATATTCCGGAATCGAATGATAACTATCCGGAAGCTTGGAGCAAACTCTATTCGCGTTACAACAAGTTGGGTGTCATTGCTAAGAGCACATAATTAGGTTCGTAAATTTTTCGTCGTTGAGCAGTCAATCAGCCATTAATCTACGCAAGCTATACGATAATGCAGATGAGGTGGTACGAGGGCTGCGCGCCTTGGGAGAGGAGGCAGAAAAACGTGACATTTGGCTCATCAATATTCTCTTGTAAAAATTAGATTCGACTACTACCCAAGAATGGGCTAAGTTTAACAAATCGAATATTGATTTTCCTACTTTTAATGAGTTTCTAAACTTCCTAGATACGACATGCTTGTCGTTAGAGTCTGCTACAGCAACATCTACATCTACCGCTAGTGGACTCAATCGTATTGTAGGTGTGAAAGCTCATCAAACAACTGTAGACGTTCAAACGCGATGTCTAAAGTGCCAAGCTTCGCATGAATTATCACAACGCAGTGCATTCTTAAAAATGGGAGGTAAAGAAAGGAGAGAACTGGTTGGGAGTAAACGTGTTTGTTACAATTGCTTGAAGACGGGCCATATATCCAACAATGGTCGCTCTAAGTTTTCTTGTCGAACTTGTCGTAGGCGTCATCACAGCCTTCTGCATGAAGATAGCAATTCAATTCAGCCGGGGCAAACGCTGTGAACATAAACTTTAACACTTTACCTGAAATTAACACGCTTCTCCCGACTGCAGTATGCAAGGTTCAGGATTGTTATGGTGAGCAACAACAGTGTCGGTTGCTCTTAGACAGTGGTGCCGAGAAAACAATTATCAGCGAAAGTTGTGTACGACGTTTGGGACTACGATGCCAGCACGCTCGTATAACAATATATTGGTTAAACAATGCTACTACAGGTATTTCGCCTAGATAGGTTTCGCTGCGTATAAGGTCCAATGTGACCGGCTGGTCATTTAATGTTGTTGCTTTGATAATGCCAACCGTTGCGTCATCTATGCCAGTACATCTGCTGGAGAATAATCAATATTCACCGTTTCTATCACTTGAGTTGGCTGATCCACAATTTTATGTGCCATCGTCTATTGACATATTATTAGGGAATAACAAATTCTTCGAAATTCTCCTCGGCGAAAAGGTGAGAAGGCCTGCTGAACATCTATGCGCATTCTCAACTAAATTAGGCTGGCTCATTGGTGGAGATTTAGCTCACAATACCAAGAAAAATCGCGTTGGCATTTTCTTTAATAACTTCGATAGAGACAAGGCGCTTACAAAATTTGGGGAAACGGAAGACGTCCAGGATGTTGTTCATTATAGCGACGATGAGGAAAAGGCGGAGAGTGTATTTATAAATACATATACCAGAACTCATACAGGTAAATTCAGTGTTGAGTTACCGTTCAAAACGCAAGAAGTTGAATTTGGTAGATCTTATGATCTTGCTCTAAAGCGACTGAGAAGCACAGAATGCAAACTTTCAGGCGATCCGGAGTTACGCTCACAATATTCGAATTTCAAGAGCGAATATAGGACGCCCAACCACATGGAAAGAATTCCAGATTCAGAAATTTCAAAATCATCAAACAAGTGCTACTATTTGCCTCATCACCCTATCTTTAAGGAGAGCACTACAACACGTCTGCGAGTAGTTTTCGATGGTTTGGCCCACAATGGAAATCAACCTTCACTAAATGAAGTTTTGCTAACTGGACCATCACTATTGCGTGAAATATTCTCAATTATTTTGCCATTTCGTCAGCATCGATTCATTATGTCTGGCGACGTTGAAAAAATGTATCACATGATTTGGGTACATGATTATCACTGGGATTTTCAACGAATATTGTGGCGCAATTCATATGAAGAGCCCGTGGAACACTACAGGTTAAATACAGTCACCCTTGGTACGTCGTGAGCACCTTATCTGGCATTAAGAGTTTTAAAGGAACTTGGTCATATTTCGCGGGAGACATTTCCATTGGCTTCTCAAGTTATTTTAAAGGATTTTTATTTGAATGACGTCATGACAGGGGCGGAAACGGTTACTGAGCTTTTAAAGATACATACAGAGTTAATTGAACTTTTAAAAACTGCTGGCATGAATTTACGAAAGTGGAGTAGTAACTGTGTTGAGTTGTTGGAAGATCTTCCCGAAGATATGCGTGAAATATCTGCTCTATCCTTTGATACAAACAACGCCTTGAAGCTACTTGTTCTAAAATGGAACCCGGTCAACGATGTGTTTCAGTTCAGCGTTTAAACGTCAGGATCAACTTCCGTTACAAAACAATCGATTTTATCAGATGCAGCGCGAATATTTGATCCTCTAGGAGTCCTAACACCAACAAAAATACTAATTAAGATATTTTTCCAAGAACTGGATTAAGCTTAGGAGCACGCTTTTATTGCTAAACACATTACAAATTCCAAGGAGACTGTTTTTAAACTTGGAAATAATGAACTTCATGGTTTCTGTGATGCATCACAGAGCGCATTTGCAGCAGCCATATATTGTCGTTCAGAGTTCGAAGGGAAAATCACCACTCATCTTATTGCTGCTAAAAGTCGCATAGCTCCGCTTAAAACTGTTTCCGTGCCACGGCTCGAATTGTGTGGGGCGCTTCTTTTATGTCGATTTATGAATAAAGTTGTACGGGAACTTGAGTTATAGAATAACGTCTGTATGTGGATAGACCCATCAATAGTTCTACATTGGCTGTCGGCTGTACCAAAACGTTGGTCCGTGTAGGTGGGAAATAGAACATCGGAAATTTTAACATCTTAAGCACGATCACAGTGAAGCCACGTTCGCTCTGCAGACAATCCGGCAGATTATGCTTCATTATCTATCTGGTGGAACGGCCCTGTCTGGTTAGCTAGATCTAAAGATTTGTGGCCTCAATTCAAATTCAAAAATTAGACGTAGCACAAGATACACTCGAGGAGCGTAAGCACCTATCTCATTCTGTTACTAAATCACATTTTATATCCACAGAACAGCACATTATATTGGAGTCATTATTACAGCGTATATCCATGTGGTCTCGGCTGGTACGTGCGGTAGCATATGTTTTTGGTTTCATCGGTTTGTTACGCAGACCGCAATATAATAAATTTATGTCTGCACTTGAAATTCAGGACGCATCCAATTTTATACATCGTCTTGTCCAAAAAGAAATGTTTACAATTGACATCTTAGTCTTGAAAGAAATTAAGTCAGTGGCACGTAAAAGTCGACTCTCCGGTCTCATGCCGTTTCTGGACAATACTAGTGTGCTAAGAGTGGGCGGACGTATAAAGAATTCAACCGCGTCGTTTGATATTAAGCATCCAATAATTTTAGCCGGAAAGCACATCGTTACTGAGATGATTGTTAAGTACATGCACTTGACACATCTACATGCTGGTACTACGCAATTAATATTTTTAATAAGGCTTTTTTGCAAAGAATGGCATTACCTGGCGGTTCATACCACCTTCATAACCACATTTTTGTGGATTGTGGGAAAGTGGCGTTAAATCAGTTAAAACTCATTTAAGGCGCGTTATTGGAGAGACCTCATTAACATACGAACGTTTTTATACCTTATTAACAAGAATTGAAGCACTTCTTAATTCTAGGCCAATATGTTCAAGTAACGATGGAGAAATCGATGCGCTCACGCCAGCGCATTTCCTGATTGGGCAACCCTTTACTGCCAGAACGGAGGTAACACTAAAAACACTACTTCCTTAAAGCAGTGGGATAAGGTGAAACTCATGGCACAAGGGTTTTGGAACAGATGGCACTCCGAATATTTAACGAGTCTAAAACAACGGCAGAAGTGAAGAACTGATCAACCGAATTTAAAGCTGAATGACATTGTAGTCCTCCGAGAACATAATCTACCTCAAACTCAGTGGGTACTTGCTAAGGTCATCCAACTACATCCCAGCTCTGACGGCAACATCAGAGTTGTCACAGTAAAAACCGCAAAGGGCGAGTACGTTCGACCAATTCCCAAGTTAGCATTGCTTAATAACTCAGGAGGACCGGAGGTCTCCAGCGGGGGGGAGAATGTTCAGTAACCAAACGACACACCCTATAATTCCTACTATGGTGAGAGTAGCAGCATTCAACATTTATATGTACATACATAGGTATGAAAGTAAGTCTGTCCTAACATATTTGCGCTACTCAATATACATAGTGCTCATCTATGTATGTACTATGTACAACCTTCATACACATTTGCATCAGCTGTGCAAGTGCACATACCATCGAACATCAGTACGCATGGGCTACTTGATTAAACGGAGTTGGCAAACATACAAAACTACATTTCTATGTTTTATTGCTGTGCCTTTATGTATACAGGCATTTGAACGTGAATTTACATATGTATTTCTCTTTTCATCACCTGAGCTTACGGTAAAATTATCAGGCTATACTTAACTACCCGTTAAGACATAAATGCAAATATGAATAGCAGTCGCAAAATAAGAGATCAGTGTGCATAACTATTTTCTATTGTTAATAAAGTTATTCAGCCTTATTGTAAATTTCATGGGAATTGTTAGTGTTTCCCATTAAACATTTTTGGGAGATTCGTTCCCATGAAATTTACAATAAGGCTGATTTTGTATTTTCGCAGAAATTGCAACACAACGTTGTTATTTACATACAGTCCATTTTAATCGCATACATATACATTTTGAACTGTGAGCAGATGCAGCAACATCAACATATGTATCTTATAAATAAAAATGAATGTGTGTCTGTGTGTCCTTTATAGACGTCCAAAGTACTCAACCGATTTTTATGAAATTTTCACAGTATATTCTCGGGATCATGGGTTAAAGCATAGACTATATTAATTTTTGGAAAAGTGTCCAAAGTTTATGGTCGATCTTTTCTAAACTTTCCAGATTGGCTCAGAAGATTGTTGTGTACGATTTAGGCTATATAAATTTTTGGAAAAGTGGGCGGTGCCACGCCCCCAGGCTTTATAAAATTTAAATCATCATAACTTTGAATATGTTTGGTCTAAATTAATAATTTTTGGATACGTGTGTCCCTTGGTCAAGAATTATATAATTTGGGAAAAGTGGGCGGTGCGACGCCCACATTTTTTGTATTCAGTACTTTGTTTTTACTTCAATAATGTCCAAAGTTTATGGTTGATCTGTTTTAAACTTTTCCAATACGTTAAAATCTTCGTTGGGTACGACATACATAGGCTACATTTGTAAACTTTTTGGAAATGTGGGCAGTTCCAAGACCACAAGCTAAGTAATATTTCAATTCGTTATATCTATCCATGAATGTATTTGCTTTAGTGAGATTTTAACGTTCTTAAATCTTAATCAAAGCATATAATTTTTCTTTTTTGTTATTGCCGTTTATACATATCCAGAGTATTATAGGATTTTCATAAAATCATAATAGTGGCGTTAAGTGGTAGATATAGGATATAATTAAATAAATACTAACTACACATCTGCTCAGCAGCGCTTAATGGTTTTTGTCATACTCATTGAGTTCAAAAGATCCGTTTTTTGAGTTGGACATCCACAAAATTTATTTGTTTATACCAAAGAAGTTAAATCCAGAAATATTGTATACCCTAAAGCACTGCAATAAATGAAATGTTAAAAATTAATAGAAAAATATTTGAAAATGTATTTCTAGGGAAGTCACTGGTTAGGCAGAACAACGTCTGCCGGGTCTGCTAGTGTACATATATACATGTTTTCATCTATAAAGTTTAATGTGATGTTACCGTTTATTGTGTTAAAAGTTTAATAAATTATCTAAATTGAAAACAATTGAGTGTAATCCATGATAAAAATATTTGAAGGTAGTTTCACTCAAAATTTTTTGACACTAACCGTGTTCGCCAAGAGGGCGTGATGTTGCCACATTTGAATTATTACTTGTTATTAAATTTGGAAAACTGCAAAATTTTCTGAGGTAATTATGAGCGGCGGTTTAGCATGTAAAAATGTATATTTAAAAAAAATTGGCATTTGGTATTTGTTTCATTTACGAGACAACTGCCAAAACACGTCCAAAATTATCCAGAAAGGTGTCAAAATACGCGGTTTCACCTTGGTATCAATGATCCGAAATCGAAATTTTAATTTTTTGTGTCAGTGAAAAGTTGTTAACAAAAATCCAAAAAATGAGCCAGGTCAAATCCTGATTTGGGGGCCCGATCCATGTTTTTTATGTACCGAACACCTTTCCTTCGGACTCCGCGCGCTAAAAAAGTAACCCTCAGCCGATCCAACACCAGCTACGCGATCCCACTTGAAAATGACAGAATATTGCGAACTTTAAGTGCAAATATCTTTTCACAAAAACAAACATTCAAAAATCTGCTTACGGATTATAGCTACTGAGGTCAAACCGCGTCTTTTGATAAATCTCGCGGGATTCTTGGTCGTGTTTTAGCAGTTGTCTCCTAAGGGAAACAAATACCGAAGAAAATGATTCAATTGCTTTTAATTTAACTATAGGAAAAATGGTGGATTTTTTTTTTAAAGAACTGGTAGTACCTAAAGTACGGAACACGATTTCTGTCAGATGGCTAATCAAACGGGGAAGAAGAAGAAGTGGAACTACCTTCAAATACTTCTGCCATGGTGTAATCCATATATGAGCAGGCAATTCAATACATTTTGTGGTTTCATGTCATTTCAATCAAAATATTTGCAAACAAATTTGCCGATAATTTTTCTTCAGCTATGAATTTCCCAGTAGTGGGCACATACATTTGTAGTCACTCAAAGGTTGTATTTCGATGGCAAACTGTCAAATATATTTTTTATTAATATTACGAGGAGTACCTACAGGGGGTGAAGTGTCACAGTGAATAATATATTTGAATTCAAATTTTCGGCTTTCGAGCTTTTCAAGAGTTATTTACTTACGATATATATTGAATTAAAATTAATAAAAACACATAAGTAATATGAGCATGAGTGTATGCGTTTATGTAAATTCATTTGAATAAAAATTTCAAAATCGTTCTCTTTTTTCGCTATTGCAATTCCCATGAGAGTGAATGAAATAGCAACATTTTCATAATTGCAAACAAAAGGAATTTAAACAGGTGATTCCATAAATTAAATTTTCTGTCAAAATCCATTTACATTTTTTTTGGTGTTTGGTCAAAAATATATACATATTTCATTGAAAAGCAAGGTAAGTACAATAATTTGAAGCCTTTTTGATAAAAAATATTAATATTTATAATGCATTGTATGTTTTCACAGGCGCATCTTCGTTATGGAGTGCTGTTCCGCGGATAATTGAATGACTTTGGGGTTCTTTGCTGTCGGCCCAAAAGAACGCAAATTTAGCCGTCGAGGTGCGTAAAATTAATTTAGTGTAGTGTGCCTGACCAAGATCAGGACATGGTTATGACGTCACCATAATATACAAATGTTCATGAGTTTGTGCATTTGTTTACTATGGTTGTGGCACTCACCAACAACAAGCAGAAAATATCACTCGCCTACAAATCGAACCAAACATTATCGACGATATTTACAAAAAAAAAAAGCCCTATTGAAAAACTACAGCGAAGCAATGTAGTTTACGAAATAACATGCAAAGGCAATGAAAACGAAGACTGCAACAAAATCTACATAGGACAAACGAAGCGCGTTTTACAAGTTCGGCATGCCGAGCATACAGCTGATATAAGGAAAAAGAAGCAAAGCACAGCATTATCACAGCACACAACAGAAAACGGCCATACAGCTGATTTAGCCAACATACGAATAATTGACAAAAACAAACAAGGAAAAACCAGACTAACATTGGAAAGCTTACGAATTTTACAAAATAGAGACAAAACAATAAACAAAAAGGAAGATAACGATGACGTCGCCGCTGTGTACACCTTATGCCTATAGACAAATTTATTAGTTTTAGTATGACAATGATACCACAAAAGAATGGTACAAATAATATTTTTTAGAATAATTTAAAGCTTAATCTTACTAATATATAAAAACGTAAGTTTGTGAGTGACTGCGGATGTTTGTGGTTCTTTATCGTCTAAACAAATGGCCCGATCATTACGAAATTTTGCATACAGGTCCTTAGGAGTGTAGAATAGATAACAGGCATCATGAAATTTCGATAAATTTATCGATAATAGAGCTATCGGCCAAAATTTTGTTTTCCGTAAAATTTGGAGTATTCGCACAAAATTGGTATCAATCGAAAGCGGAAGACCACAGCTTTCATTTGGACTTTGGTTCATTTCGATATATTTATCGATAACATAGTTATCGGTCAAAATGTGGTTTCGGGTAAACTTTGGAATATTCGCACAATATTGGTATCAATCGAAAGGAGAAGACCACAGCTTTCATTTGGACTTTGGTTCATTTCGATATATTTATCGATAACAGGGTTATCGGTCAAAATGTGGTTTCGGGTAAACTTTGGAATATTCGCACAAAATTTGTATCAAACGAAAGGAGAAGACCACAGCTTTCATTTGGACTTTGGTTCATTTCGATATATTTATCGATAACAGGGTTATCGGTCAAAATGTGGTTTCGCGTAAACTTTGGAATATTCGCACAAAATTTGTATCAAACGAAAGGGGAAGACCAGAGCTTTCATTTGGACTTTGGTTCATTTCGATATATTTATCGATAACAAAGTTATCGGTCAAAATGTGGTTTCGGGTAAACTTTGGAATATTCGCACAAAATTGGTATCAATCGAAAGGGGAAGACCACAGCTTTCATTTGGACTTTGGTTCAATTCGATATATTTATCGATAACAGCGTTATCGGTCAAAATGTGATTTCGGGTAAATTTTGGAATATTCTCACAAAGTTGGTATCAAACGAAAGGGGAAGACCACAGCTTTCATTTGGACTTTGGTTGATTTCGATATATTTATCGATAACAGAGTTATCGGTCAAAATGTGGTTTCGGGTAAACTTTGGAATATTCGCACAAAATTGATATCAAACGAAAGGGGAAGACCACAGCTTTCATTTGGACGTTGGTTCATTTCGATATATTTGTCGATAACAGAGTTATCGGTCAAAATGTGGTTTCGGGTAAACTTTGGAATATTCGCACAAAATTGGTATCAATCGAAAGGGGAAGACCACAGGATTAATTTGGACTTTGCTTCATTTATGGAAACATATATTTTGAGACGGGCTGGACCTAATACACAACTAAATTTGGAAGGTAAATTTTGTATCCGCTCGAGATGGTTATACGCTAAAAAAATGAAGGCATTTGGAAAGGTTTTGGAGATGTCCTTAAAAATGTTGACCAGGATAACCTTATAAAGTGTTCTTTCAATTTGAGCCCGTTTTCGAGATATTGGTCAAAATGTCAACCAGGAGGGGCCTTCGATGGTATTGGTATGATATGGGTATCAAATGAAAGGTGTTGACAAATGATTTAACATGTTTTAGCTATTTTCCAATATAAAACGAAGGTTTTTAGATATTAACCAAAACGTAGACCAAAATTGGAGCTAGAAGGTTTTTGTGAAAAAATTTGTCTAAAATGAAAGATCTTGATGCGATTTTTAAAATGGAGTCATTTTAAATCCTTTTGGGATTGGGATTGAGAAAGGGATAGTGTATGGATGACAATTAAAAAGCAATATGAAAAGACAAAAGCATATGAAGAGGATGGACGGAGAGAAGGATTTGGAGCTGAAATTAGGAGGGCGAATCACATATTTTAAATGCAAACAAGTTAGTGTTTGGGCAGGACAACGTCTGCCGGGTTTGCTAGTGTAACATAAATATGTAAGTGTCATAAATGTTTATGTGCTGATTTGTGATATTTATCATGTATTTACATATGTGTATACAAAAATGTGATGTAATATTAGTCTTCATTCTTGTCTTTTACTACCGGTTTTTAATGTTTTATGTTGTTTTTTAAATAAACAGATGTCCCCCTGAAGAAGCTAGAGAGACTAGCGAAACGTCGGGTAAAAAATGGAATAAAGTTTTTATTTTGCATTTAAAATACATTGGTCAAAAAAAGACTAACCAAAAATTTAACTCTACAAATAAATTGACCGGATAAATCATTATTATGTGATATATATAGTTTACGTTGTCGTTCTAGAAGACGGTTTTATGCCCAATATTCATTGGAATTTGCCGAGCGGGGTACCAAAAGACGCGTCTTGACCTCTAGATCCCAAATCCGAAAGCGGCAATAAATTATTTTATTTATATTAAGGGATATTTGTAAACAAAGTTGTATATTAACAAATGTACATGCGCATGTCCATTTGTATACAATGGCTGGTGCCCAAGTGATTTCAGTGTAGTGTACCTGGCCAAGATCGGTAAATTGTGGTGTCACCATAATATGCAATTGCACCAGCGCTTGTACATTTGTTAAAATGGTTGTTGCCAAAGTGACTTGAGAACAGTGCACCTTGCCAAAATCAGGGGTATATTACGGTGACAGCTTAATTTATACAAATGTTTATGCCAAAGATTGTGGTCAAAGATTGTGCGACAAAACAAAGCACTAAGGTCTTGTTTTTTATAAATGTGCTGCAAAAACCATAAAATCGTAAAACGTGGGCGACAATGACCACGCAGATATATTTCGAAACCTTTCACCACCAGAAAATGTTCAAGTTTATTTGCAAATATCTATTCACATGATACCCCTCTCTATATTTTTAGCAGGTGTCTCCTAAGGAAACAATTACCGTATACATTACGAATCGGAAGGCACATATCAAATTTAAGGCGGTATATCTCAAAACTTAGGGCTAGTATGCACTCAGACATACGGACATGCCTAGATCGCCTTAGGTCATCGCACTGATAATTTCGGTCTGGTTGTTAATTGTTCTAACTCTTCTTTTTCTCAGAATTACAAACATATTCAATAGGCAGCGTTGGGCAAATTATAACTGTTAAAACAATTTATTAATTGTTAATTGCAACTTCTACAGTTACAACTAATAATAAATCAATTACAAAGTTTGCAATTAACAATGCAATTTATTTAGTTGCAATTAATTTCTTATTTAAAAATTTAATTGGTTAATGCCCACCACTGATGACAGGTATACAAAATTAATAAAAATTTTGTGTGCGTTGTTTTTTAAATATTTATAGTTTTAATTTCAGCACACTATGCAGCAATAAAAGCCAACAAAAGTAGGATTTCCATAACTGACAGGAATAATGTCAACTTTAACGGTATGTTACAAATAACTTTTTATCATCCTATAGATTTTAACCCTTAAGCCACTGAAATAGAAATACTTAGTATTTTGTCACCAAAATTTTTGTTCTTGATTAATTTGAGGGCAAAAAACTCGAATATGAAGTTGTGCTGCAAAAAAAATTTTTCCTGGAAGCACTAGGTGGAAAAAAAGGAACACCGCCTGTAGACGGTCTTAGTGGGTTAGGGGGAAAAAAAGACGAGTATATGTTTTCATCAATTCACTTTCGAAACACTCAGATTTATTAAAAGTAAACATACAATTCATTAACAAAAATGTGTAAATTAAGTTTTATTTGATTAATTATTATAATGATACTCTGCAAAACAGTTTTTTCCATTGGAATAGCACAAATTTATATTGCATTTCGTGCAAAAAGTGTGCGTTTCAGATTTTTTACAAAACTTGCACTTTTTTTTCGGTCCCCATTTAGGAAAATGGTCAAGTCGATCGAATCTGATACTCTCTACTGGATGAATGGCTTTCTTACCAACACTGCTACTGGTAGTTGGCTTCTCAGTTAACAATGGGCGGCCAACCGATCTCTTTTCAACTGAAGCACAAAGCTCTTTGGCGATGCTACAGCGAAATACGTACATCGTCATATCCTTTAACTTCTCATCCGATTTTTGATTTTTTTCCGCATTGAGTCGTCTATATAAAATGAACGCATTGGTTACAGCCATATCAAGAAGATGGTAAAACAGTCTTGTTGCCATATCTTGAGTTTTAATTCGCAGTCCGTTACGACCCATATAGGAATCCATCAAGTCTACACCCCCCATGTGTGCGTTATATTCGCGTATAATTTGTGGACAGTCAATGTCTATATAAGACTTTTCTTTCCTTATATACCGTGGAATTTTAGATGTCTGATTGATAGCTTGCACATCCGTTCTTTCGAAAGCTTTAATACCTACATATGTAGAACAAAGTTTTACATTTTTTGTGTCTTTCCACAATACGGCGGATATGTTGACGCCAAGGACAGTTCCTACAAACTCCGTTGAGTATCCTCGTGGCGCCTTCTTCAATTCTTCACTTTTGTCCATTGGAAGCTTGCATTTTGGGATCCGATTCACTCTCACAGTTCCCAGACTATATATGCCACGCGCTCTTAGATACACCATCAGGGGTAGAGATGTGTAGAAGTTGTCGAAATACAATATATGGTTGACAATATTCGGTACCGTTTGTGATAACCTAATAAAAGAAAGTGAAATCCTGAAATAAAATAAGAAGAATTTATTGAAAACAATATACCATACCTTATAACAACATTCCCCGTTGCTCCAATGTTAGGGGTATCAGGCAAAATTATGTCATCGTTGCTAGACCCGGTGTATATTTCGAACCTATATGAGTATCCATTGGTGTCACACAAAACAAAGAATTTAACACCCCAAGGATGGGGCTTGTCAGGCAAATATTGACGTAAATGATGAGCCATCTTTGTCGAACACATTTGTTCATCGACGCATAATCTAGCGTTTTTAGGAATAGAATCAAAACGTTCAAGCAAATGAGCTGCTACTTTTCGAATTCGAAAAATGGGATCATAACCGGGACATCCTTTCTTTACACGCTTTGATTCATCATTGAATGATAAATATTTTCTAATTTCCTCAAACTTGTTTTTTGACATACAATCAGGTATGTTTTTGAATCCATATTCACTCCATATGACTCAGTATTATGATAGCGGAAAATTGACATGAACGTCAATACTCCGATATAACGACGTGTATCATGTTTATCTACTTTGAATGCAGTATTAACATTTTCCGAAACAGCAGCACGGTTGGTTTCCATACTTATCAAATCAAAAAGCTCATCATTAAAAAAGTACTGAAAAAACTCAATTGGAGTGCTGAGTTTTTTCACTTGAGATGGCAAGTCCGTTTTTCCTCTAAAAGCAACTTCGTTCACATGCAACTGCAAAAACCTTTTACGCCAGAGGATGTTTTTGAACTCAGTTGAATCTTTATTGATGTTTTCCAAGTCTGAAAAGTCAATACCAATAAAATGATTACATTTTTTCAATTTAATCCCACTTTTTCGGTACTTACCACCTCCTGTAAATCCACCGTCTGACGGTCTTACTCTTGGTCCCGTGGCATCTAAGACAGGCAGTGGGGAACAAGGTCTTTTCTTTGGTTTGTAAGATTTTTCCACCTCTGATTTAAGGTTTTCTTGGGTATTAATCGATTCAGCTCTAGTTTGATCTGGTTGCGTTAGAGCCAGCTCTTCGTTTGACGCTATTGGGCCATCAGTTGGGCTTATGTTAACATTACTTGTGTTTATAGATAAATTCATTCCGTCCATAAATGATGAGGAATCCAAATCTTGCAAGCAATCATTTATCATGAAATCATCATCAGGCTCGATTTGGTCGCAAATATAATCTGGATCTGAGATACTGTTATCTGAGTCCTCAAGATCATCGTCGATTTCAACTGAATCCATTAGAGCTTCAATTTCGCAATCACTCATAGTAGAGAGGTTTATTTTTTTCTGACGCGACATTTTGTGGTAGCAGCAATAAACAGCTAATAAACACTTACCTTAATAAAAGAGGACGTTATTTGGAGAAAAATATCAAAACCGCACAAAAAGTTTGACACTACATTTAGGAAAAAAATTTTCGCTCAAGCTCCTAACACCGTCTACAGACGGCCTTCACAAAACGCTCACTAACTCAAAAATTCAACACCATAAATTGAAAAAATATGCACAATACTATAGAAAATAACACAACAACTTACCAGAAAATTATTCAGAACGATTGAGTTGACAGCAATGATTTTATTGAAGTTTGAACGCGCACTAAATTTTCAAGTAATTTCCGCGTCACAATCTGCAAATTTTTCCAAACAAATAGTTGCCACTTCCACAAAAGTAATTTAAGAGCTTTCAACAGAGCTTTATTTGAAAGCTCATTTCATGCAGAGTCAACGCTCAAGCTCATAAAATGCAAATTACGTTATGTTCGATTTTATTTTGATTTGAGAGATGACCGTCTGTAGACGGTGTTAGTGGCTTAAGGGGTAACTATTTATTTATATTTTACAGGTATGTATTTTTGGAAGTGGAAGGACTGCACCTGTATGTATTTAATAATATAATAAGAATTTAAGAAGTTACTTTTTTCTCAAACATTTAGTGTATCATTGTATAGTTGTTTAGCATCAAAAGAAAGGTTATTAAATTAGCTTTCATTTGATGCTAATTTCGTTTAAATCGCTAAATAATTTGTTGTAAATTTTGTCAATTTTGTAAACACATATGTGTAATAGGAACAAAATCCATGCATTTTTTTTTCAAGTTGTAACATTATTCCTGTCAGTTATGGAAATCCTACTTTTGTTGGCTTTTGTTGCTGCATAGTGTGCTGAAATTTAAACTTCTTATATATATTGGGACTATAAGTGGTATAAATATTTAAAAAACAACACACACAAAATTTTTATTAATTTTGTATACCTGTCATCAGTGGTGGTCATTAACCAATTGAATTTTCAATTAAGAAATTAATTGCAACTAAATAAATTGCATTGTTAATTGCAAACTTTGTAATTGATTTATTATTAGTTGTAACTGTATAAGCAATTAACAATTAATAAATTGTTTTAACAGTTATAATTTGCCCAACACTGCCTATTGAATATGTTTGTAATTCTGAGAAAAAGAAGAGTTAGAACAACTAATAACCAGACCGAAATCATCAGTGCGATGACCTAAGGCGATCTAGGCATGTCCGTATGTCTGAGTGCATACTAGCCCTAAGTTTTGAGATATACCGCCTTAAATTTGATATGTGCCTTCCGATTCGTAATGTATACGGTAATTGTTTCCTTAGGAGACACCTGCTAAAAATATAGAGAGGGGTATCATGTGAATAGATATTTGCAAATAAAGTTGAACATTTTCTGGTGGTGAAAGGTTTCGAAATATATCTGCGTGGTCATTGTCGCCCACGTTTTACGATTTTATGGTTTTTGCAGCACATTTATAAAAAACAAGACATTGGTACTTTGTTTTGTCGCACAATCTTTGGCCACAAGAGGTCAAGACGCGTCTTTTGGTACCCCGCTCGGCAAATTCCAATGAATATTAGGCATAAAACCGTCTTCTAGAACGGCAACGTAAACTATATTACACTCACTTTGGCCACAACCATAGTAAACAAATGCACAAGCGCATGAACATTTGTATATTATGGTGACGTCATAACCATGTCCTGATCTTGGTCAGGCACACTACACTAAATTCAAAGTCATTCAATTTTCCGCGGAACAGCACTCCATAACGAAGATGCGCCTGTGAAAACATACAATTCATTATAAATATTAATATTTTTTATCAAAAAGTCTTAAAATTATTGTACTTACCTTGCTTTTCAATGAAATATGTATATATTTTTGACCAAACACCAAAAAAAAATTTAAATGGATTTTGACAGAAAATTTAATTTGGGGAATCAGCTGTTTAAATTCCTTTTGTTTGCAATTATGAAAATGTTGCTATTTCATTCACTCTCATGGGAATTGAAATAGCGAAAAAAGAGAACGATTTTTGTTTGGGAAATATATCCCAAAAATATGCGTTGGTATTGGTAAGGAGAATCAATAAATAGAGATGGTTTTGGAAATCGGTAAGAAATTCATAAAGAGTGGATAGCCATGGTTGGTAGGGTAGTTATTTTTCAAACTATGTACAAATGAAACCAAAATTAATAAGTGAAATTTTTATTCAAATGAATTTACATAAACGCATACACTCATGCTCATATTACTTATGTGTTTTTATTAATTTTAATTCAATATATATCGTAAGTAAATAACTCTTGAAAAGCTCGAAAGCCGAAAATTTGAATTCAATATATTATTCACTGTGACACTTCACCCCCTGTAGGTACTCCTCGTAATATTAATAAAAAATATATTTGACAGTTTGCCATCGAAATACAACCTTTGAGTGACTACAAATGTAGGTGCCCACTACTGGGAAATTCATAGCTGCCGAAAAATTATCGGGAAATTTGTTTGAAAATATTTTGATAGAAATGACATGAAACCACAAAATGTATTGAATTGCCTGCTCATATATGGATTACACTCAATTGTTTTCAATAATCCACTTTAGATAATTTATTAAACTTTTAACACAATAAACGGTAACATCACATTAAACTTTATAGATGAAAACATGTATATATGTACATATACATATGTTGATGTTGCTGCATCTGCTCACAGTTCAAAATGTATGGGTATGCGATTAAAATGGACTGTATGTAAATAACAACGTTGTGTTGCAATTTCTGCGAAAATATAAAATCAGCCTTATTGTAAATTTCATGGGAACAAATCTCCCAAAAATGTTTAATGGGAAACACTAACAATTCCCATGAAATTTACAATAAGGCTGAATAACTTTATTAACAATAGAAAATAGTTATGCACACTGATCTCTTATTTTGCGACTGATATTCATATTTGCATTTATGTCTTAACTACCCTAATAGCTGAATTACCCACCGACGTGTAACGTACGTGTACGTATAACGTACGTACGTACTTTTGGGCGAACTTTTATGCCCGTGATGTTAACGCAGAAATCAGCCATTTGCTTTTGTTTACATCTAATACAATATTGCCATTGATCGCTTTTCATGCATGCTACCGAAAACATGTATATTTTAATCGAGTATTTTTCATTGTATATAAGACCGAAACTGATATTAAAAAATAATAATTGGTCAATTTATTTGTAATCAAATTTTAACAAAATTTATTTTGGGTTATTTCAATATTATTCCCATAATTGAAAAGGTATTTTTGTAAAACAACTAAAAACGATCTAAAAAGAGCATACGAGAAATGTGAGTAGGCAACACTGTGGTATGAGCAAGCAATCAGCTGACACGTTCATACGTAAAAAATCAAAAGTAGTTTGATTTCTACGTTACGTTCACGTACACGTACGTCGTTGAGTAATCACTTAAGTCGGGTTCAGAGGTGACGTATCGGTAACCTTATAAAACAGCTGATTCGACCAACTTTATGAGAAACAATGTAATCGATTATTGGTGCTACTATCTGTAACGTAACCTTACCGACCAAATGCATGTTGGTTTTTCTCTTACGTTAAGGATACGACTACAGCGATACGACTACTGCACCAATGAACCGGCCTTTACATGGCACTCTCATAAGACAGGTCGTGTCAGCTGACACGTACTACGTGCTTGCGTCGGTGGGTAATTGAACCATAAGTATAGCCTGATAATTTTACCGTAAGCTCAGGTGATGAAAAGAGAAATACATATGTAAATTCACGTTCAAATGCCTGTATACATAAAGGCACAGCAATAAAACAAAGAAATGTAGTTTTGTATGTTTGCCAACTCCGTTTAGTCAAGTAGCCTATGCGTACTGATGTTCGATGGTATGTGCACTTGCACAGCTGATGCAAATATGTATGAAGGTTGTACATAGTACATACATAGATGAGCACTATGTATATTGCAATGCTAACTTGGGAATTGGTCGAACGTACTCGCCCTTTGCGGTTTTTACTGTGACAACTCTGATGTTCCCGTCAGAACTGGGATGTAGTTGGATGACCTTAGCAAGTACCCACTGAGTTTGAGGTAGATTATGTTCTCGGAGGACTACAATGTCATTCAGCTTTAAATTCGGTTGATCATTTCTTCACTTCTGCCGTTGTTTTAGACTCGTTAAATATTCGGAGTGCCATCTGTTCCAAAACCCTTGTGCCATGTGTTTCACCTTATCTCACTGCTTTAAGGGAGTAGTGTGTATTGTACGATCTGCAGTTACCTCCGTTCTGGCAGTAAAGGGTTGCCCAATCAGGAAATGCGCTGGCGTGAGCGCATCGATTTCTCCATCGTTACTTGAACATATTGGCCTAGAATTAAGAAGTGCTTCAATTCTTGTTAATAAGGTATAAAAACGTTCGTATGTTAATGAGGCATCTCCAATAACGCGCCTTAAATGAGTTTTAACTGATTTAACGCCACTTTCCCACAATCCACAAAAATGTGGTTATGAAGGTGGTATGGCAACTCTATGAAAATGCAACCCTTTGTTTTGGGAAATTTTTATATTTAAAACGGCGCTATGTATTTTCTTATGGAATTTCTTAATGAGTGCGATGGTGATGCAAGGTCACATGTACACGAAATTTACATGGGGAATGTGGATAATATCTGCACGCGGCCCATAGAAAACTATCCACTTTTTTATCTTCATTTGTGGATAGCGCGACCTATGTTTTATCCATTTTTATACCTAGTAGTGCTTCGCACCAGGCGCGTAGCTGGAAAAAAATTTCGGGGGGGGTTTTGGCCAAAGTGTCAGCAGCAATTTTTATATATCGACGTATCGTAGGCAAAAATACACGGTACCTACAATTATTTTATGCATCAATGAACATGCTTGGTCGCTTCTCCTGTGGGATTGTCAAACAATGCCTGAAAAAGTTTTGCTATGTTTTTTATTATGGCGTAATATAAACAAACATTCGAAAATTTGTTAGCGACCTTTCTGTTGTAAGATAAAATTGATTTGTTTGCTGGCTCGAGGTCAATTACAATTATTACAATTTTTGACCTCGAGCCAGCAAACAAATCAATTTAATAAAAAATATTCTTGATCTTGAATTTCAATATTATTTTATTATATTTTTTCTTTTTATTTTTCCGAAACTTCAGTTTTTCTTCAAGAAATAAAGCAACAACTATTTATTTCTTGCCAAAGCCAGAGTTGCTCAGGACGCTTTTTGGTAAAATTTTTTTCAGAAATTATCAGTAGAAAAGTAGAAATTGCAAGAAAAAATTTTATTTAATGGAACACTTTAGTGAAAAGTTAATAACTCGCCTGTATATTCTTTTTGTAGACAAAACATTTGCATGCTCTCAAAAAAAAATTTCATGGATTTATTGCAAAAAGCCTGTGAGTTATTAGCCTTTTTTTACAATATTCCTTTCTTTTCGCTCAAGTGTATTTTTGTATCGACATTTTACATATCTTTGCAATTTTTGTTGAAACCCCTGAGATCAATGAAAAAAAAATTTCTTTTGTCAAAATCTCTTCTACTTTTCTACTGCTAATTTCTGAAAATATTTTACTAAAAAGCGACCTGCGCAACTCTGGCTTTGGCAAGAAATAAATAGTTGTTGCTCTATTTCTTGAAGAAAAACTGAAGTTTCGGAAAAATAAAAAGAAGTAATATAATAAAATAACATTGAAATTCATATAAACCGGAAAATTGCAATTATTTAATATGCAAAACGGACCGTCAATATTTCTTGGCTGCTATACACACACAATTTCATTTCAGCATTTTCTTTTCAACAGCATACAGGGCTTTTACTTTTAAACGTTTTCAATCCTCTTTTGCCAAATTAGCGTCACTTTTTACTATCACCTGACAAGTATAAGTACAATTTACTTGTTACTTTCTCTGATAATTCAACACGACTGCGTTGTGTACTGCTTGGCATTTTTTGGTAATTTTTTTTAACTTCTTGGTCATTTTTATACCTTTCATGAACATGAAATGGTATTATAACTTTGGTCCGATGTTTGTAAGTATGAGAAGAAGAAGAGATAAACCCACTATTAAGTATACCGAAATGATCAGGGCGATGAGGCGAGTTGATTTAGCCATGTCCGTCTGTCCGTCCGTCCGTCCCTCCGTCTGTTTGAACGCAAACTAGTCCCTCAGTTTTAGAGATATCTCGATGAAATTTTGCAAGCAGTCGCCATTTTGCTTAGGATTAATCATTTGTCGGAACCAGCAAGATCGGACCGATACAAGGCATAGCATCCATACAATCGATTGTTTAGATAAATGGGTTTTGGCCTATAACTCTTGCAATTCAAAAGCTAGGAACGTAAAATTTTGCAAGTTTAGTACGAATTGTATTTGTTACGTGTGTAGTGAAAATGACTCAGATCAGACCAACATGACATATACAATCGATCCCATACAATCGATTGCTCCGATGTGTGGTTTGGCATTCATGAAAGGTATAAAGCCTTCGGCACAGCCGAAGACAGCCCTTTCCTTACTTGTTTTGGTTAAGCTAATGACAACCGTGACTACGATAACGAGAGACACTCACTCGAAAAGCAGTTGAGATGCTAAGTTGATCTTATGCAGAGCAAGTCTGATAGTTTTGCGCGAATTTCTAAAAGCGATAAATGAGTGAACCGTTGCAGGAGTTTAGTTGTGACCTCTCAGACTTCCTCTGATAATTGATTAGCGATTACCAATAACTTCTCTCAGTGTGAAATATTTTTCAATTTTATTCTTTAGCATTTTGATTATTCAGGGCTGTCATGGAATCCAAGTCGGTTTTGCATTTTATCGGAATTGCAAATCAATATTGATTTCATTTGGTGTCATGAAACCGTGTCGGTTTTGTTATTTTCGAATGTAAATAAAACCGATGTTCGAATCAGCTGTTTTGTGTGGATCGCAAATTTTATTTTCGCTTTTTTTACAAAAATTTGTGAAATTCCATTGTTTTCTTCAATAAATCATAAAAATTGAATAGAAATAAAAGTATATGAGTTAGCTGAGCTGTAGCGTTCATGTTGATGGAAGAACGAAGTTCCGGGAAGGTCAAAATGAAAATTTTGAGGGATTGCAGCAACCCGCTTGAGCTGCTGGACACAGCGTAAGTAGATTTATTGCAAGGTGCGCTTGTAAATACTTATATGATATTTGCAGGTTCATAGTGTGTTATAGGCTACATGAAGAAGCTTTCCAAATGGTACTTGACACTATTGGCGAACACTTGGCACGACCTCAATTTCCACCAATACTGCAGCTAGCAGCTAAGTTGCGATTTTTATATTTTCCCCAAGTACGAATAAAAATATGAGCCTCATTAATATTTATTTTTATTTAATTCACTAACATTTTTATTAAATTTTCTATCTGAAATTGAAAAAAAAGCAATTCCAATAGCTGCTAGTTCCTTGGTTTATTTCCGACAGCAAAACCGATATTATCGGTTTCTGTGACACCTAAATCCGACATAATTCCGATTCGAACATGAAACCGATAGCATTGGATTTCATGACACCAAAGCAATTTTTCTGTCGGTTTTAAATCCAATTCCGACAACTATTGGATTCCATGACAGGGGTGATTGCTATTAATGCTATTTTCTTAACAAGGGTTTTAAAAGTGAATAGGGTAATTCTTCTAGTACAGACGTATATTTTTTACTTTTCGGAAATTTCGGGGGGGGGGGTTGAACCCCCAAAACCCACCCCTGAATACGCGCCTGCTTCGCACACAAGGTATATTAACTCCATTCGCCTAACGGTGTATGGAAAAGAGAAATTGATTGAGCCATGTCCGTCCGTCCGTAAATCCGAGTAAATCTTGAGATATCTCAATGAAATTTGGTGTGCAGGTTCCTTTTCACTTATCTCGGAGCGCTATTGAAAATAGGCAAAATCGGTTAAAAGCCACGCCCACTTTCTATACATATAATATTTTCGAAAATACAAAAAGAGTGATTATTCAGTACATAATACACCTATAAGGATAATATTTGGTGTGCACTTTAGCGTTCAGGCAACAAATATCGCCCACTTTTGATTAAGTCAAATTTGGAAATATTATTAAACATAAATCAAAAACAGCTCAAGATAGCTAAATGAAATTCAGCACACATATTTATACTAATGCCGGCAATATTCCGAAAAAAAAACTAGCAAAATCGGGTAAGGTCTACGCCCAATTGTATACGAAAGATTTTAAAAAGGATCATAGATATATGAATATGCAATAACTTTGCTTAAACCAGCTGTATATCATTTCTATTTTACCTCTAAAGTGTTCGTTCGGATTATTCCACAAAACTTTTCATGCCATAACTCCGGTAAAAATTTATTTATTGAAACGATATTTGGAGAAACTAGGTGGACCCGTGCGCACCTTGCGCAAAAAAAAAACAAATGGTTCGAAATCGTTTACTTACGTTTTACAAACGTATGTAAAATTTTCGGATATTTGATAAAAAGCAATAAATTTTTTCTATAACTATGACCCAGTGGCCACATGTATTTTTTTTACAAACTTCCTTAAATATAATATTTGACGTAAAAGTAAAATCATTTGTTATTTTTTGTTTGAATGCCGCTTGGGCTGAAAAAGTTATATCTTGGAATCGCCTGACTCTAGAAAATGCCACATACAACTGTCCGTGTGAAAACACTGGGCTAGGTAAAAACAAACCGGCTTTATCAAAGGTTTGGCCTCGGGCTTTGTTGATAGTCATAGTGAAAGCTACTTTTAAGGGAAACTGTTTCCTAGTCATCTGGAATAGTCAACTGTTGGATCTGAAGGAGTTAACAAAGTTTACTTGAACTGATGCAAATGCTAGAGCGTTGTTAAATTTTCTTATGTTTTCCAAATAGTTTTTTGTTACAGAATCATTGCATTCGATTACAGTTCTAAGTTCTTCCCATACAGAAATTGGGGGGCAAACTCACCTTCCCTTTGTGACAACAAATTGGAGAACTTCTATTGCTGACCTCACCTGCAAATAGTTTTGCCATACAAAATTCACATTATCGGTCCATACGCCCAACGCTATGTGGTTCTTCAATAATTCCGAGGCGTGCGCAACAATAAGTTTTTGGAAGCTTTTCCTGTATTCTCCTAGCATTTGTGTTACTGCTTAACTTTAAAATATATGAAGGTACCAAGTCACCCTTACTCTGGACTACCATTTGTTCACGTTGTACCTGTCGCTGGTTACGCATTGTTTGCCTTGCATATGCTAGATGAATACTTCGTTGATGGCTAGATCGACTTCTTCTAGCTTCTTGACGCCTTCTTCGCTCAGTTGAAGGATTTAATTTTACCCTAGGCATTATAATCTAACAATATAAACAGAATGTGAACACATGTAACACATGTACATAAGTCATGTAAAAATACACATTTTAGAACTTACCAATTACCGCGGTGTATAATAAAAGATCCAATAAGAAACATTCATAAAAGATTTTCAATTAATAAATAAAATCACCTGCACTTGTTGTGCGAAAGAAGTATATCCCGTGGTCGAAATTCGACAACCTTAAATTAGTTTAACTTATTAAATCCTCTGTTCGCATTTTTCTCCAGTACCTAATGCCTAGAGGCATAAATATTGGAGACATTTTAATTGCTGAAAATAATTATTTAAAGTTGAGTTATTGAGAGTCGCCTTCATAAAAGCTGGTTTACTCTAAAGACGGGTAATTTGACAACTAACCAACAACAAATCCGTCCATTAAAGACCAGTAATCATTAATAGGAGATGGCAAAAACGGTACTTAGTAATGTTTGAAAGTCCACCATCGACCCACCACTCCTTTCATATTCCGTCAATATTTCAATAAACAAAATTAAATTTCATGGACATATACCAATAACATAGTTAGACTTATAATATATATAATGGTCACATAGAATTATGCCATATCGAACAAAATTGGAAGCAAATAAAATTTTCAGTGCGTTTTCCACAAAACAATTTACATTTCATTGTAAACACTTCAGTTTTTCGGGATTTTAGGATGCATCTAAACTACCGACCGTATATAGTGAAATTTAGCAAATAAGTACCAATTTCATAAAATTAAAAAAAAAGTTAAGTTTTAGAGTTCTATAAAAACACAACTTTTGTCCTATTTTCCAGAAAAATTTTAATTTTGAACTATTTTTTGCAATAGAACATGCAAGATATGTTAAAAACAAATGTTTTAGGATGCATCTCAAGAGCTACCCGAAAATAGTGACCATGAATACTTTTGAATCTCACTTTTATTATAGAATTTTGCAACAATATAGAAGTTTGACTGCGTTTTTGAAAAAGAATAATAATTTTAAATGAATTTGGAGTTTATTTCGAAGTTCTCATTATGAGCATTAGGCCGGTTTCCATTTTGGATTTTTTAGGGTTTTTCCTCAACAATTTAGATATATGTATATATATAAGTACATTACATATTGACTTTTATATCATTGTATAATTTTCACCAATTATTCGGTAGGCACTACTCCTTTTAAAGAAAACGCGCTTTTCAACCTTAACAATATATTTAAAACTTTATTTTTACGATTTCAAGTATATATATAAAAAATGCGGGGTTTGAGCGAGCGAATATAATCGTTTTGAGGATAGCGAACGACTAACTTTAAAGCGGTCCATTACATTCCATTGGACCGCTTGATTTCTTAAAGAGAGTAAGATTTCTATGTATATTTATTCCAGAAACGGTAAGTTAATAATTTATTTACAGGGTGCAAAGATACGAAGGTAAGTATTTTAGGATTTAAATATTCGAAAGGTAAGTATACAAAATTCATGGTTTTAAGCAAATGTAAGTATTTAACAGGTAAGTATTTAAATATGTATTAAAGGTAAGTAATTATTTTGAAATGGTAAGTATGTACTTATTTGAAATTTTATGTTTTTCAGCAGATAAGGTCAATCATCAAATTCGATGAGATTCTCGCTCATGTCCTCGACATGCCGGCGGGCCTGCGGGGATGAGATCTCTACCAGATCTTGCAACCTTTGTATGCTGAGTACCGTCTGCTCAAATAAGCCCCGGATGCGATTTTGTAATGTTCTGTTAGTAGGAACGCTTCTGCGTTCGACTCGGTTTTGCGTTGGTCGATTACCTAAACGGGATTGGACATTTGTAACAAGAGTGCGTTGCGGCTGGCGAGTCCTGCGCTGGCCAGACGACCTCGAAGTTTGATTATCCGCCGGTCGTGGGGATGTAAATGACGAGCGATGAAGTAAAGTGTGGTGTGCCAGCCCACACCGCCTACAGGCATCTGGTGAATCGCAATCACCCGTGTTGTGAGACGTAGCAAGGCAATTGATACAGTAGCGATGAGCCCGCGCTGACTCGTACCTTTCTTCCGGTGTCATCGCCAAAAATGCTCTGCAGTATCGGAGCGAATGCCTCTGACAGCACAAGCGACACGTGCTGTAAGCACGGTTTCCGTGGTTGCTGGAATGAAAGAAAGAGAGAGAGAAGAAAAAGAGGCGAAAACGAAAAACGTTATTAGATAAGAGTTGTTATGAAGCTTAAAGTAGGGAGTAGAGAGTGGACTGTAAGTGGGGGTAGACTATGGAGGTGGTAGCAAACAGAGTTTGGTTATGTTGCGTGTAATGGTGCCGGCTTGAGTACGGATATCCACCACTCGAACATTATTGTCGGGAGCGGGATGAAGGGCTACGATGCGTCCAAGTCGCCATTCATTTGGAGGCAGTAGATCGTCCTTGACGACAACTAGATCTCCCTCGCGTATATTGGATTGCTTGGTTTTCCATTTACATCGTTTATGGAGCTCCTTTAGGTACTCAGTTTTCCAGCGCTTACTGAACTGTTGATGGAGTACTCTTAACCGTTGCCATTTATTTGCTAGGGAGAGATTATCAGCGTTTGGTTCAGGAATTGACAGCAGAGGAGCGCCGCGTAGAAAATGACCTGGCGTTAGGGCTTGCAGATCATCGGGGTCCTGAGACATTTGGGAGAGCGGTCTGGAATTAAGGACTGCCTCAATTCGAATTAGGAGAGTGTTGAACTCCTCAAAGGTGAATTTTTGGTTTCCAGTAACTTTCGTAAAGTGAATTTTGAAGCTCTTAACTGCTGCTTCCCAGAGACCTCCCATGTGAGGGGCGTATGGAGGGATGAACTGCCATGAGAGACCGTGGACTGCATATTTATTTCCGATGTCTTCGGCGGTTTCCATAATAAATATGGAGAATTCTCTTTGTAGGCTTCGTTGGGCTCCTATGAACGTCTTGCCGTTGTCGGACATCATTTTTGAGGGTAGGCCTCGGCGGCCAACAAAACGAGCAAATGCCGCTTTGAAAGATTCGGTGGTGAGGTCTGAGCAGACTTCTAAATGTATGGCTTTGGTAGAAAAGCAGACGAAGACGCAGACGTATGCTTTGGCGTAAGGTGCACGTCGGAGAATTGACGTTTTCACGAGGAATGGCCCTGCAAAATCCACTCCAGTGGTATGAAAGGGTAGTGAATAAGTCACACGTTCTGGGGGTAGAGCTGCCATCAATTGAGATTGCATCTGTTGTTTGTATATGGTACATTTCTTGCACTTAAATATGCATTTTTTCACCTTCTGTTTTAGGCGGGGAATATAATATTCTTGTTGTACCATGCGAATCATTAATTGTTTTTCGGCATGAAGTAGTGTTGAATGTAGGAATTCCAAGAAGAGAGTGCAATATCGTGAATTGTCGGGTATGATAATGGGATGACGTTCGTTGTAACTCAGTTCTGCATAGGCGAGGCGTCCATTAACTCGTAATAGTCCCATTTCGTCCAAGAAGGGGTTGAGCGGGAGTAACGGACTTCTTTTATCGAGTGACTTTGCAGCTTGGAGGTCTGCGATCTCCTCTCCATAATGCTTTTGCTGAGCGTTCGCCATGAGTTGCACCTTCGCCTGGTGAATTTCTTCATGGGTGAGGTCAATGGAAGATGGTATTAGCTCGTTTCTGGTGTTCAGGATAAATCGGCGACTGTAGGCGTGGACTCTCAACGCTCTAGAGAATGACGAGAACCGTTCCATAAAATCATGATCTACCAGTGCGTGGAGGGCTTCTATCCGTCGTTGTTCTGGGGGTGAGTCATTTTGCTGGATATCTTTGGGCCAATTAGTGGGGGAATTTAAGAGCCACTTTGGGCCGTTCCACCAGAGAGCACAGTCGATCAAGTCCTGTGGCCGACATCCTCGCGTGCCCAAATCTGCTGGGTTGTCTCCGCTAGGCACATGTCGCCACGTAGCGTTACTGACATTGTCGAGTATCTGGGATATGCGGTTTGCTACATATGTCTTCCATGTATGTGGCGGCTTTTCGAGCCAAGCCAGCACTATGGAGGAGTCTGTCCACAGAGTCAAGTTGCTCTCTGTGAGTTTAAGTGAAAATCGGATATGCTTCACTAATTTGGAGAGGAGCCATGCTCCACAGAGTTCTAATCGGGGGAGACTTACTGTTTGTAGAGGTGCGACTTTACTTTTTGCTACGAGTAAATGCGAAGAAACAGAGTTATCGCTGTGTTGAACTCTTAAATAGACACATGCACAGTATGCCTTTTCAGAGGCATCGCAGAAACCATGTATCTGAGTGGGCTCGTTGGGTGTGAATTGAACCCAACGCGGGATTTTTATATCTCCAATTGATGAGAGATTTTCCGTAAAGGATTTCCATTTGAGAAATGAACCAGGTTTGACGTACTCATCCCAATCCGTTCCTTCCATCCAGAGCTGCTGCAGGAGAGTTTTTGCTACTATCATTATAGGCGATAGCCATCCTGCCGGGTCGAAAAGTTTCGCAACGGACGAGAGAATATGTCGCTTGGTTGCCGAGTTTGCGTCTGGTATGGGGTCGTAAGAATAAGAGAAGGCGTCTTCGATTGCGTTCCAGCGAACTCCGAGAGTTTTTGTGGAGCTTGAGTCGTGGAATTTTAGAAAGTCAGCATCGAGAAGATCACACTCGGGGATTGATTCCAATATTTCTGAGTGGTTGGCTGTCATTTTTTTCAGAGGGAAGCCTGCTGACTTTAGTGCTTCGATCAGCTGAGTCATGGTTTCGCGAGTGGACTGTATGTTATGTCCGCCTGAGAGAATATCATCCACGTAGGTTTCTCGCAGGAGAACGTTGGTGGCGAGGGGGAGTTCAGCTATGCAGTCTTCTGCGAGCTGCTGTAGTGTGCGAATCGCCAAGTAGGGTGCACAGTTAACACCGAAGGTTACTGTTTTTAATTTAAAATCTTCAACTTGGCCTTGAGGAGATTGACGAAAGAGTATTCGTTGGAAGTCTTGATCTTCCTTGTGGACGTATATTTGCCGATACATTTTCTCAATGTCGCCGTTAAATACATATTTGTAGAGTCGCCAGTTGAGTATAACGACCATTAAATCATTTTGTAAAACGGGACCTGTATGAAGCACGTCGTTGAGTGATATGCCGGAGTGAGATCGTTTGGATGCATTGAAAACTACTCGGACTTTAGTAGTTTTACTACCGGGTTTGAGTACGGCATGATGTGGTAAGTAAAATGAGAAATACTTTCCATCACGTATAATTTCCCGAGGGGTTGTGGGCTCCATATGATCTAGGGTTAAATATTCAGCTAAGACGTTGGAGTAGGTCGTTCGGAGCTCTGGTTTTTTCTCAATGCTTCGTTCTATGCTGAGGTATTGTTGTTGAGCAGAGGGTCTAGAGTGCCCTAAAGCTATTGAGTTGGGAAAAGAGTTTTTAAATGGGAGTTTTACTACGTAGCGGCCATCATTTCTTCGGAATGTGGTACTTTTGTAGAGCTCTTCACATATAAGGTCATCGTCTTTAAGAGAGGAAGCCGATGGCACTTCTTCTTGCTCCCAAAACCTTTTGAGTAGGTCTTCAAGGGAATCCTTTTTCGTCTCAACTACTTGAGTTGAGAAAGTTGAGATCTGTTCCTTCAGTGGCCCGCTTAATATCCACCCGAAGATTGTGTTCTGAGCTATTAAACTTCCAGCTACATTGGTTTTTAGGCCCGGAATCAGTATTTGAGGGAGTATGTCGCTACCTATTACCATATCTATCTTGGCAGGTGCGAAGCAGTTAGAGTCTGCTAGAGAAAGTGTTGAGTACTCTTTGAGGTCTATATAAGATACTTTAAACGTTGGCAAGAATTGCGTCAGTTGAGGGAGTATGATCGCCTTAGTTGCGATTTTAATATTGAGATCTGGAGAACATATGGTGATAGAGCACACCTTATCTGCTTTCTGGACTGTTCGTCCGCCCATTCCCAATATTTCGTAATTGGTATTCTGAACGGGTAGACCAAGTAGCTTTTGTATTCTAGAGGTTACAAAAGTTTTTTGGGATCCTTGGTCTAGAAGAGCACGAATAATAAAGGTTTCTCCTTTGTCTAGCACGGGAATGTTTGCCGTTGGGAGCAAGGTTCGCTCTCTACTACTAGAAAAGTGTGAGAGTATATTCTCCGTGCTATTTTGAGTAGTTGACTCCGAGTTCACCGATGCCGCCTGTTGAGAGGTACAAGGCTTTTCTCCATCGATGGTTACGTGAGATGTGACGAGATTTTTTTTTGGTTTCGCATTATTTTGCGTTTGGTTGCTGGCTGAGTAGTGTAGGAGGGAGTGGTGTCTCTTTTGACAGTAAACGCAAGTGAAACTGCTTCCGCATTGTCGTTCTGAGTGGGAGTAAGCCAAACAGTTCTGGCAATATTTATTTTCCCTTACGAATTTGTTTCTGTCTTGGACTGAGAGCTCTTTGAATTTGACGCAATTCATCAGCGAGTGATTGCTGTTGCATAATTTGCACGAGGCTTGCCTTTTTGGGTCAGTGTGCAACGAGTGTGTCTTGTTCCTTGAGTGGAATGAGTTACTGGTAGGAGTAGAAGAACGCGAGGTGAAATTAGGTTGATTAGGCTTTGGTTTGTTAGGCCTATATGTGGTTAGGCGTTCAACTACCTCATACCGAGTAGTCAGGAACTGGTCCCAATTATCTGTGGAAACACCGTTAGCTTTAAGGATTGAGAGGCAATTATTTATTGTGGTTTGCACGTACTGTATCCGTTCTCCATTTTCACTGGTTACGGGTTGTATATTAAAAAGGGTTTTAAGTTGATTGTCGACGAGAATTCTTCGATTCTCATATCGACTCTTTAATGCGTTCCACGCGAGTTCAAAACTCTGATCATTTAATGGGTAATTTTTTATAAGGAGGGATGCTTTTCCCCTGGTTTTTTGCCTTAAATGGTAGAGTTTTTGGGCCGGAGAGAGTTTGGGATGGCTAATGTACACTGCAGTGAACATGTCCCGAAAGGATGGCCAGTCTTCATATCCTCCGTAGAAGACCTCTGTGTCACATGCAGGTACTTTTAAATAAGTTGAGTTACCAAGAGGGGGGAGAGGCTGGAACTGAGTTGGGACATTTAACGCTGCTGCTGTTGGGATCGGCTGAAGTCTGCTGAGGAGCTCATTAATTCGAAGTCTTGTACCTAGTCCGGAATCGTTTGCTGCATCATAGTTCGTTTCGCTTGCTGCTCGGGTGTTTTCTTCAATGCTGCTCATTTGAAGATTCTCGTTCGCTGTATCCACCAAAGCCATATGTCGGTTGAGTTGGTCCAGGTATGTCTTGAGACTGGACTCCGTGTGATCAACCTTGCTTAGATTCCAAAATTTTTGGCAATATTTCTCAAGCCTAGAGACTTCGTATTTAAATTTTTTGTGCAGTAAGATCGCTTCTTCCTCGTCACTTTGTGATTTCGATCGCGTTTTCACTCCTTGTTGGGGTTGGAGAGTTTGGGGTTTTTCTTGTTTGTCTTCGCCTGGACCGCCCATCTTGTATATTTATAAATTAAGGATCGAGTTTTAAGGGGTTAAGATTTAAATAAATTTTACTTCAGATTTGAAGTATTGTGTCCCACTGTATTTGCTTGGGCAATTTATTAAGAGAGGGATTACTTGCCTTAGCGCTTCTAAGCACAAGAATGTGTGTGTTTAAATTTTTCCTTTATTGGAAATTGAAGACAACCCACCAAAAAATGCGGTGAGATGCCACTAATGGAGTTCGAAAAAAATATAAAATGCAGGGTGAGTAAGTAATTGCTTTAATTTAGCTAATATAGTTTTGGGTTAATATCTATTTAAATATGAATAATTATTTGAGTAAAATTGTTTGTTTAATTTTAGGGTGGAGCACCGGTTATTTAATTTTATGTCGCAACGGGATGTGAGAGAGAGTATAAAAAAACAGTATACGTTGGAATTCAGGAGAACACTTCCAGTGGAGTCTAACGGGTAAGTATGTGATGAGGTAAGTATATATAGTAGGTAAGAATATGACAAGGTAAGTATATGAGGAGGTGAGTGTTTGAATATGAATATATACGTATATATATAAACGTTTTTAGAGTTAGAGAAAAATATATATGAGAAATATATGTATATATAAGACGAGTTCGGCGGAATTTTTATTATGTAAAATGAGAAAATTAATTTTTTTTGAGAAAAGCGGTATTTTGTATTTGTACCCAAGGTGTCGTCAAAATTACCGTTTGTGAAATGGAATTTTGAGTATAATTCCGCCGTACTTATATATGCGTATGTTTTGGGCAAGGTGTACTTACTTGGGCATATTTTTACTTTACCAACTTTACAGGACTTAGAATTTGGAGCCGGTGTTGTTGTTGGGTGGTATTCCTTGTCGTTGATCTCAAGATTATTTATTTGATCTGCTGAGCTTTGTGTAGGTTGTAGCTTGCTTGTTGTTACTTTTGCTTCTCACTTGGTAGGCTGGGAATTCTCTTTTGTTGTAGTTTTCCGCTGTTTGCAGGTATACTGCTCACGGTGTTAAAAAATTTGCAAAATATATTTAGTGCCGTCACTTTTTGTTGGCCACTATTGCAGGTATACTGCTCGTGGTGGGAAAATTTATGTGCCCGTTTTTTTTTTCTTTCAAAAAGGTATATATTTACGTATGTAACCAATTTTTTTTTTTTTGGTTAAAACTTTCAATTTTTGTATAAAATTTTTATTGGTTTTTTTTTTTTTTTTTGAGCACGGGCTAATTTTCGCACTTTTTGCGCACGGCTTAATGTGTATATGAGTAATGTGGAAGGGAACAACTTTTTGCAGCGATTAACTCAACTTTTAGATTTTTCTAATTTGTAACTTTCCGGTTTTTTTTTTTTTTTTTGATACGGCCTAATGTGCGCACCTTTTTTTTTCTTTTTTTTTTTTTTTTTAATAAAAATATAAATTGTTTTTTGCCCAATTTTCCATAAAAAATTTAACTTAAATTTTTGTTCGGATTTTCACACAAACTGCACCACTGTCCTTATTTTTGCAGGACTAGGAAATAACTGCGTATGTAAGTATGTATATAGATTTTAACTTTTTATTATCACCCACTTTGTAGGTTTCACTTAGCTGTTGTTTTTCTCTCACAAATTATGTATATGGTTATTTTTTTTTTGCTTTTATCTACATATGTATGTAGGTATTCTTTAAAAAAAATTTACGTAGCACCTTGGTATTTTTATTTGATTTAATGCTCACACTTTTAATCACTTTATGTATATTGTTTAATTGATTTGTATTTTATATATGTATGTATGTCTAAATTGTTTGTTTTGCACTATATTTATATTTTTGTTTTTCAGCGCGCCGCGAATGCCGAATTTATACTTATGGTAAGTTTTGTTAACTTTCATAAATTATATTTTATTTTGTAATGTATGTATTTTTAATTTTTGTTTATAGGTCACTGATTCGCACTTATGGCACCAAAAGGACCATGTATAATTTTCACCAATTATTCGGTAGGCACTACTCCTTTTAAAGAAAACGCGCTTTTCAACCTTAACAATATATTTAAAACTTTATTTTTACGATTTCAAGTATATATATAAAAAATGCGGGGTTTGAGCGAGCGAATATAATCGTTTTGAGGATAGCGAACGACTAACTTTAAAGCGGTCCATTACATTCCATTGGACCGCTTGATTTCTTAAAGAGAGTAAGATTTCTATGTATATTTATTCCAGAAACGGTAAGTTAATAATTTATTTACAGGGTGCAAAGATACGAAGGTAAGTATTTTAGGATTTAAATATTCGAAAGGTAAGTATACAAAATTCATGGTTTTAAGCAAATGTAAGTATTTAACAGGTAAGTATTTAAATATGTATTAAAGGTAAGCAGGGCCGTGCGCAGGAATTGGCCTTGGGGGGGGTTTTAATTTAGATTTGAATTCGCATACATTTTCCACTAAGATAAACATATTTGCTGAAACAGATACCTAGACCCATACATCATAAATTTAAATGTTCTTTAACTTTTCTGAAACTGCATACTCTGATACCTAAAACTATACCCAAGAAAATTTTTTTGATGGTACACATTTTTCTGTATTTGATAGAGAATTGGTGATATGATGGCATATCCCAGCTAACTGAAAGTGCAAAAAAAGACTCCTTTCGGACCATAAAACGCTCATTTCTCAGAGCTTTACTCTCCAAAATGAGTTTCTTTCGGAGCCCGAATGGAGCGAAAAATCGCTCTACGCGGGAACTCCAACGGAGTCATAAAAAAAAATCCGAAATGAGTCCGATTTCGATGAATTTCAAGCGTTTTTTGACTATTTTTAAATGAACTGCGGAGCCTTTTATTGGTGTTTTTCTGAAGCTTATTTGGGGTCGTTTTTTATTTCTTTTGGGTCATAATTTCTTTGCGCAATTTTTCCCTTCTAACTATTCTGCCGTCACCAATTCTGACTTTATAAATTATCCCTATGAGCTACATGGGAACAATTTAATTAATTGTCCAATTATATGCGCCAATGATGTTCTTATTTATCTGAAAACCTTGAAGGAATTTTTTAAATGCGGTCCTGATAGGATTCCTACATGCTTCTTGAAGAAGTGTGCTAACAATATTTACCAACCCCTTACCAATTTGTTCAATCTGTCACTAAAGTGTGGTGTTTTTCCAAAACCATGGAAAGAGTCGTTTCTTCTACCGCTTCATAAAAGCGGAAGCAAGGCTTCTATAGAGAACTATCGTGGCATAGCAAAGCTTTCTGCCATCCCAAAAGTGTGTGAAGCTAATGTTACCAATCAGCTTACGAATCCTATCTCTACCTTGATTTCCGACTGTCAACACGGGTTCTGTAAGGGAAAGTCCACCGTTACAAACTTACTTGAATTTACTTTGATTTCAGTAAAGCTTTCGATAAAGTGTGTCACTCTTTACTTATTCATAAACTGGATCAGTTGGGTTTCCAGCCGGGTCTCAATCGCTAGATCTCTTCTTGCCTTAGCGACAGAGCACCAAAAGTAGTATTTTAAAATTGTGAATCCGATGTTATTTATGTCTCCTCAGGAGTTCCTCAAGGAAGCCATCTTGGCCCGATTCTGTTCTTGTTGTTTATAAATGATATTTCTACAGTAATATAATTTTCGAAAATTTTAATGTATGCCGACGATGTAAAGCTTTGTCATTCGAAGAAGCTTAAATCAGATCTAAATACACTAGTTACTTCGTGCGATTTAAATTATATGCCGCTTAATCTAAAGAAATGTAAGTACATGGGTTTTTCGAGAGGAATATCACAGCCAGCTTCCTATACAATTAACAGTTATAGTCTTGAGCAAATGTATGATTTTGTTGAACTTGGGGTTACTATGGACTAAAAACTCGGTTTTAACTGCCACATTAACTTAACAGTCAATAAAGCTAGAGGCGTTCTAGCATTTGTTAAACGATGGTCTAAAGAATTTATGTAACTAAAACTCTTTACTACATTAGTCAGACTGATACTTGAATACGGTTGTATAATTTGGAACCCACGTTACCAGGTCCTCGTGGATCGCTAAGAATCAGTTCAAAAACAATTTTTAATATTTGCCTTAAGAGATCTTCACTGGGATCCCTTGTATAATTTGCCATCGTATACGAGTCGCTTAAAACTAATTTATCTTCACAGCCTTTCTAGTCGGAGGGAACTGCTTGGAACTGTTTTCATGACTAAATTACTAAATGGTTCAATCGTAAGCCCGTTTCTTTTGAGCGAAGTGAACTTCAATGTACATTTTAAACCACTTATCTTGAAACAGTGTCGAACTAATTTTGAATTAAATGAGCCTTTTCGTTGTTTGTGTCAAGATTACAACTCTCATTCTGGTACGTTTGATATTTCAGACTCACTATGCAGCATAAAAAAGTCAATTCTTTCTATCCTAAATACATATCAACAATTTGATTTCATATCCTTTGATTCTTATCTTTATTCTTTACAATAACTATTCGCTGTCAACTAATTATTTATTAATTGTGTCATCTATTTTTTATCTACCTTACATAGCTGATGAGGTTTTATCTGTAGCTGAGCAGTTTTAGATCTCGACGATTAACAAACCAAAGCCAGACTATTGATAAACGTCCATGAAAAATGCGATCTTTACCTTCTGTTAGGTGAAATAAAAAAAAGCCTCAGAAAATGTTTGAAAACATTCAAATATTTGAACGGTGTCGCTCATCTGCTCTCCAACGGTCATTTTCACACAATTCTCTTTACGCCTACAACAAAAAGGGTCAGAAAACACTCGAAATCTTTCATATAAATGAGCCTTCCAGTTCATTCGCTCTGTTAATTGAAACTGCTCACTGTTTTCATCAGTAAAATTAAAAAAAAAATGCCCATACGCTACACAACTGTGTAATTTCGGAAACTCCAAGTGCAATTCAAAGTGCCGGACTTATGTATTGGCCAACCTTATTCTTTGCAACTTTCACAAATTTCTTCTTCCGTAAAATTATTTTAACTAATTTTGTCAAAAATTATTAGTCAAGATTCAATATAAGATTTACAAACTGTATTTTGAAAACTTTTGCAAAATCATTGCAACTTAGATTTGGCCATGGGGGGGGTTTTAACCCCCAAAACCCCCCCCGTGCGCACGGGCCTGAAGGTAAGTAATTATTTTGAAATGGTAAGTATGTACTTATTTGAAATTTTATGTTTTTCAGCAGATAAGGTCAATCATCAAATTCGATGAGATTCTCGCTCATGTCCTCGACAATCATTTCAATAATATTCCGTGATATTTATATCGTATGACCTCAACTTAGATATATATTTAGCTATGTTTATTATGGAAAATCTATTAGAAAAAAGCAAATTCCTTAAAAAAAAATTCATAAAACGACATATGTATATAAGTACATATTGTGTTAAGGTAGATTTTAGTAATTTCCCTGCAAAAAAAATAGTCAATATGAAAAAAAGGGGGAAAAAATTGTATATTCGAAGTTGGGATCGAACCATGAAATGCACGCGTCCCACCCGAAACCAATACACATGCGCTATTGGTACACATGAATATATAGCGGGAGAATATTACAACTTACACATATGATGGTTTTCTGGTTTTTTTCGTCAAATTCAACTCGGAAATATTGAAAGTACATATCTTAACTGGCCCAATTAGCCTAAATATGTAAGGATTCCGGTTATATGTCGACTCTTTTACAAATTAAAATTTTTAGGAAGAAAATAGTTGATGTCTTTAGGAAAATTAACGCGATTTCAAACTATTTCGTGAATATAAAATTGAAGAAGCTACAAACTGTGTTTTTACTTTTTGTATATTAAATATGATATATTTCTTAAAAAATATATATTGATAAATTGAAATATTTTTTAACTTTTTTTCAAAAGATTTGGTTTTTTCACTCCAAGATAGATGTCATAAACAGAAAAATATTGGGGTATATGTCGTCTCTTTTGCAAATAAAAATTTTTAGGAAAATTAACGCGATTTCTAAATATTTCGTAAGTACAAAATTGAAGAAGCTACAAACTGTACTTTTTCTTTTTGCATATTACGTATGATATATTTCTTAAAAAATATAAATTGATAAATATTGATAAATTGGAATATTTTTTTAGATTTTTTAAGATAGATGTCATAAACAGAAAAATATTGAAATATTGGGTTACAAATATAATAAATTAAAAAAAAAAAATATGATAAAAACTTTTCGTATGTTTTAAGGCAAATTCAATTTAGTAAAAAAAAAAAATTGACCTGCCCTAAACACGTGCTTGAACCTACGAACTCACGCATCATAGCCGGCAAGCTCACCACCTGCGCCACTGCTGTATGTACAATAAAACAATCAGATACTGTAGTTAACAGTTTTGGGTTTTGGTGAAAACTTTTATGAATTATTACAAATTAATGAAGCATTTTTTGTTAAATATAATATGCCTATGCAAAGCTCCTGGCCCATGAAAACATATCAAAATATATAATAATTGGAATTATGCATTTTTTTATGAGATACACTCTGGCAATTGATTGTATGGAAAAAATGTTAGCCTATTAATATATAGATATTCGCAACAGGTGTTTAGCAAATACACTGGCAATTAACCGCCCGCGCGCCGTCTACATTTAAACATTTGTCTTTTTTTAATCAAAATCAAAGACTCGCACCACTACCAGTCCAGCGCAGTGTTGCCACTCACATTTATTTTTTGTACCAAAACAGTTTCAAGAGTGCCAAATTTTGTTTCTAGCATGGAAAAACACTCCTGAAAGAACTATGGCGCGATAAATGTAGAGGTTATCATTAGAACCTTCAAAAACATTTCTCTTCCAATTTTTGTAGTGCTGCTTTGAGTTTATTCATCAGCGGGGCAAACAAACGATGTTGCTTAAATCATGAATTGGGGATTTTATAGCCAAAAAGCATTGGTATTTGTTTCCTTTAGGGGTCAACTGAAAACAAATTTTTAAAAATTATGGGAGAGGGCTCAAAAAACGTGTATTGGCCGCAGGATCACGAATCCCGAAACGCTTTTTAATTTTTTGTTTCAGTGAAAAATTATGGTCAAAATCCCGAAAAAGGACAAAGGTTCGATCTCAATTCGGATGGGGATCCATGGTATTTGTGTGCAGAACACCTTTCCGAGTTGCTTATACAAAATAACACTCAGCCAGTCCAACACCGGTTACGCCATACTCAGCATTGCTGCGCAGAACACTTTTTTGGACATTTTTAAGGACGGTCTAATGTGATTACAACAACCACAGGAAAACTTGCAACTTTGATTGCAAATAACCCCTAAAGGAAACAAATACCAAACCACTTCGAAATAACATTGGCACCCGGAAAATCCCCGAAAAAGGGCGATATCCCTGATTCTGGCAACACCGCTCTGAAGTCTGATGAATGTCAGTCACAATAGCAGTACAAATTGATTTTTTTGGGCATTCAAAATGGTTTATTTAAACAAATTATAAAATACGCTTAAACAAAAGTACTGCTGTAATTAATATATAGTTTCGCATGTAGAGGTAACCCACACCTTTAAATACCTTACTTATTAATATTGGTTCGAAATGAGAGCAGAAGATTAGGAGCAAACACAAAAAGACCTTACAGAAATAATATATACTAGTATATCCCGTGGTCGAAATTCGACCACCTTAAATTCGTTGAACTTATTAAATCCACTGTTAGCATTTTTCTCCAGTACCTAATACCTAGAGGCAGAAATATTGGATACATTTTTATTGCTGAAATTAATTACAAGTATATATACATAGTTGAGTTATTGAGGGTCGCTTTCATAACAGCTGGTTTACACTAAAGACGGGTAATTTGATAACTAACCAAAAAAATCCGTCCATTAAAGACCAGTAATCATTAATAGGAGATGGAAAAACCGGTACTTAGCGATGTTTGAAAGTCCACCATCAGACCCACCACTCCTTTCATATTCCGTCAATATTTCACTTAACAAAATTAAATTTCATGGACATATACCAACAACATAGTTAGACTTATAATATATACTAGTATATCCCGTGGTCGAAATTCGACCACCTTAAATTACTTGAACTTATTAAATCCTCTGTTAGCATTTTTCTCCAGTACCTAATACCTAGAGGCAGAAATATTGGATACATTTTTATTGCTGATATTAATTAAAAGTATATATACGTATTTGAGTTATTGAGGGTCGCTATCATAACAGCTGGTTTACACTAAAGACGGGTAATTTGACAACTAACCAAAAAAAATCAGTCCATTAAAGACCAGTAATGATTAATAGGAGATGGAAAAACCGGTACTTACCGATGTTTGGAAGTCCACCATCAGACCCCCACTCCTTTCATATTCCGTCAATATTTCACTAAACAAAATTAAATTTCATGGACATATATTATGGACATAGTTAGACTTATAATATATATGTATAATGGTTACTGATTGAGCGACATAAGCTGTAATTATTTCTTTGGTTTATTTCATTTGCGTTGCATGCGATTGTAATTCGCAATCTCAAAGCCACAGATGCTCATGAGTTATGTCCACCGTTTAGACATGGTTGCCACATTTTAATTTTTTCGTTGTTAGTATACAGGCAGTATTTTTTGTAATCCATTCCCTGGGAGCATATTACAAATCCAGTTTAGCAAATCCGACTCAACGACGCTCTTACCTACTTTGACTCCTCTTTCTTTTTACTTCCAATTTTGAAATATAAGGTAGTCATGGGTGCTTTGGAATCCCATTTTATTATTGGAGTTTTATGAACAGTAAAAGTTTACATTTAAAAATAAACACACAGCTTTGACTTTGAATCTCATTTTCATTAAAGAATTTTACCAAATATAGAAGTTTGATTGCGTTTTTAAGAAAAATAAAAATAAATAAAAAATAACAACAAAGCTTTTGTCGTATTTTCCAGCAAAATGGTACCTTTGAACTATTTTTTGCAGCAAAACATGCGAGATATTTTTAAAACAAATGTTTTAGGATGCATCTAAAGAACTAACCGAAAATAGTGACCATGAATACCTTCGAATCCCATTTTTATTATAGAATATTGCAAAAAATACTTAGAAGTTCGATTGAGTTTTTAAAAAAGAATTAAAAGCTTGAATTACATGAATAGCAGAGACTATTAATAATATAGTTCTACTAAAAAATAAAACTCTCTATTTAAAAATTGTATTCAATATTCCATTTTTATATATCCAATAACACTCTTATTGAAACAAATTCCAAGACAGAACATTTAAAAAAATTTTTTGAAATTGGCTAATCTTCCAATCAGCATTCAATATGTTGAAAACAAATTTAAATTTTTTGCCAAGATTTTGGTGAAAATTTGCGTAAGCGATGGCAACGCTCGGTCAAAATGAAATTGGACAGACGCGCCGACGCAATTGTATACTTTACTCAATTTGTTAATGTTAGAGCAAATGAAATACGCTCAATATGAGAATGAAAACATTTTACCGTCAGGATTTTGCTATATATATATATATTTTTTATTAAAAATGAATTTGGCGCTTATTTTGAAGTTCTCAATATTAGCCGGCCTATTTCCATGTTGGATTTTTTAGGGTTTTTTGCTCAACAATTTAGATATACAGTAGAATCTCGAAAGAGTTAACCAAAAGGTCTCAAGGGTATTTTACTTTTCCGAAATATTTACTTTTCCAAAGGTTTCCCAAATTTGAAAAAAAAATACGGTAATGAACATAATTTTAGTGATATAATTCGTTACATTTATTTACATGACTTCCTTTTAGTCATTTAGATTTAATTAAAACTGTTGTACAGAATTAACATGCCTAAATCCATCTAAGTATGAATGCGTTCATGACCAACTACATATGTATATGCCCGCAACACCGCCAAAAATATTTTACATAATAATTCGGGGAAGACATAGCAAAAAGGGGAATACCCGCGCTTGTTTTTCTTAAAAAAAAAAAGAATAAGCTCGAAAAAGATAACCAATACTTAACTTTTTGGAGCTCTACGTTGACGCTCACAATTGGTTAACTCAACCGAAGGTTTTACTTTTATGACAGTTAACTTTTGCGAGATAAGTACATTTTATATTGACTTTTATATCATTTCAATAATTTTTTGTCATATATACATATATACTATGACCTCAACTTATATATATAGCTATATGTATTTATTAAAGCAGTGCATATAACTTTACCCTTAGTCCTAAATCAATTAGAAAAAAACAAATTCCTTAAAAAAATTCATAAAACTATGTAAGTACATGTTGCGTTATGGTTACCTTTAGTCCTATATCAATTAAGAAAAAGCAAATTCCTTAAAAAAATTCATAAAACTACATATAGAAGTATGTACTGTATGTGTTATGATAATTTTTAGTACTTTTACTGCAAAAAAAAATAGTCAATATGAAAAAGGAAAAAAAAATGGTATGTCCGAAGCTGGGCTCGAACCATGGAACGCACGCGTCCTACCCGAGGCCATTACACATGCGATATTGGTACACATAAATATACCATGTCAAATGCTATACCAAATATTTCCACCGCTAAGAATATACATACACACATAGCCATATCGATTGAAACGAATAGCGTCCGTATAGCGGGAGAATATTGCAACTTCAAAATATGATGGTTTTCTGGTTTTTTTCGTCAATTTCAACTCAGAAATATTCAGAAATACAATTTTTCGGAAAAATTTATTCAGAAACCATTTTTCAAAAACCAAAAGTCAGAACGAAAAATTCAGAAAACTTTTTTCAGAAACTAAAAATTCAGAATCAAAAATTCAGAAACGTTAATTTTGTCAGAATATACATATAATCACATAAAAAACAATAGTTATGAATTAGAATTTTAAATTGTGTGCAATGGCGAGCATGTAATTAACTAAATCGTTTTCGCGATTGTCTTTTTCAAATGAGTTTACAATATTATTCAAGCGCTGATCGAAATCCTTATATTTCTTCTTGCGCTTTGGACATGGTTCACTTCCAGCTAAAATTTGTTGTACTTTTGTTTCTGTTATTGCCTGTTCGTTTTTTATTTTACTGATAAAATTGAATATATTAGGGTGTATCCCAAACGCACTTCCAATGACGTTGTGCCAAGCTTCGATGGAATTATTTGTTCGGGATTCACACGATTTGGTAATGTTGTACATATTCCATAATTCTATGGGATATAATGCCTTTTTTCGACGTTGCTGTGTTCCGTGAAGTGGTGATCCAACGTAGGTTACCTCGAAATAGCTCAACAAATTTTGTATCTCAGAATTAAACTCATTTTCTTCATTATCTACAAAAAAATCCATTTCTGATATCAACCCGAATGCTTCGAATATTTTTTCCACTGGAACAAAAGCCAGAGCTAATAAATATTGGAAGTTCATAGCGAAAACTGTACATTTTTTATTTTGCGTTTGAAGCCCTACTGATTGAATATGCCTCCAAACTTTTTGGGCAAAGTGAAAAAAACAACCATGAACCTCAGATTCAGGAAATGAGTCTTTCACTGCATTTATCGCCGCCTTCTCGAAATCCAACATCACATATTTAGGTTTAATGCAAATTCCTTGGTCTAATAAAGTCTTCAGAATAAAGTTATAAGTTTCTTGCTTTTTGTTACATGCTAATACGTAAACCAAGGGAACTATCAATCTGTTTAAACCACCTGAAATATTAGAAATACCAATAGAATGTAGAGGTTTAATCAAATGCGCATAAATGATATATTTACCATGCAATGTATATAATTGTGAAAAAAGTGGAGGAACAACAGAAAAAGTTCCGTCCATATAAATCGAGGAGCAGTTTGCTAAAAATTTCAAATTTTCTTCGGTGGAAAAAATGATTAGCCTTTGATCGTTTGGTCCACTATCATATAGTAAAAATTGTTTTCCGTCTATTGTTTTGGTAAATTCATTTGTAATTACTAGTTCTTTAAGATCATTAGGGTTTTTCGGTAGCAAATTTTTTGCACGCGTTCGCCTGATGGAGCGCAGCATTTGTTCGACTGGCGGGAGAATCGGTTTAACCGCTTCATTTGCATTTGATGTAATTTGTTCTACAATATCTCTCGATGAGGTAGGCTCTTCAGCAGCCTTGCGTTTTAATTCTTTCGCACATCGATAAATTTCTACTTTTCTAGCATCTGGTGCATGTAAATGTATCCCTTTGACCTTCACATTGTCATCATGTTCACTTGGTGTCACGTTGTTATATCGAATTAATGGGGCGCAACACTTCAATTCACGTTTTTTACTAAAAAGATTAGTGGAAATGAAAAATCCATTCAATTTTTTAGCAACAGAATTCAATGCTCACTCGCTACAAAAAAAGTAATCCGTTTCGTTACGGGAACAATCGAATGTACATATGTATATTCGAACCCATCAAAAAAAATTTTATCGTGTTTGTTCTGATTACTTTTAATGCACTCCATTCTGATAACAAGTATTAACTAACTATTAGGTTATATCGATGTGAGTCAGAGCTTTGTTAAAAAGTGTCATGAATATACGATAGAGTACAATAGAGTTGTCGTTGCTGTTGTAACTGGCAAATTCGTTTGTAAAACGGGATCATTTGATGTTGGAGCGCTCAGCAACTCTCCAAATTTTGCGTGCATTTGTTAGTGTTTTGTTTTTCATTCACTGCGTTTCTTTCGTTGCTTTTCATTCATTGGTTTTCATTGATAGCGTTATTGCGTTTGAATTGAAGGAAATAGCAAATTCTCAACTCTGTAATTTTTATATAGTTGGAATCATAGTTGGGCATAGTGCAAATTATAGATAGCAGTATTGTTTCCCCCCTATAAGAATTTAAACGAATACCCTAAATATCTCTTATCGAGCTGATAAGTGAAATTCAGATCTAAAAATTCAGAAAGTAAGAATTTTTAGATCTGAATTTCACTTTCTGAATTTTTACTTTCTGAATTTTTACTATCTGAATTTTTACTTTCTGAATTTTTACTTCTGAATTTTGACTTTCTGAAAAAAAAATTTCTGAAAAAAAATTTCTGAAAATATGTGTTTCTGAATTTTTGTTGTCTGAATTTATGACGGGAGCCATTGAAAACACATATCTTAACAGGCCCAATTTAGCCTAAATATGTAATGGTTCAATTATGCTTGCATAGCATAGCAATACATTGCATGAGATGTGTCATTTTCGATATCTGTTGCATTGGTTTTACATGTATTCGATTATACAACGCATGGCAGCCCAGAGCATGGCATAGAAGTCTGTTGAATTTTGATCTCTATGTAACTTAACATACCTGCTGTCAAAGCTTTTGCTTTTGAAGTTTCAATTTTGACACAAGGCAATAAAAAGGCCATGAAAACTAATTATTATTCTTATAAATTTTAGTAAAAAACAAATAAAAGCGTTGTAATGGAAGAATAAAAGCTGAAAGAATGTGTGCGAGCCCATGAAATTCTGTATGTTTCGCAAACATCTGATTTTGAAGGGCTGTGCGTTGTGCGAAGTATAATCAAAATTTTCTTTTACATGCTGTGTATTGCTATGCTATGCCCTGCTATGCAAGCATAACTGAACCATAAGGATTCCGGTTATATGTCTACTCTTTTACAAATAAAAAATTTAAGGAAGAAAATAGTTGATGTCTTTAGGAAAATTAACGCAATTTCTAACTACTTCGTGAATATAAAATTGAAGAAGCTACAAACTGTGTTTTTACTTTTTGTATATTAAATATGATATATTTCTAAAAAAAAATAAAAAGAGAAATAATGATAAATTGGAATAATTTTTTAGCTTTTTTTTTCAAAAAATTTGATGTTTTCACTCCAAGATAGAGGTCATAAACGAAAAAATATTGTAGTATTGGGTTACAAATATGATAAATGTAAAAAAAGAACATTATGATAAAAAGTTTTTGTATGTTTAAAGGCAAATTCAATTTAGTAAAAAGAAAAAAAAATTAACCTGCCCTGAACCTGCAAACGCACGCATCATAGCCGGCACGCTTACCACCTGCGCCACTGCTGTATGTACAGTAAAACAGTCAGATACTGTATTTAGTTAACAGCTTTGGCTTTTGGTGAAAACTTTTATGAATTACTAGCAGACCCGGCACACATTGTTCTGCCTGACCAGCGACTTCCCTAGAAATACATTTTCAAATATTTTTCTATTAATTTTTAACATTTCATTTATTGCAGTGCTTTGGGGTATACAATATTTCTGGATTTAACTTCTTTGGTATAAACAAATAAATTTTTTGGATGTCCAACTCAAAAAACGGATCTTTTGAACTCAATGAGTATGACAAAAACCATTATGCGCTGCTGAGCAGATGTGTAGTTAGTATTTATTTAATTATATCCTATATCTACCACTTAACGCCATTATTATGATTTTATGAAAATCCTATAATACTCTGGATATGTATAAACGGCAATAACAAAAAAAAAAAATTATATGCTTTGATTAAGATTTAAGAACGTCAAATCTCACTAAAGCAAATACATTCAGGGATAGATATAACGAATTGAAATATTACTTAGCTTGTGGTCTTGGAAGTGCCTACATTTCCAAAAACTTTACAAATGTAGCCTATGTATGTCGTACCCAACGAAGATTTTAACGTATTGGAAAGGTTTAAAACAGATCAACCATAAACTTTGGACATTATTGAAGTAAAAACAAAGTACTGAATACAAAAAATGTGGGCGTCGCACCGCCCACTTTTCCCAAATTATATATTTCTTGACCAAGGGACACACATAACCAAAAATCATTAGTTTAGACCAAACATATTCAAAGTTATGATGATTTAAATTTTATAAAGCCTGGGGGCGTGGCACCGCCCACTTTTCCAAAAATTAATATAGCCTAAATCGTACACAACAATCTTCTGAACCAATCTGGAATGTTTAAAAGAGATCGACCATAAACTTTGGACATTATTGAAGTAAAAACAAAACACAAAAAATGTGGGCGTGGCACCGCCCACTTTTCCAAAATTACATAAATCTTGACCAATCGCCACACATATCCAAAAATCATTAATTTACACCAAATATGTTCAGAGTTATGAAGAATTGTAGTTTTATATAGCCTGGGGGCGTGGCACCGCCCACTTTTCCAAAAATTAATATAGCCTATGCTTTAACCCATGATCCCAAGAATATACTGTGAAAATTTCATAAAAATCGGTTAAGTACTTTGGATGCCTATAAAGGACACACAGACACACATTCATTTTTATTTATAAGATTACACATTAATGAAGCATTTTTTGTTACATATAATATGCCTATGCAAAGCTCCTGGCCCATGAAAAGATACCAAAAATATATAATAATTGGAATTAGTTATGCATGTTTTTATGAGATACACTCTGGCAATTGATTGTATGGAAAACATGTTAGCCTATTAATATATAGATGACTAGCAGACCCGGCAGACGTTGTTCTGCCTGACCAGTGACTTCCCTAGAAATACATTTTCAAATATTTTTCTATTAATTTTTAACATTTCATTTATTGCAGTGCTTTGGGGTATACAATATTTCTGGATTTAACTTCTTTGGTATAAGCAAATAAATTTTTTGGATGTCCAACTCAAAAAACGGATCTTTTGAACTCAATGAGTATGACAAAAACCATTATGCGCTGCTGAGCAGATGTGTAGTTAGTATTTATTTAATTACTAGCAGACCCGGCAGACGTTGTTCTGCCTGACCAGTGACTTCCCTAGAAATACATTTTCAAATATTTTTCTTTAACTTTTAACATTCCATTTATTGCAGTGCTTTAGGATATACAATGTTTGTGGCTTTAAAGTCTTTGGTATAAACAAATAAATTTTTTGGATGTCCAACTCAAAAAACGGATCTTTTGAACTCAATGGGTATGACAAAAACCATTATGCGCTGCTGAGCAGATGTATAGTTAGTACTTATTTAATTATATCCAATATCTACCTATAATACTCTGGATATGTATGAACGGCAATAACAAACAAAAAAAATTAAGTGCGTTGATTAAGATTTAAGAACGTTAAAATGTCACTAAAGCAATACATTCAGGGATATAACGAATTGAAATATTACTTAGCTTGTGGTCTTGGAACTGCCCACTTTTCCAAAGAATTTACAAATGTAGCCTATGTACATATGTCGTACCCAACGAAGATTTTAACGTATTGGAAAAGTTTAAAACAGATCAACAGGTGCCACGCCCACATTTCCCAAATTGTATAATTCTTGACCAAGGGACACACATATCCAAAAATCATTAGTTTAGACCAAAAATATTCAAAGTTATAATGATTTAAATTTTATATAGCCTGGGGGCGTGGCACAACAATCTTCTGAACCAATCTGGAAATTTAGAGAAGATCGACCATAAACTTTGAACTTATTGAAGTACAAACAAAACACAAAACATGTGGGCGTGGCACCGCCCACTTTTCCAAAATAATATACATCTTGACTCAAGGATACACTTATCCAAAAATCTTTAATTTAGACCCAATATGTTCAGAGTTATGAAGAATTCAAATTTTATATAGCCTGGGAGCGTGGCACCGCCTACTTTTCCAAAAATTGATATAGCCTGAATCGTACACAACAATCTTCTGAACCAATCTTGAAAGTTTAAAAGAGATCGACCATAAACTTTAATTTAGACCAAATATGTTCAGAGTTATGAAGAATTTAAATTTTATATAGCCTGGGAGCGTGGCACTGGCTACTTTTCCAAAAATTGATATAGCCTGAATCGTACAAAACAATTTTCTTAACCAATCTTGAAAGTTTAAAAGAGATCGACCATAGACTTTGGACATTATTGAAGTACAGACAAAACACAAAAAATGTGGGAGTGGCACCGCCCACTTTTCCAAAATTACATAAATCTTGACCAAAGGACACACATATCCAGAAATCATTAATTTAGACCAAATATGTTCAGAGCTATGAAGAATTTAAATTTTATATAGCCTGGGGGCGTGGCACCGCCTACTTTTCCAAAAATTGATATAGCCTAAATCGTACTCAACAATTTTCTTAACCAATCTTGAAAGTTTAAAAGAGATCGACCATAAACTTTGGAAATTATTGAAGTACAAACAAAACACAAAAAATGTGGGCGTGTCACCGCCCACTTTTCCAAAATTACACAAATCTTGACTACAGGACACACATATCCAGAAATCATTAATTTAGACCAAATATGTTCAGAGCTATGAAGAATTTAAATTTTATATAGCCTGGGGGCGTGGCACCGCCTACTTTTCCAAAAATTGATATAGCCTAAATCGTACACAACAATCTTCTGAACCAATCTTGAAAGTTTAAAAGAGATCGACCATAAACTTTGGACATTATTGAAGTACAAACAAAACACAAAAAATGTGGGCGTGGCACCGCCCACTTTTCCAAAATTACATAAATCTTGACCAAAGGACACACATATCCAGAAATCATTAATTTAGACCAAATATGTTCAGAGCTATGAAGAATTTACATTTTATATAGCCTGGGGGCGTGGCACCGCCTACTTTTCCAAAAATTGATATAGCCTAAATCGTACACAACAATTTTCTTAACCAGTCTTGAAAGTTTAAAAGAGATCGACCATAAACTTTGGACATTATTGAAGTACAAACAAAACACAAAAAATGTGGGAGTGGCACCGCCCACTTTTCCAAAATTACATAAATCTTGACTAAAGGACACACATATCCAGAAATCATTAATTTAGACCAAATATGTTCAGAGCTATGAAGAATTTAAATTTTATATAGCCGGGGGGCGTGGCACCGCCTACTTTTCCAAAAATTGATATAGCCTAAATCGTACACAACAATCTTCTGAACCAATCTTGAAAGTTTAAAAGAGATCGACCATAAACTTTGGACATTATTGAAGTACAAACAAAACACAAAAAATGTGGGCGTGGCACCGCCCACTTTTCCAAAATTACATAAATCTTGACCAAAGGACACACATATCCAAAAATCATTAATTTAGACCAAATATGTTCAGAGTTATGAAGAGTTGTAATTTTATATAGCCTGGGGGCGTGGCACCGCCCACTTTTCCAAAAATTAATATAGCCTATGCTTTAACCCATGATCCCAAGAATATACTGTGAAAATTTCATAAAAATCGGTTGAGTACTTTGGACGCCCATAAAGGACACACAGACACACAGACACACAGACACACAGACACACAGACACACAGACACGCAGACACACAGACACACATTCATTTTTATTTATAAGATATCCTATATCTACCACTTAACGCCATTATTATGATTTTATGAGAATCCTATAATACTCTGGATATGTATAAACGGCAATAACAAAAAAGAAAAATTATATGCTTTGATTAAGATTTAAGAACGTTAAAATCTCACTAAAACAAATAAATTCAGGGATAGATATAACGAATTGAAATATTACTTAGCTTGTGGTCTTGGAACTGCCCACATTCCCAAAAAGTTTACAAATGTAGCCTATGTATGTCGTACCCAACGAAGATTTTAGCGTATTGGAAAAGTTTAAAACAGATCAACCATAAACTTTGGACATTATTGAAGTAAAAACAAAGTACTGAATACAAAAAATGTGGGCGTCGCACCGCCCACTTTTCCCAAATTATATAATTCTTGACCAAGGGACACACATATCCAAAAATCATTAGTTTAGACCAAACATATTCAAAGTTATGATGATTTAAATTTTATAAAGATTTGGGCGTGGCACCGCCCACTTTTCCAAAAATTAATATATGTAGCCTAAATCGTACACAACAATTTTCTTAACCAATCTGGAATGTTTAAAAGAGATCGACCATAAACTTTGGACATTATTGAAGTACAAACAAAACACAAAAAATGTGGGCGTGGCACCACCAATCGACACACATATCCAAAAATCATTAATTTACACCAAATATGTATGTTCAGAGTTATGAAGAATTGTAGTTTTATATAGCAGGGGCAGGGCCGTGCGCAGGAATTAGCCTTGGGGGGGGGGTTTTAATTTAGATTTGCATTCGCATACATTTTTCACTAAGATACACATATTTGCTGAAACAGATACCTAGATCCATACATCATAAATTTAAATGTTCTTTAACTTTTCTGAAACTGCATACTCTGATACCTATCACTATACCCCAGAAAATTTTTCTGGTTGTACACATTTTTCTGTATTTGACAGAGAATTGGTGATATGATGACATATCCCACCTAACTAAATGTGCCAAAAAGGACTCCTTTCGGAGCCATAAAACGCTCATTTCTTAGAGCTTTACTCTCCAACATGAGCTTCTTTCGATTCCGATTTCGATGAATTTAAAGCCTTTTATTGGTGCTTTTCTGAACCTTTTTCGGAACCTTTTATTCCTCCATTCTGATTGGTGCTTTTCTTTTATTCATCCATTCAGAGGCTTTTTGGACTCTTTTCGGAGCCTTTTATTGGTGTTTTTCTAAAGCTTATTTGGGGTCGTTTTTTATTTCTTTTGGGTCATAATTTCTTTGCGCAATTTTTCACTTCTAACTATTCTGCCGTCACCACTTCTGACTTTCTAAATTATCCCTATGAGCTACATGGCAACAATTTAATTAATTGTCCAACTTTATGCCCAATGATGCTCTTATTTATCTGAAAACCTTGAAGGAATCTTTAAAATGCGGTCCTAATAGGATTCCTACATGCTTTTTGTAGAAGTGTGCTCACAATATTTACAAACCCCTTACCAATTTGTTCAATCTGTCACTAAAGTGTGGTGTTTTTCCAATAGCATGGAAAGAGTCGTTTCTTCTACCGCTTCATAAAAGCGGAAGCAAAGCTTCTATAGAGAACTATCGTGGCATAGCAAAGCTTTCTGCCATCCCAAAAGTGTGTGAAGCTATTGTTACCAATCAGCTTACGAATCCTATCTCTACCTTGATTTCCGACTGTCAACACGGGTTCTGTAAGGGAAAGTCCACCGTTACAAACTTACTTGAATTTACTTTGATTTCAGCTAAGCTTTCGATAAAGTGTGTCAGTCGTTACTTATTCATAAACTACATCAGTTGGGTTTGGAGCCGGGTCTCAATTGCTGGATCTCTTCTTACCTTAGTGACCGAGCACAAAAAGTAGTGTTTAAAAATTGTGAATCCGATGTTATTTATGTCTCCTCTGGAGTTCCTCAAGGAAGCCATCTTGGCCCGATCCTGTTCTTGTTGTTTATAAATGATATTTCTACAGTAATATAATTTTCGACAATTTTAATGTATGCCGACGATGTAAGGCTTTTTATGTCATTCGAAGAAGCTTCAATCAGATCTAAATACACTTGTTACTTGGTGCGATTTAAACTATATGCCGCTTAATCTCAAGAAATGTAAATACATGCGTTTTTCGAGAGGAAAATCACAGCCAGCTTCCTATACAATTAACAGTTATAGTCTTGAGCAAATGTATGATTTTGTTGACCTTGGGGTTACTATGGACTAAAAACTCAGTTTTAACTGCCATATTAACGTAACAGTCAATAAAGCTGGAGGCGTTCTAGCATTTGTTAAACGATGGTCTAAAGAATTTAGCGACCCTTATGTAACTAAAACTCTTTACTACATTAGTCAGACTGATACTTGAATACGGTTCTATAATTTGGAATTGGAGGTCCACGTGGATCGCTTAGAATCAGTTCAAAAACAATTTTTAATATTTGCCTTAAGAGATCTTCACTGGGATTCCTTGTATAATTTGCCATCGTATACGAGTCGCTTAAAACAAATTAATCTTCACAGCCTTTCTAGTCGGAGGGAAATGCTTGGAATTGTTTTCATGATTAAATTACTAAATGGTTCAATCACAAGCCCGTTTCTTTTGAGCGAAGTGATCTTCAATGTACCTTCTCGTCCATCAAGACATTTTAAACCACTTATCTTGAAACAGTGCCGAACTAATTTGGAATTAAATCAGCCTTTTCGTTGTTTGTGTCAAGACAATAACTCTCATTCTGGTACGTTTGATATTTCAGACTCACTATGCAGAATAAAAATGTCAATTATTTCTATCCTAAATACATAGCAACAATTTGCTTTCATATCCCTTGATTCTTATCTTTATTCTTTACAATAACTATTCGCTGTCAACTAATTATTTATTAATTGTGTCATCTATTTTGTATCTACCTTACTTGGCTGATGAGGTTTTCTCTGTAGCTGAGCAGTTTCAGATCTCGACTATTAACAAACCAAATCCTTTCAAAGACTCGGCACGAAAGAACAATCCGCCCGTATTGCGGATGCGCCCCTCGCGCCGGTCGGGCGGGATATGGTGGATAATCCGTTGGGAATTATTATTATTATTATTATTATAAATAATAAAAAATAAGGTTTATGAAGTTTTATTGACACTATTCGGAAAATATGAAATATGCTATGTTTATTTTCCACAGACTATTGATAAACGTCCATGAAAAATGCGATCTTTATCTTCTGTTAGGGAAAATAAAAAAAACCTCAGAAAATGTTTGAAAACATTCAAATAATTGAACGTTGTCGCTCATCTGCTCTCCCACGTTCATTTTCTCACAATTCTCTTTACGCCTACAACAAAAAGGGTCAGAAAACACTCGAAATCTTTTATATAATTGAACCTTGCAGTTCATTCGCTCTGTTAATTGAAACTGCTCACTGTTTTCATCGGTAAAATTTAAGAACAAAAAATGCCCATACGCTACACAACTTTGTAATTTCGGAAAGCTCCAAGTGCAATTCAAAGTGCCGGACTTATGTATTGGCCAACCTCATTTTTTTGCAACTTTCACCAATTTCTTCCTTCGTAAAATAATTATAACTAATTTTGTCAAAAGTTATGAGTCAAGATTCAATACAAGATTTATAAAGTGTATTTTGAAAATTTTTGTAAAATCATTGCAACTTAGATTTGACCATGGGGGGGTTTTAACCCCCGAAACCCCACCGTGCGCACGGGACTGGCCTGGGGGCGTGACACCGCCCACTTTTCCAAAAATTAATATAGCCTATGCTTTAACCCATGATCCCAAGAATATACTGTGAAAATTTCATAAAAATCGGTTGAGTACTTTGGACGCCTATAAAGGACACACAGACACACATTCATTTTTATTTATAAGACAAGCTGACCCGACAGACGTTGTTCTGCCAAGGTACTCCCTTATGTATAGTTCTTTAAAGATTGTTCATACTTTTCTAGCAGGGAACTGAGAAGTTATAATTTTCCAGTACCATGGTGTACTAATAAGGTGAGAGCAACTTGAATTGCCATTTATTTTGTTAGTGTAATTTAGAATTTCGATTGTCAAACTTACAACGGCGCACAACAACAATGTTTGCCAATGTTGCCACACTTATCATGAAACACGAAGATTTTCTCTCTAGGTTGACAATCGAAATTCAGCTTCAAATAAAAAATGTAAAAATCAGCTGATTTCTTGCGGTCACCTTCTTAGTACACCATGTCCAGTACCTTACACCGGTGCAGTGAAATAACGCCCATGGACGTTATTTCCCATTCAAAAAGGAAATACCGCCCATCTGCAAAAAGAAATAAAGCCCATGGCTCTTATTTCCTTTTTAAAAGAGAAATAACGCCCATAGGATTTTACGCGAGCAACACGAACTGTTGATTAGCATTTTTTTCACAAATTACCCTGTGAGAAAAGAGTGGGAAACGTGGCACGCGGAAGGACATCACCGTGGCGGTAGCCACGGCTATGGCGCACACCCGGAGTTGGAATGGCGTAGCCCAGGGTTACTTTTTGAAGCGCGGCCGAAGGCCGCCTACGCAGAAAGGTGTCCTGCACATAAAAAAAACGGATGGGGCCCCGAATTGAAGATCTGACCCGGGTCAATTTTCGGTTTTTCACTAATAACTTTTCACAGAAACAAAATATTGCTTTTCTCCCTTCGGATTATTGTTACGGAGGCCCGATCCACGATTTTTAAGTGCAGAACACCTTTCCGCGTAGGCGGCCTTCGGCCGCGCTTCAAAAAATAACCCTGGGCTACGCCATTCCAACTCCGGGTGTGTGCCATAGCCGTGGCTACCGCCACGGTGATGTCCTTCCGCGTGCCACGTTTCCCACTTTGGTTAACGTGAAATTTGTGTGTAACTATTCAATAAAATACAAAAAGAATTAGAATATTATTGTTTCATTAAAAAAATAAAAGAGCAATAAGGCCATTAAAACTTTATTTCACTTTCGAAGTGTAATAAAGCCTTTTTTGAAATAAAGGCCTTATTTCACTTTCAATAGTGTAATAAGGCCTTAAAGGGCTTATTTCACAAGGCGCTATTGCACCCCGCCTTATAAAAACATAACAAATATGTTAAAATTTATTGAAATAAAGAAAACCATATACTTAATTCTTGAATCAGCTTGTTTTAATTCGTTTTTAACGTCCGTGGGCTTTATTTCTCTTCGAAAAAGGAAATAACACCCATCAGCAAAAGGTGATAACACCCATGGGCTTTATTTCCTTTTTAAAAAGGGCGTTATTTCACTGCACCCTTTACACCTTGAGGCCTTTTGAAAATAACAAACATTTTAATTAACTTTTCTTATATTCTTTTTTTACACCCAAATTCACACTTTAAAAATAGAAGTTTCACATTTAAAAATAGTAGTTTAATTTTTGGTAAATTAGAGGTATCCACCTCTATGCTCTCCAGGTTCAAGTTCGTAGTTGCAATGAAATAATATCATAACCAAAAAAGTGAGCTTCTCGGGTATACATTCTGATTTTTTATCAGCTTTGGTGGACATACTTTATTTAATTTTTGTTTCGGGAAACTCTCATGACTACAGCTACACCGGCATAGCTGTATGCATGACTTGCAAACTCACAGTTGCACCTACGTACTAAAGATCTCTCCACTAACACCACTCTCCCCGCAACTACTAAACAGGTGTTTTCTCATGGAGCTGGCTAGCTCATTAACTCCATAGAGCTGTTTTCACAGAAGCCGGTTAACGATAACCGGAATTTAACTGTTGTATTTAGTTGTTAAATTAACCCTTGAAGTGAATTTTTTTGAGTTACCAAGCAATTGTATCTAAAAAAAACTATAGCTTAAAAAAAGATATATGTCTAAGTTCCCAACAAACACAGACAATTTTTTTCTCCAACTTTTGATAAAACCTTGATTCTCAAGTGGAGATTCAGCTTTGCTCAAAACTTGAGGTTAAGCTTTGTTCTCCAACGTTATTTCTCAACTTGCGCATTATTTGAGATGAAGTTGAGAAATTGCCAAATAGGGAATTGCCTTAAGATGAAGTTGAGATTTAATGCATTCTCAACTTGAGAATCACTGAAATTCCTATATTAAAAAAGTGCTTTGAAGTTGAGAATGCTATAACTAAACTATTGAGGTGCTGTTGAGAATTAACCTTGGAGATTTGAGAAAGGCATTTGACCTAAAATGCATCTCAAGTTGATATCAAACAAAATTGTTTGTTGGGTTACCTTTGTCTTAAAATTATCCTGCACTACATGGTTTGCGTTGAATAAGTTAACTTAGAAGACGCTGCTAAATTGTTAGAAGTTCATTGGACTTACCAACCAAAAGCTCTTATGCATTTCAGCTACACTTTTGCAGTATCTGAACAAAACTATTTAACTTACCCAGGTTTAGTCAGTTAAGAATACCGGCCATGATTTGATGAAAACGCTACGTTAAAGCATCATCACAGAAACATATTGGAAACATTAAAGAACAAATTTTTAAAATCGGTTGAGCCGATACGGAGATCTTACGGGACATACAAACGCCAATTCATTTTTATATATATAAATTATGAAAAAGGACGGAATAACAACCTATATTCACAACCAAAACTTTTAGTTGTTGTATTCACTTTTTCAACATTCGCCAAAGTAGCGAAAAGGAATTCACCATTTGGTCAAGTAAATTATGTATTTAAATATAAAACGGAAAAAATCTGTACGGCATTAAGTTCCCTACAGGAACATTTCAGTTAGAACAATAGTGATCTCACCTGACTACAATTTATATGGTAGCTAAACTTCCTTAGCTAATATATGATTAAATTGAGGATTTAGAAAATGTTTTGTTCTATATAAATAAACACTATGTCCGATAGAATAAAGAAAAGATAAAATTTTGAAAATAGGTTAAGCCGTTATAGATTATTAGCTAAAAAAAATTTAAATTGAGATTAGAAAAAAATAGATGTGGTAAATGAGACCTGAAACAGATTGAAAACATTAAAGAAAAAATATTTAAAATCGGTTGAGCCGATACGGAGATCTTACGGGATATACGAACGCCAATTCATTTTTATATATATAGATTACAACTTCTTCACCATGACATAGATTATGAAAAAGGACGGAATAACAACCTATATTCACAATCAAAACTTTTGGTTGTTGTTTTCACTTATTCAACATTCGCCAAAGTAGCGAAAAGGAATTCACCGTTCGTATTTAAATATAAAACGGAAAAAATCTGTACGGCAATTAAGTTCCCTACAGGAACATTTCAGTTAGAATACCAGTGATCTCAACTGACTACAATTTATATGGTAGCTAAACTTCTTTAGCTAATATATGATTAAATTGAGGATTTAGAAAATGTTTTGTTCTATATAAATAAACACTATGTCCGATAGAATAAAGAAAAGAAAAAATTTTGAAAATCGGTTAAGCCGTTATTGAGTATTAGCTAAAAAAATTTTAAATTGAGATTAGAAAAAAAAGAATTTATGTGGTAAATGAGACATGAAACAGATTGGAAACATTGAAGAAAAAATATTTAAGGACGGAGATCTTAAGGTATATACGAACGACAATTCATTTTTATATATATAGATTATGATAAAGTACGGAATAAAAACCTATGTTAACAATCAAAGCTTTTGGTTGTTGTATTCACTTTTTCAACATGCGCCAAATCACAATCAAAGCTTTTGGTTGTTGTATTCACTTTTTCAACATGCGCCAAAGTAGCGAAAAGGAATTCACCATTTGGAAAAATTACGGAATAAAAATCTATAATCACAATCAAAACTTTTGGTTGTTGTCTTCCCTATAGGAACATTTCAGTTAGATTACCAGTGATCTCAACTGACCACAATTTATATGGTAGCTAAATTTCTTCAGCTAATATATGATCAAATTGAGAATTTAGAAAATGTTTTGTTCTATATAAATAAACACTATATCCGATAGAATAAAGAAAAGAAAAAATTTTGAAAATTGGTCAAGCCGTTATTGAGTATTAGCTAAAGAAATTTTAAATTGAGATTAGAAAAAAAAAATTTATGTGGTAAATGAGACGTGAAACAGATTGGAAACATTAAAGAAAAAATACTTAAAAGCGGTTGAGCCGATCCGTAGATCTTCCGGTATATACGAACGCCAATTCATTTTTATATATATAGATTATGATAAAGGAAGGAATAAAAACCTATGTTTACAATCAAAGCTTTTGGTTGTTGTATTCACTTTTTCAACATGCGCCAAAGTACGGAAAAGGAATTCACCATTTGGAAAAATTACGGAATAAAAATCTATAATCACAATCAAAACTTTTGGTTGTTGTCTTCCCTACAGGAACATTTCAGTTAGAATACCAGTGATCTCAACTGACTACAATTTATATGGTAGCTAAATTTCTTTAGCTAATATATGATCAAATTGAGAATTTAGAAAATGTTTTGTTCTATATAAATAAACACTATATCCGATAGAATAAAGAAAAGAAAAAATTTAGAAAATCGGTCAAGCCGTTATTGAGTATTAGCTAAAAAAATTTTAAATTGAGATTAGAAAAAACAGAATTTATGTGGTAAATGAGACATGAAACAGATTGGAAACATTGAAGAAAAAATATTTATAATCGGTTGAGCCGATACGGAGATCTTACGGTATGTACGAACGCCAATTCATTTTTATATATATAGATAGTTCAACATATAAAGCTTACTCTTTGTTGTAACACAGTTCCGAAAAATTTCTTCGTAAAATTAAAACGGAGATATTTCCAAAATTGTATTAGTTACATAAATAAGATTATACACACATAATAGACTTTTTAGGAAAAACTAAGCTGTAACAAAGGGTTGTGGATTTTGTTGAAGTAAGCGTAGCGCCGCCCACTTTTCAGCAAAAAAGGTCTGTTATTTTCAAAAGCGATCGCTTGCAATTTGAATTAGGTATTTCAGTGAAAGTAAGTGAGACGGCTCCCAATAGCATGTAGTATACTCCTGCCAAAAATTACGCAAATCGAATAATAAACAATCAAGATTTACGGGCAAGTAGTTAACACCCTATTGCCTTTTTATACCTAGTAGTGCTTCACACACAAGGTATATTAACTTCATTCGCCTAACGGTAGTATGTAACGGCATAAACGAATCAAGATAGATATTGACTTATACATATCAAAATGTTCAGAAGGAAAATAGAAATTGATTGAGCCATGTCCGTCCGTCCGTTCGCCTGCGAACACAATAACTTGAGTAGATCTTGAGATATCTCAATTAAATTTGGTATGCAGGTCCCTTTTCACTTATCTCGGAGCGCTATTGAAAATAGGCAAAATTGGCCACGCCCACTCTCTATATATATTATATTTTCGAAAATACAACAAGTAAGGAAGTCTAAGTTCGGGTAAACCGAACATTAAATACCCCGCGTTAGTTTTCAGAAAAAGGGATCGTAGTTTTCATCCGATTTCGCCCATTTTAAAAACCAATTTATTCCGAGCGTAAACAATAGCGAATTTGGTGGGCGCGGCCACGCCCCTTGCTATAAAGCTTTCACCGCTTACATGAGCCAAAAGTACTCAATCGATCTTTTCAAGGGATATACCATGTCCTATATATAACTTTGGAAAAGAAGGCGTGCCATGCCCATAACTTTTAACGTATTTTGTGAAATTTTTGATATACGGATATATGTGTCCATTAATCAATATTTACATAATTTTAAAAAAGTGGGTGGTGCCACGCCCACGGATTTTATTATGTTGTTTGTCCCTATTTGAAGATCAGTTTTCATTGCAGATCTTTGTGATACTTTCACAGTGGCTTGTTAATAGTGAAATGTTGATATTTCGTTTATTCACTTGTGGGCGGTGCCACGCCCATTTTCCAAAATATTACCAAAAAACCTTTAAACAACACTAATAACATCATCAAGTGAATGAGTGTACTAAATTTTAGCATTATATCTTTATCAGTTAAACAGATATTGCATATTCCCGTTTCCTAACTCTCGTTTAGAGAACTTTAGTCCAAAAAGGGGCGTGGTCCTTCACCGATTTTTCTTATTTTCTGTGGTAGTACTCTACATAAACATAACATGCCTGGTACCTAGTTTCGTAAACCTATCTCACACCGTTCTGAAGTTATTAGCAGTCGAATTTGAAAATGGCGTGACTCATAAGTGGGCGGTGCCACGCCCACTTTCCACAATTTTGCAAAAATAATGTAAAGAATATGAAAATTGATGTATGTACCAAATAATATTATTATAGAGGTATCAGTTAATTAGATATGGACTTTTCAATATTTCCACCTCCTTTCAATATAACTTTTATGAAAAAGTAGGCGTGGTAGCCAAGCGATTTCGTTTATTTTCTATATTTGAATTTAACACAACAATAGTATGCCCTCTACAAAATTTCGTTATACTAGCATAAACTGTTCTGAAGTTATTAAGAGTTAAAATTTGAAAATTTCTTCAAATATGTGTGGGCGGTGCCACGCCCCTTTTCAAAAAATTTGATAAAATCGGCTTTAGAACATCTAAATCAATACATATTGCAAATTTTATCATTGTAGCTGATTCTGATATTGAATTAACCCGTTTTATACGTTTTTCGAAATTTTCGGGTGGTTATGGTCCGATTTTATCCATTTTCAATACCAATCTATTCTGAACCCAAATAAGTATTTGCTCAAGTTATCGTGTTAAGGGACAGACGGACGGACGGACGGACATGGCTCAATCACATTTTTTTTCGATCCTGATCATATTGATATATGGAAGTCTATATCCATCTCGATTCCTTTATACCTGTACAACCAACCGTTTTCCCAACAAAGTTATTTTTTATTTATTTTAATTTTATTTTAAGTCGACACTAACATAAAGCGGTCGACTGATTGCGAATGTATAACATTCTATTGTAAATTACAAAGTGTTACAAAAGAAAACTTAACAGCAAAATAATCTTAAGTCTAACATATTCCACAAATGGATGGTTGGAAAGGCCGAGTCTCCGTTCCCCCTGCCATTCGGTCCATGTGATCATTAAAATATATGCTAAGGAATCCTTATAGTATAGTTAACAATATTAGCTCAGTAGGGAGCAGATGCGTAGTGCCAAGAAGGGGGCGCATGAGCCAGGAAAGACTCTGTCGGATAAGTTTTGATATGTAGTGCCCAGATTATAATCTGCCCCTAGCATGGCAGGGCTGTTCCAATCGACGTATTATTAGCTCAGTAGGGAGCAGATGCGTGGTGCCCAGAAGGGGGCGCATAAGCCAGGAAGGGCTCTGTAGAATAAGCTCTGATATGTAGTGACTAGATTATAATCTGCCCATTGTATGGCAGGACGTGTTCCAATCGAAGTATAGATGAATATTTCTGGTTATGTATTTAAGGCTTATTGCCATTTTTTTTTTTTTAAATCCATCCAAGAGATTAAAGAGGAGTGAAAAGGACGTGTTTCCAATCTTCTTTTAAAGTCTGGTTAGATATGCAAGTATGTCGTTACGTAAAGTGGCAATTGTGCGTTCAAAGCTTAAACAGCAAGACAAGTCATTGTAGTACGAACACCAGATAAGCAGGGGACTATTTTTGTCGAAGTTTGAATGACAAAGAGGTAAATGAAACGGGACGTAGTGTCTGGACGTTCTGGCAGGTACAGCAAAATTTAGTTTGCCTACTAGTTCAGAAGAGTCAATTTCACCAATAATCAGCTTATGGAGAAACATTACTCCTAGTAAAATCCCTCGATGTTCCAGAGTGGGTAAATTAATTAGAAGAAGCCGGTTTCTGTAAGGGGGTAGATTAATAAGAGGGTTCCAATTGAGTCCGCGTAAGGCAAAAATTAGGAATTGCTTTTGTATAGACTCAATTCGTTGTTTATGGTTTTGATATACGGGACACCAAACACACGAGCAGTACTCAAGTATAGGGCGAACTAACGATGTGTAGAGCGCCTTAGTGAGAAACGGATCATCAAACTCTTTGGCCCACCTCTTCACAAATCCTAAGATACTCTTGGCTTTGTTAGTAATCGAAGAAATATGCATATTAAAACACAGTTTAGCATCAAAAAGGACACCTAGATCGTCGACATGTGATATGCTTTCTAAGTCGGTATCATTTAATAAATAGGATGTCAGAACTGGCTTCGTTCTCATTTGTTTACATTTGCAGCAATTTAACGCAAGTAAATTTACCATGCACCAGCCATGGAATGAGTCCAAATCTGCCTGGAGAAGAGCACCTGCCGACTTGTCAGAGGGACAATACGTGTAGCAAAGTTTAACATCATCCGCGTACATTAAGGTTTTGGAATATGAGATAACCTGCGGTAAATCGTTTATGAACAGGGTAAACAGCAATGGGCCCAAATGGCTCCCCTGAAGTTACGTCAATGGATTTGGAAGTTGAGTGATTGAACATAGCTCTTTGAGTCCTGTTTGTAAGGTAACTTGTAAGCCATGCTAAAATATGAACCGGAAAACCGAGTAAACCCAGTTTATGAATTAAAAGCTCATGATTCACGGAATCGAAAGCTTTGCTAAAGTCAGTGTAGATTACATCCGTAAACTATGAATAGCTGAGCTGTGGCTCATATAAACGCAAAGATTCGAACGAGGCGGAATGTACGAACAGCAAACGAGTATACTAAAGGAAGGGAAAGCAAGTCTTACTGCTAAAAACTCAATATCGGGGTCGATGTCCAATAAAACAAGCTCGGATACAAAGCTTGAATCGACAGCAATAAGGACGCCACCTGCTCTTGACATGCGGTCACGTCGATAAACAACGTACTTATTGGAGAAAACCTCTGAATTAAAATTATCAGGCTTCAGCCATGTCTCCGCAAGAGCGACAATTTGCGCAGTAAAAGCGAAACTACTCAAGAAAAAAGTATTTAGTTTCGATCGTAGGCCGCCTACATTTTGGTAGTGAACGAGGAGGTTTACGATTTCACCGCTATTGGAGCGTTCGTTGCTAAGTTTTTTGAAACACGATTAGCATTCGATTTTCTGTTGAAAAGATGTACCACAGCATGCTCCGGCCAAAACGATGGGTCGAGCACGCTTTCTAGGAAGGAATCAGGAACCGTTATTTTAAATTAGGAAATGTCTCTCTCATACCTAAAATTAAATTTATATACTCTAACGTTACTAGAGGGAGCAAGACGAAGCTTAGAGCAGATATATTTTTACTAGTACTAGTACGCTGGGTATAAAAAGAGTGATTATTCAGTACATAATACACCTATAGGGATACAATTTGGTGTGTACTTTAGCGTTAAGGCAACAAAAACATTTTTGAAGAAATTTTATAAAAGGGGCGTGGTACCGCCCACTTTTGATTAAGTCAAATTTGGAAATATTATTAATCATGAATCAAAAACCGCTCAAGATAGCAAAATGAAATTCAGCACATATATCTATATATTAATAGGCGAACATTTTTTCCATACAACCAATTGCCAGAGTGTATCTCATAAAAACATGCTTAATTCCAACTATTATATATTTTGGTATCTTTTCATGGGCCAGGAGCTTTGCATAGGCATATTATATTTAACAAGAAATGCTTCATTAACTTGTAATAATTCATAAAAGTTTTCACCAAAAGCCAAAGCTGTTAACTACAGTATCTGACTGTTTTACTGTACATACAGCAATGGCGCAGGTGGTAAGCGTGCCGGCTATGATGCGTGCGTTTGCAGGTTCAGGGCAGGTTAAGTTTTGTTTTCTTTTTACTAAATTGAATTTGCCTTTAAACATACGAAAACTTTTTATCATAATATTCTTTTGTTGTTGGTTTTTGCGGTCTTTCTTGTTTTTACATATTTGTAAGTTTTGGCAACCTAGAGACCAGAGAAAACAATAATTCGTAATGAATTTTAATTGTCAGTTTTTGGGAAAAATTGATAATTGGAGAAAAATTACATTGTTAAATCACAGCGATCGATAGGATTACATGTTTCAGAGTTTCCAAGCTAATAATCAGATCCCTTTTCGGACACTGGGATATAAACCAGTGTCCGAAAAGGGATCTGATGATGCTCTTGGAAACTCTGAAACATGTAATCCTATCCATCGCTGTGATTTAACAATGTAATTTTTCTCCAATTATCAATTTTTCCCAAAAACTGACAATTAAAATTCATTACGAATTATTGTTTTCTCTGGTCTCGAGCTTGCCAAAACTTACAAATATGTAAAAACAAGAAAGACCGCAAAAACCAACAACAAAATATTAAGAACCGTAGCACGGGTTTACGTACATAAATATGTACAAAACAAAAAAGTCCAGCACACACATTCGTTCGTATGACCGAAGGTCTATAAACAATGTGTGCTCACTGTTGGCAAGAACAAACAAACAAAAGGGAATTAATTGAAGTGGAGATAAATGCATTGTGACGTCACATGGCATCATAGCTTAGATGTTAGAATTTCCTAAACAGCGGCTTTGGTGCAGACACTGGTTCATATCCCAGTGTCCGAAAAAGGATCTGATGATGAGCTTGGAAACTCTGAAACATGTAATCCTATCCATCGCTGTGATTTAACAATGTAATTTTTCTCCAATTATCAATTTTTCCCAAAAACTGACAATTAAAATTCATTATTGTTTTCTCTGGTCTCGAGCTTGCCAAAACTTACAAATATTCTTTTTTTACATTTATCATATTTGTAACCCTATACTTCAATATTTTTTCGTTTATGACCTCTATCTTGGAGTGAAAAAATCAAATTTTTTGAAAAAAAGCTAAAAAATGATTCCAATTTATCATTATTTCTCTTTTTATTTTTTTTTTTAGAAGTATATCATATTTAATATACAAAAAGTAAAAACACAGTTTGTAGCTTGTTCAATTTTATATTTACGAAGTAGTTAGAAATCGCGTTAGTTTTCCTAAAGACATCAACTATTTTCTTCCTAAAAATTTTAATTTGTAAAAGAGTCGACATATAATCGGAATCCTTATATTTGTAACCTAATATTTTTCTGTTGATGACATCTTTCTTGGAGTGAAAAAATCTAAATTTTTGAAAAATAGCTAAAAAATTATTCCAATTTATCATTATTTCTCTTTTTATTTTTTTTTAAGAAATAAATCTTATTTAATATACAAAAAGTAAAAACACAGTTTGTAGCTTCTTCAATTTTATATTTACGAAGTAGTTAGAAATCGCGCTAATTTTCCTAAAGACATCAACTATTTTCTTCCTTAAAATTTTTATTTGTAAAAGAGCCGACATATAACCGGAATCCTTACATATTTAGGCTAAATTGGGCCTGTTAAGATATGTGTTTTCAATATGTATGAGTTGAAGTTGACGAAAAAAACCAGAAATCCATAATATTTTGAAGTTGCAATATTCTCCCGCTATACGGACGTCAAAAAATCCACAACTAAAGGAAAAATTGAGAAAACTGCCTTTAAACCCAAAAAAAAAAAAAACACACAATTTGGAAACCGACTAATGTTAAGAAGTTAGCGGAATCTCAAAATGAACTTGCATTCGTTTCAATCCATATGGCTATGTGTGTATGTATATTCTTAGCGGTGGAAATATTTGGTATAGCATTTGACATGGTATATTTATGTGTACCAATATCGCATGTGTAATGGTCTCGGGTGGGACGCGTGCGTTCCATGGTTCGAGCCCAGCTTCGGACATACAATTTTTTTTGCACTGAAATTACTAAAAATTATCATAACACATACAGTACATACTTCTATATGTAGTTTTATGAATTTTTTTAAGGAATTTGCTTTTTCTTAATTGATATAGGACTAAAGGTAACCATAACACAATATGTTCTTACATAGTTTTATGCATTTTTTTAAGGAATTTGCTTTTTTCTAATTGATATAGGACTAAGGGTAAAGTTATATGCACAGCTTTAATAAATACATATAGCTATATATAGTTAAGTTAGATTATTCACTACTTATTTGATTTAAAAAAAATGTTTTTTTTTAGGACTTGCGTCCGTTCTTCTCTTTATTCAAAAGACAAAAGACACTTAAATCAATTTACAGTTGTATTTATAACTATACTGCCAACCGTTGGTCAACGTCACGTTGCACCTGCATCTATGGGAAAGTTTATCAATTTGCCTTTTGAGACATCATCACATTCTGGTTGCGCGTGTGGTGTCATTTGCCAGACAGCGTCAAATTGCACCCACTTTCCCAGTTTATTATCTTGCTATTCGAGACGTCTTCATATTTTGTTTGCGCGAGTGGTGTCATTTATCAGTGCGACCAAGGTCTTATGATCTTATGAGCAAGCATTGTGTTAACTATCCCCCCTTTAAGTGATGGACGTCCTCGGACATTAAAAATATGGTAGGTCATTAAACTTGATGTAGGTCGGTGGTTTATTTATGTGATTGACCGAATGTAGTTGAGGAATTGCGGCTGGTGTTGCATCCTTTTTTTCTACGTATTTCACCGTAATTGACTTGCGTGAACGTAGTATGACGGATATAACCACCAAAGCGAGGATTATTGTCACTGTAAGTATTCCAAGGGAAACTGTTGTCGTTTTCATTGTTGCGTTGAAGAATTTAATTATATGGGTCCCATTAATTTCTTGAGTAGAGTTATTGATCTCTACATTGCCATCAAAATTGTTCAATAATAGCACGCCTGGTTGTACTTCTTCCACGGTTGGTAGGTTGTGCCCTGACGTGGTTGTGCAGTTTGAATTTAAACTATTTATGACTCTAGGTATACATTGATCTCTTCTTAAATCTACTAAATTATTACTATTACAAATTGATATTTCATTGTATTTTTCACATTTTTCCCGAATTCCATATATTGCATTTTTATTTTTCAATATTTCTTTAAATTGAATATTTAGTACAACATTGCTTTGTTTTTTTACTGGTTTTAAAATTAATTTTTTAAATATTTCCGAGCTTGTAATCATATAAACTATCGTCATTTCTTCACAAAGAACGTTTACCTTTGAAAATTCTAACGCTTCCTCTGCGTTGCTAAATGGAAATCTTTCTTCCTTCAATTTATCTAATGCAATCTTTACTTCATTTCTATCCAATAAAACCGTATTTATGATATTTTCTTTCGCCCATTGTATGGCGTATTTAATGTTAACTAGTTCATCCTTAATTAACCTAATTTTACTCTGCAAATCTATTACTATTTCATTTACCAAATTGCTGCTTTTCTTTATAGAATTTAATATGACATTTGTAATAGCTGTGATATTATTTATCCGTTTTTCGAACATCTCATTTATTATGGTCTGTTTATCGTTATTTTCATTGAGATTCATCAAGTTACTACCAATAATTTCTAGATCGTCGTGGTCAGGTGATCCTGCTAAGTATTTCCACGCGGTTCCTAGTATATTAATCGCTCTTTTGGATCGAAATTTGCTGATAGGGTTTAGGGTTTGGCGGATTTCAAGGGTTTGGTTTGTTTCATGTTTAATGATTGGGTAGAGGAAGCTGTCCTTAGGTAAGTTTTCAGTTACGCGGTCGTGAATGTCCGTCAGGAGTGTTTCGTATTTCTGCAAGTCAATTATGTGGATTAGTCTAAAGGTACCGTCCTGAATTATGGCAATTCCGTTATTTATAGTCACTAAGTACGAGTTTGTGTGGTCAAGAATTTGGACATTTCCTTTTGTTGGTAGGAGGAAGCAAAGTCTGCAATAGAATGGGTGAGTTAGCTTTTTACATTACTTTTATACACTGTTCTGCCAGCTTCTGTCAAAATTGTTCTATTATTACTTTCTCTGACTGTTTCTTTTCTGTATCTTGGTGATACTTTTGATCCTAACCGTTTGTCTATTTTTACAAATATAATATCTCCTGGCGAATATGTTTTAAGGGGTGAGCGTTTCTTATTATGTAGTGCTATATCCTTATTTTGTTTTTCCCTGAGTCTGTCAACGTTTTCTTGTCGTGCTTGAGCGAATTGTTTTGGGTCTGTACTAACGTTTCGTCCAAAAAATATTTCTATTGGCTTTCTACCTGTTGTTGAATGTATAGTGTAATTGTACTCGTAGACTGCTGTGTCTATGAGTTCGGGGAAGGATGCGAAAGATCGTTCGGCTTTAAGGCATCTTATTATTTCTGTTAGCGTGGAGTGGAATCGTTCAATCTGCCCATTTACTGAACTCTTGTATGGGGGGGTTTTATATATTCGTATGCTGAGGGTGTCCTCCAACATGAAAGTAATGGAGGCTGAATTAAGACTTGTTTCATTGTCGATAAAAATGAATTCTGGGACGCCAAATTGGAATAAAAGTTCGCGCAAAGGTTCTTTTACGTGTTCTATTGCTCTAGATTTTATTATCTTAGTTTGTACGTATTTTGAGAATTTGTCGATTGCCGTTAGAACCAACTGTTTTTCTGTGAGGTATAAGTCAATGTGGAGAATGTGACCGGGGTACAGTGGTAATGGGGTCTTTCCCAATTCAGGGTTGTTGGGATTGCGGTCATATTTATTACTATATTTTTTATCTTTCCGGACATGGCTGGGAAAAAGTAGTTCTCTAAAATTTGATTTTTATTTTCCAGACAGTTCCTATGTGCTCTTCGGTGGGTTTTTATGATCGTTTCCTCTTGCTCTTGCTCGTTTGTAATGTCTTGTACTTGTTTCTGAGTGAATCTTATCTTGTAGGATCTGAAATGGATGGGATAAATTTCTTGGATTCATCCCATAATGGTCTCTTCGGTTTTTATACAGTTGATTACAGAAGGGTTCAAATATCTTTTCAGCAAGTCAATAAGTCGGTTAGTGTCGTAGTCTGGTTCTTCCAAAATGTGTCTATGATAGGTCGGAAAAGTTATCTTAAACTGGTATGTTGAGGTAGGTCCTGTGTTTAAAAATATTTGGTTTTTGAATGCATTGATAGGAGTTTCCACACTGGTTATCAACTCATGTGAAGAACTATCGCTGCTATGACACGTGGCCGTTGAGAGGCTGTTGTTTTCTGTTTTAGGGGGCCTAGAGAGTGCATCAGCGACCACATTAGTTCTTCCTGGCTTGTACTGCAGTGCGTAATTGCACTCTTCCAGGCTACATTTCCACCTTTTCATTTTCCCATTGAAGTTTTTGTTACTTAAAGCGAAAGTCAACGGTTGGTGGTCAGTGTATATTATTACTTTCGGTGAACCATACAAATAGCTTCTGAAACTGTTTAGTGCCCATACTATTGCTAGCATTTCCCTCTCATTTGCTGCGTAATTTTCCTCTGTTGAATTCAATGAACGAGATATGTACGCTATGGGTTTGCCTGCCTGTTCGAGCACTGCTCCAAGTGCGTAATTGGAAGCATCGGTGGTGAGATGAAAATCCTGTGTAAAGTCCGGGTATGCTAGTATCACTTCTTTTAAAACCAGAGACAATTTTATTTTGTTGAAGGCTTCCAACGCGATACTGTCTAGGGTTATTTTTGTTTTGCTGGACGCATTTTTCGAGACGCGCCCATCCTCCCCTCTTAGGAGCGAAGTCAGGGGTTTTGCCAGCTTGGCATAATCCCTGATAAAGCGTCGGTAATAGCCGGAGAGTCCAAGGAAAGACCTCAAATCCCTCAAATTTTTTGGACAGGGAAAGTCCTGAATTGCTTTCACCTTAGCAGGATTCGTCCTTATTCCCTTGGGTGAAATGATGAAGCCTAGGAATTCGACTTCTTCTCGGAAGAACTCGCACTTATCGAGTTGCACCTTCATATTAGCTTTTTCCAATGTGCGAAATATTTTATCTAAATTTTGAGAGTGACTTTCTTCATTTTCGCCGAAAATTATTATATCGTCTATATAGACGTAACAAATTTTTCCAATATAATCCCATAGAATGTCGTCTAAGGTCCTCTGAAAAATGGAGGGTGCGTTTTTCAGCCCGAATGGGAGTCGTGCAAACTCATATTTCCCGTTATTGACGGAAAAGGCTGTTTTCTCAATGTCTGACTCTTTCAAAGGGATTTGGTGAAATCCACTTTTTAAGTCCAGGACAGAAAAGTATTTATTGTTTCCTAGTTGGGCAATAATTTCATTAATCTCAGGTATTGGGTATCTGTCGGCCACAGTAACATTATTCAGCTTCCTGTAATCGATTACCAGTCTGTACTTCTTCACTCCCGAGGCGTCCATTTTTTTTGGCACCACCCAAACGGGTGAATTGTACGGAGAGCGTGATGGTCTTATTATGCCATCCCTAAGTAGAGACTATATTTCGTCAGTGACAAACTCCCTCATTCCAACAGGGTATGGGTAATACCTTGTATATACGGGGGTGTCAGAGAATGTCCTAATTTCGCCTACCACCGTCGAGGTGTAGGTCAGTTTCTTGTTTGGGTCAGCAAATAATTGACTATAATTCTTTGTGAGTTGCTGCATTTTTGATTTCTGCGTCGGGGTCATATGTTCTGTTCTAATATCGATTTTATTAACGGAGGGGGAAGGCATTTGTTTGATTCGGATTTTTTTTCCGTTGCCGAACTGTATCGTATCATTGCGAACGTTGATAGTTGCGTCAAGGTCCTTCAAACTATCGTTACCGATAATTCCGTGGAAAGTCTTGAGGTCCTGTAGAATAAAGAATTTCAAGTTTGTGTTCTCCTCACCGAACAAATTTATTACCGTGTGATGGGTAATCTTGATTTGGCCAGCTATGGAATTTGCAACAAATGGTTTTTCGTTGGGTATGGGGTTTGCTACAAATTTCGGTTGTATGTAATTTTTACTCGAGCCTGTATCCACCAGTATCCTTAAAATTTCTCCGTTCCTCGTTTTAAATTCTAAGTATGGCAACGAGGAACTCTTCATCCTAAAAAATTTACGTCGATATAGTCTGCTTGGTTTTCTTCTGTATACTCTTGCGATGGCTCTTCGTCCACTGCTTCAGCCACGTATGCCTCATATTCCTGTTCTGTTGGAGTCCAATTTTGTTGGTATCGTTGGTCCTCCTGATATTGACCTTGCTGGGCATAGGGGTATTGTTGGTTTGCTAGTTCTCCCTGTATAATATGGAAATTCCTTTGCTGCTTAAGTGGTGTCAGCTGGGAGAAGCTTGCCATCCTTTTTTCGCCCGGTTTGCTGGTGCTTTGCCTATTCATATAGTTAACAGCTCTAGACTGAGCAGAGCGATCGATGTCCATTGGCTCTGGACGAGGTTGGGGCTTCGGATCTAATGGTCTTAGTGGCTGAGATTGGAGATAGTTTGGATAAAGCTGTTGGGTATTTTGGTTTATTTGTGGGAATCGCTGGTGCGATTGCTGGTTAAATTGGGGTAATTGTGAGTTATTTTGCGGAAATTGCGGATAACGGACCTGCATGTTTGGTCCTGGGATATACGCGAGTTGTGGGTAAAATGGTTGCTGCCTAAATTGTTGTGTTCTGGGTGGTAAGGGAGGTGCAACCGGTTTTCTGGCTGGGCTCTGAGAGAACACGTAGCTACTTCGTGCCACTTGATTTTCTAATTTCAAGCATAGGTGCAATGCCTGCGGAAGGTCTTCGGGTTCCTTCATACCCAAGAGACGAGATAAATCACCCTTTAAACCCCTTATGAAGATGTCCAAGGCTTTATGTCTGTATGTCTGTGTTAGCAGCGAAAGAGATTCCTGGCTCATCTCCAGGCTACTTAGTTTATTTAAAATTAAGGAGAGATGAGTATAAGCACTTTGGTAAAACTCTGGTATTGTCGAGTTACCCTGGATAAGAGATGTCAGTTGACACTCAATAGTTGTGACATCCCTCTTATCGGCATAGTGCAAGGATAGGCACCTTGAGATTGCTTTCCAATCGAGGGGTGTGTTATACGATTCCAGCGCTGTGTCAGCGTTACCAACTATTTTATTCCTAATAACGGACAATATTCCGAAATACTTCGGAGTGCCTTTTGATGCCTCATAAATCTTCAACACTCTGTCTACACTCTTCTTCCAGGAACTATATTCGCAAGGGTTTCCCCTAAATTCTCTCAAGCTCCTGACTATGTCGGGGATCTTATCTAAATCTCCTAACTGTCCGTTATATTCCGGTCTTATAGTTTCGTTTGTCGCGTTGAGGAGTGGGTTTGAATTTCTTTGTCTTTCCTCTATCAGCAGCCTGCTCACAATTGAGGAGACTAATGTTTCTAAGTCGGCATTGGGATTGTTAGCTTGAGGCTGAGAAGGTTGAGGAGCCTGATTGGCTTGAGCTCCCTGAGCGTTGGTTAATACACTAGGTCGGATCATAGTTAATGTCAATTAAAAAACCTTTTACGTTATGTGAACTTCTAAGTTTTATGAGCCGGTGGTTCGGCTTTTATTAAAAATTAGCAAAGAAAAAAAAACTTCACTTTCAAGGCAGAGGTAACTGAAATTTTGTAAATTTTTGTTGGGTACACTTACTTAATAAAGCCTTATCCTAAATTATTATTCCTTTTTAATGTTTTGATTTTTACTGAACCTTATGAATGTATTAATTTTACTTTCACTTTTAAAATTTACTTGCATCGAATTTTACGAGTTTAATAATATGTATATAAATTTCACTTTTCTTTTGATTGCGTGTATAAAAAATTATTACTTTTGTTTCTTTTTCCTTAATATTAAGTCTTACATCACTATAAGGAACATCCTGTTCGGGTCCTGGATCCTGAATGGCGGCTAGTACTTAGTACGTCCTTTTTGCATCTATAGATGCTACTAAGGGGCCCTTTAATTTTTCTCCATCCAATTTTCCGGCTGCGCTTTATACCATTGATCGGTGTTATCGCTGGATACTTCGCCACTTATGCGATTTTTTTCCGAGTTTTTTTTCCACGCACTTACACCGGACCCATTGCTCGGGCGCCAGTTAGATTATTCACTACTTATTTGATTTAAAAAAAATGTTTTTTTTTTAGGACTTGCGTCCGTTCTTCTCTTTATTCAAAAGACAAAAGACACTTAAATCAATTTACAGTTGTATTTATAACTATACTGCCAACCTTGGTCAACGTCACGTTGCACCTGCATCTATGGGAAAGTTTATCAATTTGCCATTTGAGATATCATCACATTCTGTTGCGCGTGTGGTGTCATTTGCCAGACAGCGTCATATTGCACCCACATATGTGGGAAAGTTTATTATCTTGCTATTCGAGACGTCTTCATATTTTGTTTGCGCGAGTGGTGTCATTTATCAGTGCGACCAAGGTCTTATGATCTTATGAGCAAGCATTGTGTTAACTTATATAAGTTGAGGTCATAGTATATATGTATATATCACAAAAAATTATTGAAATGATATAAAAGTTAATATAAAATGTACTTATCTCGCAAAAGTTAACTGTCATAAAAGTAAAACCTTCGGTTGAGTTAACCAATTGTGAGCGTCAACGTAGAGCTCCAAAAAGTTAAGTATTGGTTATCTTTTTCGAGCTTATTCTTTTTTTTTTAATCCAACCGTTGGTTTGGTAAGAAAAACAAGCGCGGGTATTCCCCTTTTTGCTATGTCTTCCCCGAATTATTATGTAAAATATTTTTGGCGGTGTTGCGGGCATATTGGGCGATATGACTCCCCTACGGCAGCGGGTTTGCCAGGCTTTAGTAGTGGGACCACCTTTGCCTGTCTCCATCTTTCAGGAATGACAAAGGTGGACAGGGAAAGGTTGAAAATGTGTGTAAGGTATCTTATGCCTTCGTCTCCGAGGCTTTTCAACATCAGCATGAAAATGCCATCGGGGCCTATATACTTGGTGTTTTTAGATCTCCGAATTGCCTCATGAACTTCTGTTGTGGCTTCGACTGAACCTTATCGTCGAAGGCGATGGATATATTGTCGTTGGGTTTAGTCGGGTATGAACGCATTCATACTTAGATGGATTTAGGCATGTTAATTCTGTACAACAGTTTTAATTAAATCTAAATGACTAAAAGGAAGTCATGTAAATAAATGTAGCGAATTATATCACTAAAATTATGTTCATTACCGTATTTTTTTTTTCAAATTTGGGAAACCTTTGGAAAAGTAAATATTTCGGAAAAGTAAAATACCCTTGGGACCTTTTGGTTAACTCTTTCGAGATTCTACTGTATATCTAAATTGTTGAGCAAAAAACCCTAAAAAATCCAACATGGAAAAGGCCGGCTCATATTGAGAACTTCAAAATAAGCGCCAAATTCATTTTTAATAAAAAATATGTACATATGTATGTATATGTAGCAAAATCCTGTCTGTAAATTGTTTTCATTCTCACATTGAGCGTATTTCATTTGCTCTAACATTAACAAATTGAGTAAAGTATACAATTGCGTCGGCGCGTATGTCCAATTTCATTTTGACCAAGCGTTGCCATCCCTTACGCAAATTCTCACCAAAATCTTGGCAAAAAATTTAAATTTGTTTTCAACATATTGAATGCTGATTGGAAGATTAGCCAATTTCAAAAATTTTTTTCAAATGTTCTGTCTTGGAATTTGTTTCAATAAGGGTGTTATTGGATATATAATAATGGAATATTGAATACAATTTTTAAATAGAGAGATTTATTTTTTAGTAGAACTATATTATTAATAGTCTCTGCTATTCATGTAATTCAAACTTTTAATTCTTTTTTAAAAACTCAATCGAACTTCTATTTTTTGCAATATCTTATAAATAAAAATGAATGTGTGTCTGTGTGTCTGTGTGTCCTTTATGGGCGTCCAAAGTACTCAACCGATTTTTATGAAATTTTCACAGGGCCGTGCCACGCCCACATTTTTTGTATTCAGTGCTTTGTTTGTACTTCAATAATGTCCAAAGTTTATGGTTGATCTGTTTTAAACTTTTCCAATACGTTAAAATCTTCGTTGGGTACGACATACATAGGCTACATTTGTAAATTCTTTGAAAAGTGGGCAGTTCCAGGACCACAAGCTAAGTAATATTTCAATTCGTTATATCCCTGAATGTATTTGCTTTAGTGACATTTTAACGTTCTTAAATCTTAATCAAAGCACTTAATTTTTTTTGTTTGTTATTGCCGTTCATACATATCCAGAGTATTATAGGTAGATATAGGATATAATTAAATAAGTACTAACTATACATCTGCTCAGCAGCGCATAATGGTTTTTGTCATACCCATTGAGTTCAAAAGATCCGTTTTTTGAGTTGGACATCCAAAAAATTTATTTGTTTATACCAAAGACTTTAAAGCCAGAAGCATTGTATATCCTAAAGCACTGCAATAAATGGAATGTTAAAAGTTAAAGAAAAATATTTGAAAATGTATTTCTAGGGAAGTCACTGGTCAGGCAGAACAACGTCTGCCGGGTCTGCTAGTTCTATAATAAAAATGGGATTCGAAGTTATTTAAATGCATCCTAAAGCATTTGTTTTAAAAATATCTCGCATTTTTTGCTGCAAAAAATAGTTCAAAGGTACCATTTTGCTGGAAAATACGACAAAAGACTTATTGTTATTATACCTTTCATGAACATGAAATGGTATTATAACTTTGGTCCGATGTTTGTAAGTGTGAGAAGAAGAAGAGATAGACCCACCATTAAGTATACCGAAATGATCAGGGCGACGAGCTGAGTTGATTTAGCCATGTCCGTCTGTCCGTCTGTCCGTCCGTCTGTTTGAACGCAAACTAGTCCCTCAGTTTTAGAGATATCTCGATGAAATTTTGCAAGCAGGCGCCATTTTGCATAGGATTAATCATTTGTCGGAACCAGCAAGATCGGACCGATACAACGCATAGCTCCCATACAATCGATTGTTCCGATAAACGGGTTTTGGCCTATAACTCTTGCAATTAAAAAGCTAGGAACGTAAAATTTTGCAGGTTTAGTACATATTATATGCGTAATGTGTGTAGTGAAAATCACCTAGATCGGATCAACATAACACATAGCTCCCATATAATCGATAGTTGCGATAAATGGGTTTTGAGCTATAAATGTTGCAAATAGAAAGCTAGAAACGTAAAATTTTGCAGGTTTGGTACTTATTATATATTGGATGTGTGTAGTGAAAATCATACAGATCGGACTTACATAACATATAGCTCCCATATTACCGATTGCTCCGATAAATGTGGTTTGGCTATGTATTTTTAAATTAACAGTTTTGGAGAGTTTGTAAGTAATTGTAAGTAAGGATCGGACACTTAGAAAAGTTGTGCGTATTCATGAAAGGTATAAAGCCTTCGGCACAGCCGAAGACAGCCCTTTCCTTACTTGTTTTTTTATTTATTTTTATTTTTCTTAAAAACGCAATCAAACTTCTATATTTGGTAAAATTCTATAATGAAAATGAGATTCAAAGTCAAAGCTGTGTGTTTATATTTAAATGTAAACTTTTACTGTTCATAAAACTCCAATAATAAAATGGGATTCCAAAGCACCAATGACCACCTTATATTCCAAAATTCGAAGTAAAAAGAAAGAGGAGTCAAAGTAGGTAAGAGCGTCGTTGAGTCGGATTTGCTAAACTGAATTGTAATATGCTCCCAGTGAATGGATTACAAAAAATACAGCCTGTACACTAACAACGAAAAAATTACAATGTGGCAACCATGTCTAAACGGTGGACATAACTCATGAGCATCTGTGGCTTTGAGATTGCGAATTACAATCGCATGCAACGCAAATGAAATAAACGAAAGAAATAATTACAGCTTATGTATATATTATAAGTCTAGCTATGTTGTTGGTATATGTCCATGAAATTTAATTTTGTTTAGTGAAATATTGACGGAATATGAAAGGAGTGGTGGGTCTGATGGTGGACTTCCAAACATCGCTAAATACCGTTTTTCCATCTCCTATTAATGATTACTGGTCTTTAATGGACGGATTTTTTTTGGTTAGTTGTCAAATTACCCGTCTTTAGTGTAAACCAGCTGTTATGAAAGCGACCCTCAATATCTCAACTATATATACTTGTAATTAATTTCAGCAATAAAAATGTATCCAATATTTCTGCCTCTGGGTATTAGGTACTGGAGAAAAATGCTAACAGAGGATTTAATAAGTTCAACGAATTTAAGGTGGTCGAATTTCGACCACGGGATATGCTAGTTTATATTAATACCGGAAATATTCCGAAAAAAAATTAGCGAAATCGGGTAAGGTCCACGCCCAGTTTTACACGAAAGATTTTGAAAAGGATCATTTATATAATATGTAATAACTTTACTTATACTACGTGTAAATCATTTCTATTTCACCTCTTAAGAGTTCGCGGGCAAAGAAAGTCGAAAGCATAAAATTTTTCAAAAATGGGCTTGACCCCTCCCCTTTATGGTGGATTATTTCACAAAACTCTTCATGCCATAACTCCGGTAAAAATTGATTTATTGAAACGATATTTGGAGAAATAGTTCAACATATAAAGCTTACTCCTTGCTGTAAAAATAAACAAAATTTGTTAACGGACACGACCACTTTTCGAACACAGTTCCGAAAAATACCTTTGTAAAATTAAAATCGAGGTATTTCCATAATTGTATTAGTTATATAAATAAGATTTTACACACATAATAGGCTTTTTAGGAAAAACTAAGCTGTAAAAAATTTTTGTGGATTTTGTTGAAGTAGGCGTTGCGCCGCAAACTTTTCAGCAAAAAAGGTCTGTTATTTTCAAAAGCGATCGCTTGCAATTTGAATTAGGTATTTCAGTGAAAGTAAGTGAGATGCTTCCCAATAGCATGTAGTATACTCCTGCAAAAAATTACGCAAATCGAATAACAAACAGCAAGATTTACGGGTAAGTAGTTACCACCCTATTGCCTTTTTTATACCTAGTAGTGCTTCGCACACAAGGTATATTAACTTCATTCGCCTAACGGTAGTATGTAACGGCATAAACGAATCGAGATAGATATTGATTTATGTATATCAAAATGTTCAGGAGGAAAAGAGAAATTGATTGAGCCATGTCCGTCCGTTCGTCTGTCCGTCCGTTCGTCTGTCCGTCCGTCCGTCTGTGAACACGATAACTTGAGTAAATCTTGGGATATCTCAAAGAAATTTGGTATGCAGGTTCCTTTTCACTTTAGCGTTAAGGCAACAAATACATTTTTGAAGAAATTTTATAAAAGGGGCGTGGTACCGCCCACTTTTGATTAAGTCAAATTTGGAAATATTATTAATCATAAATCAAAAATCGCTCGAGATAGCAAAATGAAATTCAGCAGACATATTTATATTAATACCGGCAATATTCCGAAAAAAAATTTGTGAAATCGGGAAAGGTCCACGCCCAATTTTATACGAATGCTTTTGAAAAGGATCATAGATATATTGAATATGCATTAACTTTGCTTAAACTAGCTGTATATCATTTCTATTTTACCTCTAAAGTGTTCGTTCGGATTATTCCACAAAACTTTTCATGCCATAACTCCGGTAAAAATTAATTTATTGAAACGATATTTGGAGAAATAGTTCAACATATAAAGCTTACTCTTTGCTGGAAAAATAAACAAAATTCGTTAACGGACACGCCCACTTTTCGAACACAGTTCTGAAAAATTTCTTTGCAAAATTAAAATCGAGATATTTCCATAATTGTATTAGTTATATAAATAAGATTTTACACACATAATAGGCTTTTTAGGAAAGACTAAGCTGTAAAAAAATGCTGTGGATTTTGTTGAAGTAAGCGTGGCGCCGCCCACTTTTCAGCAAAAAAGGTCTGTTATTTTCAAAAGCGATTGCTTGCAATTTGAATTAGGTATTTCAGTGAAAGTAAGTGAGATGGTTCCCAATAGCATGTAGTATACCCCTGCCAAAAATTACGCAAATCGAATAACAAACAAGCAAGATTTACGGGTAAGTAGTTAACATCCTATTGCCTTTTTTTAATTTTTTTTTTTTATTTTCATACCTTTCATGGACATGGGGAAAGCTATTTATATTTTGTTATTTAGTGATCAATTAATTAACCACTCACAACCGAAGTGTTTTTAATCGAAAAAAGTCAGTTGCCTTTATAACAACTTTTCTGGTATTAAAATAGACCTGAGTAAATTCGGATACCAAAGCAGATCACTACTAGGTATTTAATGTTCGGTTACACCCGAACATAGATTTCCTTACTAGTTTTATCTGCGTTTGGTTGGTAGGGTATATATATATACGCCTGTATGCGCAATAGATTGTGTCAAACGAAATCAAACTAAAATTCAAAGCTATTATTGCGGACACAGGTGTATACACTGTATAGTCTGTGTGAGTTTATTTGTTACTAGCAGACCCGGCAGACGTTGTTCTGCCTGACCAGTGACTTCCCTAGAAATACATTTTCAAATATTTTTCTTTAACTTTTAACATTCCATTTATTGCAGTGCTTTAGGATATACAATGTTTCTGGCTTTAAAGTCTTTGGTATAAACAAATAAATTTTTTGGATGTCCAACTCAAAAAACGGATCTTTTGAACTCAATGGGTATGACAAAAACCATTATGCGCTGCTGAGCAGATGTATAGTTAGTACTTATTTAATTATATCCTATATCTACCTATAATACTCTGGATATGTATGAACGGCAATAACAAACAAAAAAAATTAAGTGCTTTGATTAAGATTTAAGAACGTTAAAATGTCACTAAAGCAAATACATTCAGGGATATAACGAATTGAAATATTACTTAGCTTGTGGTCCTGGAACTGCCCACTTTTCCAAAGAATTTACAAATGTAGCCTATGTATGTCGTACCCAACGAAGATTTTAACGTATTGGAAAAGTTTAAAACAAATCAACCATAAACTTTGGACATTATTGAAGTACAAACAAAGCACTGAATACAAAAAATGTGGGCGTGGCACGGCCCACATTTCCCAAATTATATAATTATTGACCAAGGGACACACATATCCAAAAATCATTAGTTTAGACCAAAAATATTCAAAGTTATGATGATTTAAATTTTATATAGCCTGGGGGCGTGGCACAACAATCTTCTGAACCAATCTGGAAATTTAGAGAAGATCGACCATAAACTTTGAACTTATTGAAGTACAAACAAAACACAAAAAATGTGGGCGTGGGACCGCCCACTTTTCCCAAATTATATCCATCTTGACTAAAGGACACACATATCCAAAAATCTTTAATTTAGACCTAATATGTTCAGAGTTATGAAGAATTTAAATTTTATATAGCCTGGGGGCGTGGCATTGGCTACTTTTCCAAAAATTCATATATCCTGAATCGTACACAACAATTTTCTTAACCAATCTTGAAAGTTTAAAAGAGATCGACCATAAACTTTGGACATTATCGAAGTACAAACAAAACACAAAAAAAGGGGCGTGGCACCGCCCACTTTTCCAAAATTACATAAATCTTGACCAAAGGACACACATATCCAGAAATCATTAATTTAGACCAAATATGTTCAGAGCTATGAAGAATTTAAATTTTATATAGCCTGGGGGCGTGGCACCGCCTACTTTTACAAAAATTGATATAGCCTAAATCGTACACAACAATCTTTTGAACCAATCTTGACAGTTTAAAAGAGATCGACCCTAAACTTTGGACATTATTGAAGTACAAACAAAACACAAAAAATGTGGGCGTGGCACCGCCCACTTTTCCAAAATTATATACATCTTGACTAAAGGACACACATATCCAAAAATCTTTAATTTAGACCCAATCTGTTCAGAGTTATGAAGAATTTGAATTTTATATAGCCTTGGGGCGTGGCACCGCCTACTTTTCCAAAAATTGATATAGCCTAAATCGTACTAAACAATTTTCTTAAAAAATCTTGAAAGTTTAAAAGAGATCGACCATAAACTTTGGACATTATTGAAGTACAAACAAAACACAAAAAATGTGGGCGTGGCACCGCCCACTTTTCCAAAATTACATAAATCTTGACCAAAGGACACACATATCCAAAAATCATTAATTTAGACCAAATATGTTCAGAGTTATGAAGAATTGTAGTCTTATATAGCCTGGGGGCGTGGCACCGCCCACTTTTCCAAAAATTAATGTAGCCTATGCTTTAACCTATGATCTCAGGAATATACTGTGAAAATTTCATAAAAATCGGTTGAGTACTTTGGACGCCCATAAAGGACACAGACACACAGACACACATTCATTTTTATTTATAAGATTTAGGCTCAGTAGCAAAGTAGTTTCGGTCAGCTCATCGCCCACTTGCGTTGCTGGAGTCGCGTGAAGAGTTTGATAAAGCCGATACAAATGTTTGTAACAGGGTTGGGTTTTTCGATACAATTGTACTTTTTCGATACAATTTGGCTGTAGTTTTGGTACAATTTCGCCTACAGCTAATATTCTAATGTATTTTGGCGCTATGGCAACCTTCTTTCGAACAAATAACAACGTTGCTTAGCACCAAAGATGACTAGATGTGAAACTTTAAACTTTAAACTCTAAAAGGGTTTCACGTAGGGCCCTGGAAATTGGTGTGGAAATAAACGATATAAATTCAATAGTAGCGGAAAAAAAATTGGGGTTATACGAAAAGGGACCGTAACATCTCACATAAATACTTAATGTTAAAAGCTGAAAATCTATGAAAGGGTTTAAGGTAGGGGCATATATGTAAATCACTATGGAGATATACGATATCAATACAATGTTAGAAGGAAAAAAATTTAATAAAAAGGGGCGTGGCAACTCCCATACTTACTAAACTTTTAAGGCTGAATAAAAGGGTTGGTGGTAGGAACCCGAAAACCATTCTAGAGATATACTACACCAATACTCTCACTTACCCTCTTAAAAGACAGCTTACAATATTATTTCTAATTTAGTAATTGAAATGGTAGCGTAGCTTTTCGTGTTAAATAGTTTACATTTACGAAATGAACAGTTGCGAATGTGCAGATTATCGATATCTGAGTGATTTAGTGTGTCGGCGAATATCAACTTACATTGGAATAGATACATAGTTTATCATTCAGTTGGATATTTTTTTTAAATGAACTTAAAAGTAAAGTCTATTTTGGGCAGAAGAAGTTTGCCGGGTCAGCTAATATGTAATAATAATACGTTTCATGTATGTGTTCATATTTATGTTTTTAAAAAGCTCTTATTGAACTAACAAAAAAGTTTCCAAATAAATAAAAAGGAAAACTGACTTCAATTGTATTTTATATTATTATAAGCTTTTATTTAGTTTCAGTTGACGGATGTCTGTAATGGAATCTTGCATGTTAAATTTGATACATTTCCCCGGTGTCCGATTGAGCTGAAAGTCTGCACCGATGTATAACCCCGATGACAATGCAATATTATGGAAAAAAAAAAAAATCCGATAGGTGGCGCGTTGGTCGCTATATTTTCAAAAATCGCATTTATGGTCCGATTTGCCTGAAATTCGGACCATGTATTACTACCATGAAAAGAAATATTTCCCTAAAAAAAAATTCCGCTAGGTTGAGCTGAGATCGCGGTTATAAATATGTACTAAAAATCGGAATTATGGACCGATTTGGCTGATATTTTGCGTGTGTGGTACTTAATTAATTTCCATATGTTTAAAAAAAATTATAACCGCTAGGTGGCGCGGGAGTCGCTCTATTTAAGAAATTCGAAGATCCGTTTTCGGTGTCGTTTAATTCATTTTTCAACGAACTTCCCGTTAAGGTAGTATCTTAAAATTTGCATCCACGTTTAGTTTTTTACCGCAACGCAATATAAAAAAAAATAATTCCGATATGTGGCGCACGGGTAGCGATATTTGAAAAATTTCATTTCCAGAAATTTTGTTTTCGATATTGTACCAACTTCCCGTTGAGCTGGGGTTTTCAAATTTTCACCATCGTTCAGGTTTCGCGGACATTGCATTATAAAATAAAATTAAAGAAACAACTTTTTTAAAAATAAGTTTTTATTATTGTTTAATAAAATTAACTAAAAAGTAAATTAATTTAGGAAAAAAGCTTTTCTAAGAACAAGCTTATGGGTATATTACTTGCTGATAAACAGAACTAAAAAGTAAAAAATTAAATTAAAGAAAAAAAACTTTTTTAAAAATAAGCTTTTCTTATTGTTTAATAAAATTAACTAAAAAGTTAAAAATAAATTCACTGTAAAGAAGTATAACACTTTCTAAGTTCATTGTAACCTTTAACGATAGTTAGGCTTCTTCGTCTGCGATAAAATAATTCCATATTGTACATGATTATATATTTTTAACATTAAAACTTTACACTTAAATTATTAAGTCTTCCAGTCTACATCAAAGTCCCAATTTTATTATTAATAAAAGCGTTTTAAATTTTATTTGGTATAATTAGAAACATTTAGGACCTTCTTGTCTATTTGATGGTATAATTAAGGACGTTTAAGACATTTCTTGTTATCACAATGTAACACGCTTTTATTAATAATAAAATTGAGACTGTGATGTAGACTGGAAGACTTAATAATTTAAGTGTAAAGTTTTAATGTTAAAAATATATAATCATGTACAATATGGAATTATTTTATCGCAGACGAAGATTTAGTGGATTAAGTACAATGGTTTGTAAGTATATTTCATTCGTTCCCAAAAAGCAGCTAAATTTACTTTTGTATCTGTTGATTCGTTGAATGATTTAATAGCTGAATACCCTTCTAAAATGCATGAATCATTGAATGTTGGTGCACTTGTTTCGTTTAGAAGCTCGGTAAGCAAATCTGCATCATCTTCGCTTACCGTTGTGAAACTGTTGTCTTGTACGACCTGTAAAAGAAAAGAAAATTTTTGTATTTTCAAGAATTTCAAAACGTTACTATGAATATTATGCCTGCAGCTACTGTTGGATTACGAAGCAATTCATTTTTTCGTTCACTTATTGAAATGAATAAGAGTTTGGAAATATCTGAGTGTGTTGATGCTTTTTTAAGCAAGTCTCCAAGAAAAACTTAATAAAGTCACCTTTTATAATCTGGATTGAATATAAATTGAAGAGCACTCGGTTTCTAATATATGCTTCTTTATTATATATTCTAGTAATGATACAATGATTATCGATATACAAAAGATGAGTATTTTATAAATGTTAGTGACCGGACGGCTGCAAACTCCTAAGGCTGACTGTATATGGGTCAATTTCAAAAAAAACGCAATTTTTGTGTCCCCGCACTTTACACTACTATTTTAGGTAAAAAACAAATTAAAAAAAAAAAACAAAAATGGGACAGTGATCACCGAGGAATATGTAACAAAAAACATAATTCTCAAATTTGTATATTTGTTTTTTTGTTTATTCAGTATGGTGTTTTGTTTCTCCCTCTGACTCCTTTCATACAAAAGCATGTGTCCCCCGTTAGAATTTTTAGTAAACAAAATAAAATAAAATCAAGAAAAAAGTTACTGGGCAACATTTAATAACAGTTTTCGAATTATTGGGTATCTTTCTTTTGTTTTGATTTGATATAGTTGTCAAAAATTAATTAGTGCGAATTTGGCGTTGCAAAGAACAGTTGTCCCCACAATTTGCATTGAGCGTCACTTTTTTTATAAATCAAGAAATATTAGCAGTTTTCAATTTTCATTTAAATAAAGTAAATAACGTAATAAAAGTACAAACTTTAATTATTACAATAGTGAAAAAGCGAAAACAAAAACTATTAAAAAAAGTGTGGATTTGCGTAGTTTATGTGAACACCATGGTAAGGGCGCGATAAAAATTCTTGAGCGTCACGCTAATTTTTTTAAAAGTGAATATATTAAATGTAAAAAATTAAAGTTGACAATCATTGTTTACATGGTCTCAACTCATTTTTTTATAATTTGTGAATTTGGGAAATAAATTGCCTACGGAAAAAACAAAAATAGGCAAACATTTCATGAGCATCACTTTTCATACATATTGCTTCATAGCTTAAAATACTTAATTTTGATTTTATTTTTTAATTTTCAAGAGTAAAACAACAAAATTAACGGCGGCTGAAAGAGCACGGAAATATCGCGAGAAAATAAAGCTCGATAAAGCGCGTATGTGTATAAGTTTCTTCAAGAATTACTTCCTTTTTTAAAATTTTGTTAAAGACATCAAAGAATATGTATATGTTTAGTTTCGTATGAAAATTTTTGTTTCTTGAAGAATTTTTGTTTTCTTTTATTTACTTTTGTAAAAAATAAACTTTTTTTCGTTACACTTTAAATTTGGCATTATTTCTTGTTTACGTGCAACAAAATCTCTTGATCGTCACAAAATATCTTGAGCGTCACACTTAGTTTTTTTTTCCTCAAAACGCTTATATTTGCAGTTTTTTTAAATACATTGTTACAAGACTTTTACTTTGCAAGTAACCCCTTAGTTCAAGTCTTTTTTTAACAAAAATTTACATATTTTCATCTTGATCGTCACAAAATATCCTGAGCGTCACACTCAGTTTTTTTCATTAAAACGCTTATAAATTCAGTTTTTTTAAAATACATTGTTACCAGCCTATTAGTTTGCAAGTAACCCCTTAGTTCAAGTCTCTTTTTAAAAATAATTTACATATTTTCATCTTAAAATTTGTAAATAACTAGTCACTTAAAAAAAAAAAAAAAATCAAGGTGAATCGTGATTTTGTGTTTATAATCGAAAAGGTGATTTTGGCAGAAGTGAATCTTGAAAAACAAAAGAACAACATAGTAAACTTGAATCTCAAATATTTTTGCATTTTCAGCGATTTTTTATACATATTTGGTGTGTGACGCTCAAGATAGAAATCATAGAAAACCTAAAAAAAAACCAAAAATATTGATTTTTTTGAGAGCCTAAAGGTCCCACCGGATTCTTCATCAATTTCTACATAAATTGGCCACTCTTACAGGCGAATTGGAAAAACTTTAAAAATAAGCAAAAAAAACTCGTTGTGTACGTTTTTTTTGAAATTGACCCATATATATGTATGTTGAAGTTATAACAGTTCACCCCCGCTAATGAGAGTTATGTTAAGTCATACTCGCGGAGATGTGCAGTTTTATTTCGTACTCGTACAGGTCTTCGACTCGACTGTTCCGCGTTTCGAGCAGCTGATGATTGGTTTGGCTCTTCTTGCTGCTCTGGAGTTCGAGGTAATGTTTCTGTATGTGTTTCAGATTCCGCATCGTTCAATTCTGAATTAGGTTGAGATCCAGTTTCGACTCGCTGAAAATTGTACTGGCTATACATATGATTTTGTTGGTTTGCTGGGTCGGAAATCGTATTTGAAGTGCTTTCCCGGGTATTACCTATGTATGTCAGGAGCATCTTGAGCGAACCTGACTTTCCGCTGTTGAACTCTTGTGACCTTTAGTGGTGTTTTAAGGTGTAGCCATCATCTAGTTTAATAATGTAGTGAAGTTGACCTAGCTTCCGTTGTACAGTACCTGTTTTCCAAACTGTTTTGCTGTTTTGTGTATATAACGCTTGTACTCTCTCTCCCTCGCTGATTTGGCGCACACCTGGTATAGAATCCGTTACTTTGTTATGTGTTATTGGTTTTAGCGCGTCTAATCGAATTCGTATACGTCTTTTTAGGTAAAGTTCTGCTGGGCTCATACCAGTACTGAGAGGAGTTGCTCGGTATATTTGTAAAATGTCATTGATTTTTTGGCGCAGTGGTCCTGGTTCTGTTGACATAGCTTTTAACTTCCTTTTAAGTGTTTGAACATTTTGCTCGGCAAGACCATTCGTACTCGGGTGTCCTGGTGCTACGAGCTTCTGGTAAATTCCATTTTTGCTGCAGTATGATTTGAAATGCGCGCTCGTAAAAATAGTTGCGTTGTCAGAAACCATGATCGACGGATACCCATGAGTAGCGAAAATATCAGATAGAAGATTAATTGTGGATTGGCTTGTTGGAGCATCCCGTATAACTCGAAATTCTGCCCATATAGACTTTGCATCCACGACCACGAGAAAATGATTATCCTGGAATGGACCGGCGTAATCTATATGTATTCTTTCCCAATTTTCTTTTGGTTCCTCCCAGTGGTGCAGTGGAGCTTTTGCCGGTTTGTTTTGAACTTGGACACATGGTTCGCATGATCGTACTGTGCGTTCTATATCACGGTCAATACCTTTCCAGATACAATATCTTCTGGCGAGTTGCTTCATTTTGGTTACGCCTGGATGTGTGCGATGTAATTCTTGAAGAACATTTTGTTGGAGGCTTTTTGGAATCACTACCCGGTGACCCTTAAAAAAAATGCCGTTATTGAGCATATCCGTATCTTCGTCGTTCCCGTTCATCATGTTTGCTAAGATGTTTGAAAGTTCGGGATCTTTTGCGGTTTCCGATGCTAGGATTTCCGAATTTATGTATTCGCTGGATATTTCAAATATGGATAACAAACAGAGTTCATTTTCTCTTCATTTATTACATTGTCAGTGCAGTGCTTTGCTGGAATTCGTGTTGTTCTGGATAGACAATCTGCATTAGTATTTTCAGAACCTTTTTTGTAAATTACTTCGTAATTGAAGCTCGACAGGAATTCGGCGAATCGAACAAGTCTGGCAGATGTTATAGCTGGCATTTTATTGTGCGGGTGAAAGATTCTTGTAAGTGGGCGATTATCGGTGACAAGCTGGAATTTCCTTCCATAGACATACATACAAAAATGATTTATCTTATAAATAAAAATGAATGTGTGTCTGTGTGTCTGTGTGGCTGTGTGTCTGTATGTCTGTGTGTCCTTTATGGGCGTCCAAAGTACTCAACCGATTTTTATGAAATTTTCACAGTATATTCTTGAGATCATAGGTTAAAGCATAGGCTACATTAATTTTTGGAAAAGTGGGCGGTGCCACGCCCCCAGGCGATATAAAACTACAATTCTTCATAACTCTGAACATATTTGGTCTAAATTAATGATTTTTGGATATGTGTGTCCTTTGGTCAAGATTTACGTAATTTTGGAAAAGTGGGCGATGCCACGCCCACATTTTTTGTGGATTGTTTGTACTTCAATAATGTCCAAAGTTTATGGTCGATCTCTTTTAAACTTTCAAGATTTTTTAAGAAAATTGTTGTGTACGATTTAGGCTATATCAATTTTTGGAAAAGTAGGCGGTGCCACGCCCCAAGGCTATATAAAATTCAAATTCTTCATAACTCTGAACAGATTGGGTCTAAATTAAAGATTTTTGGATATGTGTGTCCTTTAGTCAAGATGTATATAATTTTGGAAAAGTGGGAGGTGCCACGCCCACATTTTTTGTGTTTTGTTTGTACTTCAATAATGTCCAAAGTTTAGGGTCGATCTCTTTTAAACTGTCAAGATTGGTTCAGAAGATTGTTGTGTACGATTTAGGCTATATCAATTTTTGGAAAAGTAGGCGGTGCCACGCCCCCAGGCTATATAAAATTTAAATTCTTCATAGCTCTGAACATATTTGGTCTAAATTAATGATTTCTGGATATGTGTGTCCTTTGGTCAAGATTTATGTAATTTTGGAAAAGTGGGCGGTGCCACGCCCCTTTTTTTGTGTTTTGTTTGTACTTCGATAATGTCCAAAGTTTATGGTCGATCTCTTTTAAACTTTCAAGATTGGTTAAGAAAATTGTTGTGTACGATTCAGGCTATATGAATTTTTGGAAAAGTAGCCAGTGCCACGCCCCCAGGCTATATAAAATTTAAATTCTTCATAACTCTGAACATATTAGGTCTAAATTAAAGATTTTTGGATATGTGTGTCCTTTAGTCAAGATGGATATAATTTGGGAAAAGTGGGCGGTCCCACGCCCACATTTTTTGTGTTTTGTTTGTACTTCAATAAGTTCAAAGTTTATGGTCGATCTTCTCTAAATTTCCAGATTGGTTCAGAAGATTGTTGTGCCACGCCCCCAGGCTATATAAAATTTAAATCATCATAACTTTGAATATTTTTGGTCTAAACTAATGATTTTTGGATATGTGTGTCCCTTGGTCAAGAATTATATAATTTGGGAAATGTGGGCCGTGCCACGCCCACATTTTTTGTATTCAGTGCTTTGTTTGTACTTCAATAATGTCCAAAGTTTATGGTTGATCTGTTTTAAACTTTTCCAATACGTTAAAATCTTCGTTGGGTACGACATACATAGGCTACATTTGTAAATTCTTTGGAAAAGTGGGCAGTTCCAGGACCACAAGCTAAGTAATATTTCAATTCGTTATATCCCTGAATGTATTTGCTTTAGTGACATTTTAACGTTCTTAAATCTTAATCAAAGCACTTAATTTTTTTTGTTTGTTATTGCCGTTCATACATATCCAGAGTATTATAGGTAGATATAGGATATAATTAAATAAGTACTAACTATACATCTGCTCAGCAGCGCATAATGGTTTTTGTCATACCCATTGAGTTCAAAAGATCCGTTTTTGAGTTGGACATCCAAAAAATTTATTTGTTTATACCAAAGACTTTAAAGCCAGAAACATTGTATATCCTAAAGCACTGCAATAAATGGAATGTTAAAAGTTAAAGAAAAATATTTGAAAATGTATTTCTAGGGAAGTCACTGGTCAGGCAGAACAACGTCTGCCGGGTCTGCTAGTACTGAATATTATTGCTGATGCCTCGCGATCTAGTTGGCTATAGTTCCTTTCTGTTGCAGTCAGTGATCTGGAAGCGATAGCAACGGGGTGTTCAATGTCGTTTATTGTATGGGAGAGTACCCCTGCTATACCTGTAGGGCTAGCATCACAGGCAATGACTACTGGAAATTCCGGATTAAAAGGTCTGAGTACCTGATCGCTACTAATTATGCTTTTGAGTTTTATGAAAGCGGCCTCGCAATTGGAAGACCAATGAAACTGTTTCCCTTTCTGGTGTAGTTGACGTAGTGGATAAGTTACGGATGATAGGTTTGGAATAAATCTCGAATAATATGTTACCATGCCTAGAAATCTTCTGACATCATCGACTGTTTGTGGACGAGCCATGTTTACTATTGATTCGACTTTAGACGGTGACTTTGAAATTTGGTTAAATTGTACGACATGCCCGATATATTCTACGTGAGTTTTCAGAAACGAACATTTGCTTTGATTCAAGGGTAAGTCGTATTTCTTTAAACGTTTAAGACACTCGACAAGATTTTGTTTACATTCCGCTTCTGTAGACCCGTGTACCAAAATATCATCGAAGTAGGACATGGTTTTGTTTAAACCCGATAAAATTTGCTCTATTATACGATTGAATTCTGACGGTGCTGTCTTTATTCCGAATGCAAGTCTATTCATCCTATATGTTCCCTTATGGTTCGAGATTGTTTGAATTTCACTGGATTCTGGACTTACCCTTATGTGTAAATATGCCTTATAGAGATCGATACGCCAAAAATATTTTGACCCTTTTAGGCTATTCAAAATTTCATCAATTCTCCATATTGGGTAATTAGCTGCTACTAATTGTGGATTAACCCCTGGTTTATAGTCGACGCATAGCCTAACTTTTCCATCTGGCTTCGGAACAATTACTAGTGGAGATCCCCAGTCCCTCCTTTCACATTTTGAAATAATGCCGGAAGTTTCTAATTCTTGTAATTCATTTTCGACGGAGTCTCTCAATGCGTACGGAACTTCACGCTCTTTGTAAAAAGCTGGCTTAGAACCTTTTCGCAGCTTAAATGTGATTTCAATTTCAGGGACACATCCTACTCTTTCTTCAAAAACTTCGGGAAACTCATTAACAATATCAGATATTGACTTGCTGAAGATTGATGTTTAGGTGTCGAATCCAAACTCGGCCTAACAGTGCATCTTATTCATCAGGGACAACATACATTTCTTCGTCGGACGTACTATTATTGAATTTTACTCTTACCTTAACTTTCCCATCGGGGGCAATGATATTTTTCGTATATGAACGGAAAGCAACACATGAAGGTTGCAGTTGCTCGTTAATCTGGAGTTGGTTCCTTGGTATTAGAGTAAACCCGACGCCTGAATCCACCCCGAATTCTTGTTTTCGCCCATTTAATTCAACAGTGACATAATACTTATCAACATCGCTGTAACTATTCTGATTTGAAAAAATATCTATAATAGGATTAATGCCATATATTTGATGAATTGCTTCTTCGGTGTCCTCTGATTTGACATTTGTGTTCTTTGTCGACTTCATTAATGTAGTGATGCATACTTGCTGTACATGGCCTCTTTTACCGCAGAAGTAACATTTTAGGTTTTGTGCGTTGGTACGGCACTGCTTAGTTGTGTGGTTGTTTCGTCCACACCGTATACATAAATTATCTACACCAAGCTGTTTGTAATTTACTTTCGATTTTGCTCGTACCTGTGTTTTTGAATGACGGCTGGTAGAACGGCTTCTTCCACGATTCTGCTTTTTGCATACAATTTTATTTACATACGTCTATATCTATTTTTGATGCTTCTAGTGACATTCCCACGACAGCCGGTTCTACGTACGGGAATGACTCGGGGTTTCCCCGACCACGGGCTGTTATTTCACTATCCCCCTGCCTAAACCGTCAGTTATCCCCCCCCCAATAATGTCATCCTCCGAGCAGCTCCTTGCAGCGGAACTGCTCAAGACTCTCCTGCTCCGGGCTGGTATTGAATCCAACCCGGGACCTAGAGTATGGATCTGCTGTATATGCTGGAAGAAAATGTATGTGAGACGTTCACATTCAGTACAATGCTCTAATTGTAACAGATGGTTACATCTAACTAGTTGCTCTGGACTAAATCCCTCTACTCATAGACCCGATATTTTTATAGAACTTTTGTGGCCCCTTGCTGTTCATGTCCTACGACGTCCAGTGGCCGTCGTCGATCAAGTATCGCTCCGCCACATATGTCTTACTCTGGCACATCAGTCTCCACGACTAGCACTAACAATGCACATGAGCAAGTAGACCTTCCGTCCCATGCGCGTTATTTCCCATTCTAAAAGGAAATTACGCCCATGGGCCTTATTTCCTTTTTAAATTGAAATATCGCCCATCTGCAAAAAGAAGTAAAGCCCATGGCTCTTATTTAATTTTTAAAAGAGAAATAACGCCCATAGGATTTTACGCGAGCAACACGAATTGTTGATTAGCATTTTTTAAATCAAAATATCTTCAATGCTCTATAACCGATTTTTTAACTAAATTACCTTTCATTTGAGATATCACTTCTATTCGTGCAAAACCGCGTATGTGCAACATTTAATTTTAAACAACCCTGAACTAAACCATGCTAATTCCTTCTGCGTAGTTCACCTTTCTGCGTTGGCGGCCTTCGGCCGCGCTTATTATAAATAACCCTGGGCTACGCCATGCCAACTCCGGATGGTTGCCCTGAACGGTGGCAACATGCCACCGTTCCCACTCTATGGGCGGGATCCATTGTATTTTTGTGCAGAACACCTTTCTGAATTGGCAATAAAGAAAACACAAAGGGAATAATTTCTAATTCTAGAGATTGCGGTATTCTGCATTTAAAATTTAATGAAATAAAGATACAAAAAAAACTTAATTCTTGAATCAGCTTTTTCTTAATTCGTTTTTAACGTCCGTGGGCTTTATTTCTCTTCGAAAAAGGAAATAACACCCATCAGCAAAAGGTGATAACACCCATGGGTTTTATTTCCTTTTTAAAAAGGAAATGAAGCCCATGGACATTTTTTCTCTTTTGAGTGGTTATTGAGCGTTATTTCACTGCACCGACCCAGCCTATTACCACCTAGACATACGCACCAGCCCTTGACCCCACCATCAACTCTGCTCCCCCTTCGCATTTCGGTATCCTGCAATTTAATTGCAACGGGCTAACCGGTAAAATTGTTGAAGTGATAAACTTAATGAAGCGACTCAACATCAAGATCGCGGCGATTTAGGAGACAAAGCTCGGTGGAAGGTCGTTTCTTCAGACCTGCAACGGGTACAATGTACACCGTTGTGACCGTGCGAGAGGGCTTGGGGGTGGCCTGGCATTCATCACACATCTATCTGTGCAGTATCGTCTATTTGACGTTCTGCACGGTAAATGGGGATGCCCCCACTAGAGTGGCGGTAAACTGCTCTAGCTCGCCAGACATCACCATAGTCAGCGCAGGCCTTATAAACTGCGTTGAATGGCGACCGATGCTGACGCTTGCCTCAGACCACCTACACATAGTGCTCTCTATCGATCGCCCCACCGACTTTGTCACCTCTGAGAATCGCACATACACCAACTTCAACAAAGCCGACTGGGAGGGTTTTCTAGCCACCACAGAGAGCGCCTTCGCTGCTTTCCCCACCCCGTCTGACGTACGAGAAGGGGAAAAGGCGTTTCGTATGATCCTAATTTCAGCCTCCCATCAACACATTCCGTCAGGTAGAATAAAGGAATTGAGTCCATTCTTCCCCACAGAGGCAGCGGCCCTGGCAAATGAACGTGACCATATTAGACGCCTAAGTGGGAGGAGCACCTAAGGTCTTGCAGCCTCTCGGCTGGAGTAGGCAAATTATGGTCGACGGTGAAATCTTTGTCCAACCCGACTAAACCTAACGACAAAATATCCATCGCCTTCGGTGATATGGTTCAGTCGAAGCCTAAAAGGTGCGCGAGACCGACAATTTGTAATGCATCCTCCGTTGAACAAAGAGATTCGCCGAGCCACGAGGGAAGCGCATAAACACAAAAACAGCGATTCGCCCATTGCCATCTCCACAACAGAAGTTCATGAGGCAATTCGGAGATTTAAGAACAACAAATATATTGGCCCCGATGGCATTTCCATGCTGATGCTGAAACACCTCGGCGACGAAGGCATAAGATGCCTTACACACATTTTCAACCTTTCCCTGTCCACCTTTGTCATACCTGAAAGATGGAGACAGGCAAAGGTGGTCCCACTACTAAAGCCTGGCAAGCCAGCGTAGGGGAGTCATATCGTCCGATATCTCTCCTCTCGCCAGTAGTGAAGGTGTTGGAGTCTATCTTGTTACCGCATTTCACCGCAAACCTGCGGCTCGCCGAACATCAGCATGGATTTCGCAAAAATCACAGCACCACCACCGCGCTGAACGCCATAACCACTCAGATAGGGGACGGATTAAACCAAAAGCGTCCAAACCACAGCACAGTGCTAGTTGCGCTTGACCTGGCCAAAGCTTTTGACACGGTCAACCATGCGCAAACAAATGAAAGACCTTGAAGAGTCGTCCCTTCCCCCCTGTCTTAAACGTTGGACTGCCAACTACCTGAGTGGTCGTCAATCGTCGGTTGAGTTCAGCGGCGCCAGATCAAAACCCAGAATAGTTAAACAAGGGGTGCCACAGGGTGGTGTCCTATCCCCGTTTCTGTTTAACTATTACATATCGAAACTTCCCCCCCCAGAGGGTGTCTCGATCGTCTCTTACGCCGAAGATTGTACGATTTTGGCAACAGGCCCCTCCGTTGAAGAACTCTGCTCTCGTATAAACTCGGGAGAAACCTGTCATTGTCTCCAAATAAGTCATCGGCCACACTATTCACGACGTGGACAACGCAAGTGAACATGGAATTAGACGTCTACGTTGATAGTGTCAAGCTACCAACTGTCTCACACCCCAAAATCTGAGGGTGACCTTTGATAACATGTTCAATTACGGCGCTCATGTAACCGCAATTGCCAATAAAGTCCAAAGCTGTAAAAAAATCGTCAAGTCGCTAGCTGGCAGCACTTGGGGTAAAGACAAAGAAACGTTACTAGCTACATATAAAGCAATTGGCACACCGGTACTGAGCTACGCGACGCCAGTATGGCCTCCGGGGCTAGCTGACACACACTGGACGAGGCTACAGGTCTGCCAAAACACCGCCCTTCGTACCGCCACTGGGTGTCTTCTTATATCTCCTGAGCATCACCTTCATAATGAAGCGAAAATACTCCCCGTTAAAGAGCATAGCGAGATGTTGACCAGGCAATTCCTGTTCAACTGTTGCAAACCGCAGCATCCGAACGGACGCCTGGTCAACGAGAATCCGCCCCCTAGGAGCATAAGGAGCCATCTACGCAAACATTTCGATGAGATCCGGCACCTGATTTCCACGCCGTTTGATCCTAAGGTGCACCGGCAGGCCCTCACCCTCATCCACACCGATTCGGTAAATTCACATATGCCGTTCTTCAAGCAACAACACCACCCGTTGCCGAAGAGGAGCGCGAGCTGCCTAGGGAGACTAGGGTGATGTTGGCTCAATTCCGGTCTGGATATTGTAATAGGTTAAACTCTTACCTATCCAGACTGAACCCCGACTTGCCTAATGTTTGTCCGGCATGCGGCTTGTCCCCGCTTAATACAAATCATCTCTTTGTCTGCTCAACTACTTCTAACACCCATATCCCTCTGGTCCACCCCTGTTGAAGCCGCTAGGTTTCTAGGACTTCCGTTAGAAGAGTTTGATGACAATATTGGGTAAGGTAGATACTGACTACCTAGGCAGGGCAACGTAGTGCTACAAACACCACAACATGCTTCTAGTGATAAAGACTTTTGTACAATTTTATCAAAATCAGTTTCTTTTCATTGAAAAATTTGCTCCCGTATTGTGTTGTCAAATATACCTCGAATAAACTGTGCTCGTAGAAAAATGTTTGAAATATCGGCCTTACAATTGCACGACGACAGAAAATTGCATTCATTAATATCGCGCTTCAATAATGCTACGTACTCCGCAATTGTTTGGCCTTCATTTTGATAAGTTGACAAGAACCTATGTTGACTTACTAGAATGTTTCTTTTCGGGCAAAGATGTGCTTCTAATTTTTCCATTATGTCGTGGTATTCGACTTCATTAAGCGACTTCGGCGCAGTTAGCGACACAAGCAATTTGAAATGTACAGAGCCAATTGAATTAATTAACATTTGGTTGCAAAAACACCTTTCATTGTTAAGTAATTCTCGAACCTTTGCCGGTATAACTTAAAATTTTCTTTTGTAGCATCGAAGTGTTCAAAAGGCGGTAAAAGCATGTGCAATGGCTGACCGCTTTGTTGTTGTTGCTGATTGTTCGCATTTGTGCTTATTTGACGCAATAGATTTTGTTTCGCTTTGTTGAATGCATCTAGCATTTGTGCAAATTGAGTAGAATCCATTTCTCCTTTTTTTTCGTTTTACTCGTCGCCACTTTTATAATCTGGATTGAATATAAATTGAAGAGCGCGCGGTTTCTAATATATGCTTCTTTATTATATTACAACTTATATTCTAGTGCTGATACGATGATTATCGATATACAAAAGATGAGTATTTTATAAATGTTAGTGACCGGACGGCTGCAAACTCCTAAGGCTGACTGTATATATATGTTGAAGTTATAACATCGCCGAAAAGTAAATTATTTTGGTGAAGCTGTTCCGTAAAAGCTTTGTAAAAAGTCATCCACAAAATTCCAGTATATTTGTTTTAAATTTTCCGCTGTATGCCTCTCTATGAAATTTGTGACTGAAGGTGTTTTGATAACTATTTCTGCCTTATCCTTTAACTGTGCATTGATGCATAAAATCGTTTAGCACTATCAGTTTTTATGGAAAATATTCTGTACTTCAATAACTTTTTTAAGCTGTCGATTTCGCTGTGCACTTGCTGGCAAATGGGTGTTAATACTTTTTGCATAGGATTGCTACTGAAAACTTGTAAGGGAAGACCACATTCAGCCACAAAATCAGTGCACAATTTTCTTACTTCGTTTCTGAACATCATTATAACTATTTTATATTTTACATCGTCGTATAAACGGCGGCCACCGTGGTGTGGAGGTAGTGTTGCCGCCCTACCACACCGAAGGTCCGGGTTCGAGCCCTGGTACAGGTTACATCAAAAAGTGGTTTGAAAAAGTTTTTTCAAAACGGGGTCGCCCCTCGGCAGTGGTTTGGCAAACTCTCCGAGTGTATTTCTGCCATGAAAGGCTTCTCAGCAAAAATTCATCTGCTGAAGATGCCGTTCGGAGTCGGCGAAAAACCGTAGGTCCCGCCAAATTGTAGGAAAAATTTCAAAAGCGGCACACCACAAATTGGAAGGGAAGCTCGGCGCAAAAATCTCTTAGGAGGTTGATGATATAACTGTTGCATATCGCGCCATATATATATATATATATATATTTAATAAACGCAACTTGCATTTGCAGCGGAAATTTTTAAACAAAAATACACGACATTCGCTTTGGTTGACGCCATTACATTGTTGGAGCATTGCCAGCTTACTTTGAAGTTAATAATCAGAGCAACCAAAACTATGCAAATGCATATTTTTCGTGGTACAAGCTGTGATGTAATAGATTGAATACGAATGCGATTTACATACATAGAAAGAGTTTAAGCTACATTTGTTAGGGCATATTTTTGCATATTTCGTAATAAATGCATATTTTTGAATATTTCATTATAAATGCATATTTATGCAGCATATTTCATGATAAATTCATATATTTAAATTTGAAAGGCTTTTTTATAATTTTAAATTTAGTTCCAACTGCGATAAAAATTGAAATCGTCTTTATTTTTTGCGCTTCCCAACACTTGTCGAAAGCTAAAAATGAGAAAATGTATAACTGGTTGTTGTTGTTGCAACGAAGTGACGTATGTGTATAATTGGTATTTTTGTGTTACTTCTTCTTATAAGCACACATGTGAGTTAGAAAGAGAAAAACACTTCATTTCGTTTTTGTTGTTGCCCGTTTTAAAAAAGGCTAGTTAATACAAGTGGTGGTAGAGGAAAGTGTGTGAGTAACGTCAAACTCAACGCGAGTTCAAATTGATAAAGAATGCGAATGATGATTTTGACATTTAAACTCCAGAATTACCAAATATGTATGTCGGAGTGCCACGACTTGTAAATATTCGTTGGCTTTGAACTTTAATTCGGCAGTTCGTAGAAAAAACAACTGAACATTTTCTTGAGTTGATATAAAGACTGCGTTTGCAAATTTAAAGTTAAAAGTAAGCACCTGTAGTTTCTTGAAACAATTAAATGTTTATATTAATGTGAACTAATCTTTCTTTAGATAATGCCAAAGCTAAAAGAAAGGCTATCTTCTAAGTTGGCAAGGTATGTGTCTGAGTTTCCAGTCTTCAGAAGTGATGGAAGCATATTGTATTGCAACCTTTGTGATAAAATGGTGAATGCAGATCGCAGATGCCGTGTGTTGCAGCATTTGCAAAGCGCCAGGCACAAAGAAAAAGCCAGTCAGCATTCCAGCCAATCACAACAATTATTAACAGAATATAAATCGAAAAGTGCAGAATTCGCGAAAGATTTGTGTGAAGCTTTTGTTTCGTCCGATATTCCTTTGTATAAAATAAGAAATGACAAGCTCAAATCATTTTTTAATAAATATATTGCTATAGACTTGCCATCAGAAACCACTTTGAGATCTACAGTCAGCAGTGTATATGAACTTACTATAAATAATATCAAAAATGCTATAAAAAACCAATACCTATGGATCTCAATGGACGAAACTACAGACGGGTCAGGCCGATATGTTGCAAATGTGATAATAGGTGTATTATCAAACGATGAGCAAGTCGCAAAGCAAATATTTTTGATAAACACAGCTTTATTAGAGGCAGTAAATCACTGCTCAATAGCTCGATTATTTGCGGATTCAGTTGACATTTTGGGACCACAGTTCAACAAAGAGGTAATACTTCTTTTCATCACTGATGCTGCTCCGTACATGGTGAAAGCTGCAAAAGCCATTAACGTTTTTTACCCAAAAATAGTTCATTTGACGTGTTTAGCACATGGATTGCATAGGGTATGTGAGGAAATTCGCAGTCGTTTCCCAATTGTTGACCGACTAGTAGCAAGCGGAAAAAAATCATTTCTGAAAGCACCCTCACGGTTGGCAATTTTTAAAGAATTAGAACCCGAACTACCCTTGCCGCCACAACCAGTAATTACGCGGTGGGGAACTTGGATTCAAGCCGCAGTTTATTATGCAGAAAACTATCAAAAAATAGAGCGGATCGCTAATATGTTGGATGCAGAGGATTCATATTCTGTGAAAGAAATGCAAGAATTATTCAAAAATCACAATTTGAGATTGCAACTTATTTATATAAAATCTAACTTTTCTGATTTAGTTGAAGCCATAAAGCGACTTCAGACAAGTAATTTAAGTCTAGTTAATCAAATTAAAATAGTTCAAGATGTAAAAGAAGCTATTGATAAATGTGACTCCGACTCTGTAAAACTAAAATTTGCAAATGTTTTAAAAAAAAATCAAGGTTTTAATATCCTAAAAAAAATAGCTAGTCAAATTTCTGAGCAAAATTCAAATGAAACGGAGCATCTTGAAAAATTCTCAATATCAGAAATTGCTGCCTTTAAATATGCACCAATTACCTCAGTTGAGGTAGAGAGAAGTTTTTCCATGTACAACGCTGCTTATCGTGCTAATAGACGCAGTTTCTTATTCGAAAACTTAGCGCAAATGTTTCTTGTTTATTTTAACAGCAACATACATACATAAGTACAAAATTTTTCAAATGTTTAAAAATGAACTTTTCCACTATAGTCCATGGGACAGGATTCAACACGGAAGTGGCGCTGACCAAGGGTTTTTTTTAGTTTACCATTATCGAAATAATTAAAAGCGAAAAAATACAATTTAAATGTCTGCAGAAAGGAACCCTCTGCATATTTTTATATTATTTTTTTACCCTCTCATTTTCTCTGTTATGGCAGAAAGATAACCCAAAAAAAACCTCTGGTCCTAATCACTTCCGTATTCAGTAGATTTTCTGTCTTCCTCGACTGGACTACTATTCTTTTTAAAACTTATTATTTCGATTGTTCATGTTATGTTTTTTCCTTTGATAAAAGAAAAATAAAAGTTTATTTTAAGAAAATCTTTTAAATTTGAGGTTTAATTAGAAAAAAAAAAAAATGTTTAGCGCATATTTTTAGAGCATATTATGCTGTTTTTAAGGACTTTTTTAAGCGCCTAAAACACAATTTTTACCGCATATTTCTGGTTGCCCTGTTAATAATCAACATAAACGATTTGATTTCGTTTTATAGGACAGAAAACGTAACAAAATCATTTCGTTAAATTAACGTTCTTAACGTTAATTAACGAAATGAAATGACTTTGTTTCGTTTTTTAACGTTAATTATCGTAACGAAATGATTTCAGTTTGTTGGTTAAGAATTTCTGGCTTACACATTTTTTTTTTTAATTTTTTGGTAATAAATTCCAAACCTTTAAATTACCTGCAAAAATTCTAAATTTTTTGCGGTTTAGATTTAAAACATATCTGGGATAAACAAAAATACAACAAGAGTCGTATACACAGAGAATATGTGTACTATTAGTTTTTAACATTTCATTTATTGCAGTGCTTTAGGACATACAATATTTCTGGTTTTCACGCCTTTGGTATAAACAAATAAATTTTTGGAAGCCCGACTCAAAAAACGGATCTTTTTAACTCAATGAGTATGACATCATGCTGAGCAGATGTATAGCCAGTATTTATTTAGTTCTATCCTATTCTATTTAGACTGTCTTCAAACATTGCTGTACATTCTTTAATACTCCAGGTATGTATAAATTGCAATACAAAAAAAAAAAAAAAAAAAAAATAGGTGCATTCATTAAGATTAATGAAAATATGTACGTTAAAATTTCACTAAAGCAAGTACATTCAGGGATATAAAGAATTGAAATATTACTTAGCTTGTAGCCTTGGAACTGCCCACTTTTAAAAAAAATGTACATATTCGGTCATACCTAACAAAGCTTTTAAAGTATTGGGAAATTTTAAAAGAGATCTACCATGAACTTTAGGCATTATTGAAGTACAAACAAAACACCAAAAATTCGGTCGGGGCACCGCCCACTTTTCCAAAATTATATAAATCTTGACCAAGGGACACACATATCCAAAAATCATTTATTTAGACCAAATAACTACATATGTTCAGAGTTATGAAGAGTTAAAATTTTATATAGCTGGGGGAGTGGCACCGCCCACTTTTCCATAAATTAATATAGTCTAAATCGTACACAACAATCTTCTTAACCGATCTGGAAAGTTTAAAAGAGATCGACCATAAACTTTGGACATTATTGAAGTACAAACAAAACACAAAAAATGTGGGCGTGGCACCGCCCACTTTTCCAAAGTTATATAAATCTTGACCAAAGGATACACATATCCAAAAACCATTAATTTAGATCAAATATATTCAGAGCTTTGACGAATTGAAATTTTATACAGCCTGGGGCGTGGCACTGCCCACTTTTCCAAAAATATATATTGCTTATGCTTTAATTCATGATCCCAAGAATACACTGTGAAAATTTCATAAATATCGGTTGAGTACCTTGGGCGCCATCTCTCTTAAAGTAAGTGACTTTGTCAAATGGTGTAAAAAATTTATAGTAATTCATCAATTGAGAACGGATGGACCGATTTCTCCAATTTTCCGACTTTTCCGGAGAAACTTTTCGTAAAAACGTTCTCCTAGCAATTACGAAGAACTGAAAAAAATTTGAGCCAAATCGGTCCAGCCGTTCTCAATTGATGAGTTACTATACATTTTTTCCCTCCATTTTTATATATATGTATATGTAGATAAGAAAATTGTTGTTAGCATTTTCGGTTTAAAATTTAAATCATTTTTATTACTCGCATATCTATGACAACCGGTGTAAATTTAATTCTAAACCAAATTTGGTTTGGTCATACATCTAGTATGTCTGCGTTCAAAGGGTTTTTTTTGGAGTTTCCAGTAAAATTAACTTCTTAAGACTACTTTCATTATTTACTTTGTGGAAATTTCATGGAAATTCAAGAAAACTCGAAAGCTTTCCATCAAAATTTCTAGCTTATTAGTAAAATTTTTTAGATATTTTTCGAGTAACTATGCAGTTTTGTAGCCCGTTCAATTGACGTGAACAAAGATACCAATCTTAAGCCGCTAGAAGAATTACTCGATTTTTGGCAATTTTTTTTCTAGCCGACCAAGAGCATTATCTTCAATATAAAAATATTACGCTTATAAATTTGCATGGCCTACAAAACTGCGTACTCAAAAAATATTTAAAAATTTTTACTAAAAAGTTAGAAATTTTTTTATGAAAACTTTTCGAGATTTCTTGAATTTTCCACAAAGTTATTAACTTTAAGTTGCAGTATTTTTATTGTCATACCATCATACACAAATAACGGAATTAGTCAAAGGAAGTTAATCTTACTGGAAATTCTAAACAACACTTTGAAATTTTGTTTAGGATTTCCTCAGGAGTTACTTCAAAAGTAGAGTGGATGTTGAGTAGAGCCAGCCTCTCCTGCCCCATCGTACTTCTTAGATAAGTTTTTAACCTTCGAAGGGAGGAGAAAGACCGTTCGCTAGGAGCAATGGAAACTGGAGGCGTTGCAGCAATTTTTAACCATCGATGTACCATAGGGAAAAAAGAAACGCAACAATTATTGAATGCTTTAATGAACGTGCTTGGTCGCTCCTTCTTTGGAATTAGAAAATATTTTTCTTTTTTAGGGCTTTACGCTGTTCAAAAGAAATCTAAAAACTCTATATATAATGTGAGATTTATGAAACGCTTAAGAAAAATCTCTTCTACGTTTCTACTGCTAGTTTCTGGAAAATTTTTACACAAAATCGACCTGCACAACTCTGGCTTTGGCAACAAACAAATAGTTGTCGCTTTATTTCTTGAAGAGAAACTGAAGTTTCGGAAAAATAAAAACAAAAAATATAATAAAATAACATTGAAATTCATATAAAAAGCGGCAGATTGTAATTATTCAACATGCAAAACAGAACGTCAAAATTTCTTGGCTATTCATGACAATTTCATGGTCTCTGATAATTCAATGCGACTGCGTTGTGTACTGCTTGGTAATTTTTGGTAATTTTTTTTTAATTTCTTGGTCATTTTTATACCTTTCATGAACATGAAATGGTATTATAACTTTGGTCCGATGTTTGTAAGTATGAGAAGAAGAAGAGATAGGCCCACCATTAAGTATACCGAAATGATCAGGGCGACGAGCTGAGTTGATTTAGCCATGCCCGTCTGTCCGTCTGTCCGTCCGTCCGTCTGTCCGTCCGTCTGTTTGAACGCAAACTAGTCCCTCAGTTTTAGAGATATCTCGATGAAATTTTGCAAGCAGGCGCCATTTTGCATAGGATTAATCATTTGTCGGAGCAAGATCGGACCGATACAACGCATAGCTCCCATACAATCGATTGTTCCGATAAATGGGCTTTGGGCTATAAATGTTGCAAATAGAAAGCTAGAAACGTCAAATTTTGCAGGTTTGGTACTTATTATATATGTGATATGTGTAGTGAAAATCATACAGATCGGACTTACATAACATATAGCTCCCATATAATCGATAGTTTCGATAAATGGGCTTTGGGCTATAAATGTTGCAAATAGAAAGCTAGAAACGTCAAATTTTGCAGGTTTGGTACTTATTATATATGTGATGTGTGTAGTGAAAATCATACAGATCGGACTTACATAACATATAGCTCCCATATTACCGATTGCTCCGATAAATGTGGTTTGGCTATGTATTTTTAAATTAACAGTTTTGGAGTGTTTGTAAGTAATTGTAAGTAAGGATCGGACACTTAGAAAAGTTGTGCGTATTCATGAAAGGTATAAAGCCTTCGGCACAGCCGAAGACAGCCCTTTCCTTACTTGTTTTGGTTAAGCTTATGGCAACCGTCCAGGGTAAACTGGAAATAGTGTCAATTGACACTAATACGCTTTTGGAAATGGAAATAGTGTCAATTGACACTATTTCTATTTTAGGCAGCGGTTGTCTGCGCAGCGCAGTGTTGTAAGATATGGATTTTTATTACATGATTACTTACAAAATTACTATTAGTGATTGGGGTCTACCACATTATCCCCAAAATCAAAATCCCCAAATCAAGATCCCCAAAGGAAAAATCTACAAAATGAGAATCCCCAACAAAAAAATCCCCATTTTATGTGTGAAATAAATTCAAATTATGTGTTGGATTGGATTTATGCAAAATTTTAAATTTAATTTAAAAAACAAACCTGGGCTACATTATGACAAGTCCTTCAGCGTAGTACACCATTATTTTTTTGTTTACTTAGTTTTCGCGACAGCATTGCCCAACGGTTATTGCAACGGACCTAGAAAGTGAATCGGCACAAATTTCAATGAATCTGCCAAACTGAAATGGAAATAGTGTCTATAACTTACGAAACACCACCGCATGGATACGCGCCTGCCACAGGTATTTCGGGTATTGTTCCAATACCACGCCATCTACCACATATAAATATTGTCCATTTGAATTAATTTTTGCACAAAACCCACCGAATTACAAATTTTTAAAAGAAAAGAAAATCAGCCAACTAATCACAATCAAAGACATAGAAGTAAAATATAGACTTCAAATATCACAGCAAAGAGCTAGGAAATTAGTCCAAAGAGCTTAAGGAAAACAAAATGCAAATTATGATAAATGTAGCTATAGTAAGGAAATTTATGTAGGAGATTTAGTATTAGTTAGAGAAGAGGACTCCCATAAGTTAAGAAAAAAGATATAAGATAAAAAATAAAGCAATAAAAACAAAAAAGAAATTATAATTTATAAGAATAACAACAACAAAAACAAGTACGGAAGTCTAAGTTCGGGTGAACCGAACATTAAATACCCAGCGTTAATTTTCAGAACGAAATACAAATACCATGACTTGACAATGATATAGGCCCTATAATCTTATTTGAAATTTTCTATATCAAACAAGTAAGGAAGTCTAAGTTCGGGTGAACCGAACATTAAATACCCAGAGTTAGTTATCGTGCACACGGACGGATAGACGGACGGACATGCCTTAATCAATTCCTCTTTTCAACCTAAGAACTTTCATGCCTATAACTCTATATCTAACTCGATTATTTTGCGCCGTTACGTAGTACCGTTACGTGGACAAAATTATAATACCCTTGTACTAGTACTAGTACGCTGGGTATAAAAACAATGGATGTGCCGAAGGCTTTATAGCTGTCATGAATACGCATAACTTTTTTGACTATCCGATCCTTACTTACAAACTGCTACAGAACTGTTAATTTAAAGCCCAAACCACATTTATCGTAACAATCGATTGTATGGGAGCTATATGTTATGTTTGTCCGATCCCGGTGATTTTTACTATATATATACGTTAAATATATAATATGTACCACACCTGCAATAGTTTACGACAAATGATTAATCCCATGCAAAATGACGCCTGCTTGCAAAATTTTACCTAAATATCTCTAAAACTGAGGGAACATACTACCCAATAAGCAAAATACGCTTACTATAAGCTTACAATAAACTTACTTTTTCAATATTTTCGATTGGAAAGCGTTTACTATAATCATTGTAAAACGTTTCGAAAACATTGTAGACTCAACGAAAGTGGTCCCTTTTTAAACAATTGGAATTGATGCTTGGAAAACAATGTTTAATAAACGTTTTATTCAATGTACAGTAAGGGTTTGTTGAAAACTGATTGATAAAACTCCAATTTGGGCAACAACGGTGAAAACGGGCCAACAGCCTAGTGAATATGTTGTAGCATTTTGCTCCGAAGGTTGCTGGTTCGAATCCTTACCATTTCCTTAACTTTTTTTTTAAATTAATTGTTTAAATATTAGGGCCAGTTGTTGTGTGTTGCTTGCAATTTTTTATGCAGTCTGCATCTGCAAGGCAAATATGTGCATTTTTTCTGAGAAGTCTGAGGGTTCGTTTTAAAAAACCTTTTCAAATAATTTTTCATGTTGCCCGTAGCGGGGTTCGAACCTAGTTCCTTCTGTGTGGTAGGCGAGCTGCACTACCGTCACACCACGATTCCCATATAACAAAATCAATATAAATGACATTAAAACATTATTTTTGAAAACTGACAAATTTTTCACCTCGCTGAGAGTTCACCTCAAGTAATTTCTCCAAGGCTACCACACCATTGGAAAAACATAACTACACGTTTGTGGCATTTTTTAGTGACAAACTCGTTTGGAAAACATTTACTTTTTACGCTTGGAAAACATTGTTTAATAAACTAGCTTACTTCATTGTTTATTGGGTATGTACACGTAAATAATTTGTAAGTACCCAATAAGCAAAATACGCTTACTATAAGCTTACAATAAACTTACTTTTGTAATCTTTTAGCTTGGAAAACGTTTACTATAATCATTGGAAAACGTTTGGAAAACATTGTACACTCAACGAAAGTGGTCCCTTTTTAATCAATTGGAATTGATGCTTGGAAAACAATGTTTAATAAACGTTTTATTCAATGTACATACAGTAAGGGTTTGTTGAAAACTGATTGATAAAACTCCAATTTGGTCGACAACGGTGAAAACGGGCCAATAGCCTAACGAATATGTTGTGGGATTTTGCTCAGAAGGTTGCGAGTTCGAATCCCGACCATTTCCTTAATTTTTTTGTTTTTTTAATAAATTCTTATTTGGTGCAAGAGGATATAAAGGGCCAATTTTTGGTGTGCTGCGTGCAATTTTTTATGCAGTCTACATCTGCAAGGCAAATTTGTGCATATTTTCTTAGAAGCCTTTCATGACACCCGTTTTAAAAAACCTTTTCAAATAATTTTTCATGTTGCCTGTACAGGGGTTCGAACCTAGATCCTTCTGTGTGGTAGGCCAGCTGCACTACCGTCACACCACGATGCCCATATAACAAAATAATTATAAATGAAGCATATAAAATTTCAAACATTATTTTTGAAAACTGAGAAATTTTTCACCACGCTGAGAGTTCACTTCAAGTTATTTCTCCAAGGATACCACACCATTGGAAAAACATATATAAACGTGTGTGAAATATTTTTGTTACAAACTCGTTTGGAAAACATTTACTTTTTACGCTTGGAAAACATTGTTTAATAAACTAGCTTACTTCATTGTTTATTGGGTATTGTGGTTTATATACATAAGTAATTTGTAAGTATTGGTGTAAATTCCCAATAAACAACCCAATAAGCAAAATACGCTTACTATAAGCTTACAATAAACTTACTTTTGTAATCTTTTCGCTTGGAAAACGTTTACTATAATCATTGGAAAACGTTTGGAAAACATTGCACACTCAACGAAAGTGGTCCCTTTTTAAACAATTGGAATTGAGGCTTGGAAAACAATGTTTAGTAAACATATTATTCAATGTACAGTAAGGGTTTGTTGAAAACTGATTGATAAAACTCCAATTTGGGCGACATTGGTGAAAACGGGCCAATAGCCTAACGAATATGTTGTGGGATTTTGCTCCGAAGGTTGCGAGTTCGAATCCCGACCATTTCCTTAATTTTTTGGTTTTTAATTAATTATTTAAATATTATGTTTTATAATAAATTCTTATTTGGTGCAAGAGGAGATAAAGGGCCAGTTTTTGTGTGCTGCTTGCAATTTTTTATACAGTCTGCATCTGCAAACGAGTTTGTAACTACAAAATTTCACAAACGTTTAGATATGTTTTTCCAATGGTGTGGTAGCCTTGGAGAAATAACTTGAGGTGAACTCTCAGCGAGGTGAAAAATTTATCAGTTTTCAAAAATAATGTTTGAAATTTTATATGCTTCATTTATATTGATTTTGTTATATGGACATCGTGGTGTGACGGTAGTGCAGCTGGCCTACCACACAGAAGGACCTAGGTTCGAACCCCTCTACAGGCAACATGAAAAATTATTTGAAAAGGTTTTTTAAAACGAGTGTCATGAAAGGCTTCTCAGAAAAAATGCACATATTTGCCTTGCAGACGTAGACTGCATAAAAAATTGCAAGCAGCATTATAAAACAAAATATTTAGACAATTGATTTAAAAAAAAAGTTAAGGAAATGGTCGGGATTCGAACCATCTACCTTCGGATCAAACTCCCACAACATATTCGTTGGGTTATTGGCCCGTTTTCACCGTTGTCGCCCAAATTGGAGTTTTATCAATCAGTTTTCAACAAACCCTTACTGTACATTGAATAAAACGTTTATTAAACATTGTTTTCCAAGCCTCAATTCCAATTATTTAAAAAGGGATCACTTTTGTTGAGTCGACAATGTTTTCCAAAAGTTTTTCAATGATTATAGTAAACGTTTTCCAAACGAAAAGCTTACAAAAGTAAGTTTATAGTAAGCTTATAGTAAACGTATTTTGCTTATTGGGTTAGTGTACGAATTTTCCTATATAAAGAAAGCAATTGGCAATAAAGAATCAATTCTATTCGCACGCTACTCATCAGCGTTTCATTAGCTGTAATATATTATAGGCAACCTACAAAAGAACGCTGAGTAGGTTATGAAAAAACATGGCAAGCAACAACAAAAAATAAGCTACCAAGTTGATATAAGCGGTTTGAGTTGAAATCGCTTAAACAATAAGCGACTCAATTAGAAGTGTTGTGAAGTATTGTAGAGCAGGGCCGGCCAAACAAATACTAAAACATTTGCATAAGTGTGCGTAAGTTTTGAGTGATTTTGCGTACAGTAGCTGGAATAAAAATGGGGACTGTGAAACTATAAAATAAAAACGAAATTTTATTATTTGATTTCGCATCAAACCATAATTTTATTTTGATATTTAGAGATTTTATTTTGATGTGTAAACATTTTTTGAGAAAAAATGAGCCACATTAAGGAAGAAAATGTAAGGAAAGTAAATGTAAGGAAAGGTAAGAAAAGAATGAGAATGAAAGGAAAGGGAAGGAGAGAAAAGAAAAGAAGAGGAACGAAAACAAAAGAATGGAAGAAGAGAGGAAAGAAAAAAAGGAAGCGAAACGAGACAAGAAAAGATAAAAGGAGAAAAAAAGAAAGGGAAAGGAAAGAAAAGAACTTCAGCATAAGAAAAAATTATTCTTTTTTTTTGGTCAAATAAAGTTAACTTTTCGGTCTAAAATGTCTTTTCACGAAGTCGTAAAAATTCGGTCGCATTGCAACACAATATTTTTATTGTATGCGCAAAGTTAAGTTTATACATTTTCATTTTCATGACTGTTGGTTGTTGATTGTCATGCGACATAGTCTTGCTTCGTTGATAGTTGAACAGCGACTGACAAGCGAAAGCTAAATTTCGTGCTCATACATCGTTAGCGTCGGTGTGAAAATACGAACTCAAAGTGCACAATGTGCAGCTCTTGGCCGGTCCTGTTGTAGAGCAATAAATGTACGAATAAAAGAAGGAGATGGATGAATAATTTATTTTGGCAGATAAATATATGAAATATAAGATACTTGAATACAAGCCAGTTGAGCGTTCTTTTCCAGGTTGCTTACAATAGAGTACAACTTTTGTATAGAAATAGGTAGGTAGGTAGGTTGCAGTGGCTGCTAGTAAAAGAGCTAGCGCACATAGGCCCCGAAGTCCCGTTGTGATACCACATGGATATTAAACGACCCCTACTCGAACCATTTTGTGGATTTTGCGAAGCTCAGAATGTCTTTTGACTTTATTGTGGGTGATTCTCCAAGATGCTGGAGAAAGCCCGACCCCAAATATTTCAACCTTCTACCCCACAGCGCAGGGCATTCACATAGGAAATGCCTTACAGTTTCAGGCTCCTCCTCATCTCAGCTTCTGCAGAAGTCATTAAAGGGGATACCCAACCTTTCTGCATGACGACCTATTTAGTTAGGAGCCCCATAAGTAGAGTTTGCTCTTCTCTTTAGTGGGCCTTCCGACCTACTCGAACTGATCTCCGGGCATATCAACTTTCCATGACAGCAGTTACCGATCTTATTTCACCTGTCACTTGTCTCTTGGAGGAACTTATGCCTTGTTGAGAGCTTACTAGACGCGAGCAGCATGTCTCAACCCTTCCAGGATTGTGAAAGCGGAGCGGATGTGCCCCCTCTAGCCAGCTCGTCTGCCATCTTATTTCCCGGTATGTCCCTGTGTCCCGGCACCCATACCAGGTGAATAGAGAGTTGCTCAGCCATCTCGTTCAGAGATTTGCGGCAGCCCTCCCCAGCGCCTTGAGAGATACTTGACTATCAGAGAAGATGTATACATCACCGTTGTTGATGTCCACTGTCTTCAGATGCTCTACAGCTTCCTGTATCGCGGCCACTTCCGCCTGAAAGACACTACAGTACTCAGGCAGTCTAAAACTATGACCAAGGTCCAGCTGAGGAGCGTTCACCCCTCCTCGCACTTTGTCGTCGGACCATCTGTGTAAACCGGAATCGTGATGTAGAACTTTTTCCCAAAACAGTACTTCGGTGTACAGTAGTCAGAGCTGTTCACGGGCAGATTGTTAAGGATGGATGAGTGATCTATACCAGAGGAACCTCATCCAGGTAGATTCCTAAGTAGCAATGCGGAAGTACCTGCAGCTAGTTTAACACTTAAATCAATCGGTAAAATATTTAGGATTGCATTGAGCGCGTCCGCTGCTGTTGTACGTAGCGCCCCACTTACACATATGAACGCGCTTCTCTGCACTCTGCAATAGGATAGTATTGGAATTTTTCTCCAGCCCCGTCCGCCAGACAAGCACCCCATACAAGAAAAATTGGTCTAACCACAGTGGTATAGAGCCTGAGTGTGACTTTAGGAGTCAATCCCCATTTTTGCCCTACGGCACCCCCACAGGAGTATAAGGCCACCAATGCGTTTCTAGCACGCTCCTGGATATTCTCTTTACAAGAGAGCTTTTTATCTATGATAATACCCAGGTACTTAACGGAATCGACAAGTTTGAGGGTAGTGTTACCTAATACTGGTAACTGCAGCGTCGGAATTTTGTATTTCCTAGTGAACAGGACCAGCTCTGTTTTGCCCGGCTTAACACCTAGACCTTTGTCACCAGCCCACCTTTCCACCAGCCTTAGGTTTCCAAAGCGTTTGTGGGTATTTACCACTCAAAACCACCGCAAGATCGTCCGCAGACGCTATGAAGGTCATACCCACCTCTCTCCCCAGATTTTCCAGAAGTCCGTTGACTGTGGATACCCATAGAAGAAAAAAAGTACTTACGGAATTATTGTATTGAAATACATGCCCGCAATTCAACGAGATAACCTCACTTTTTACACGCAAACTTAGTTCAGGTTTTGTTGGATAAATTTAAAGTGGGGCTAGAAAGTTCAAAAAGGTTTGTGGTTGGTTTCTTAAATTATAAAGTTACTACATTTGATTTTCTTCTCACAATAGCGGATCATTGTCTTCTGAGCCAAATTTTATATACGTTGCGATTTTATGCCAATTTCATGTGGTTGTTGTAATGACACATTATGTTGAGCCGAAAAAGTGGACCGGCTTAAGGTTTTTTTTTTTAAGCTAGCAACAGTTTCAGTTACAACAAAACATATACATACATACATATATACGTACAGATTTATAAACAAACATCGCTTGCATACATACAATTACCCACATTTATATGATTTTCAGGAGGAGATTATGCGGAAATATATCGAAACAGAAGGGGCTACTTTTCCACAAATACCCAATACTAAATGTTCCTCAGATCTTATGTTCAACGAAGTCGTTGCAAGGTGGCATGTATCTTCTCACGATTCGCATATTTGGGACAGCTGCAATCAACGTCGGTACTTCCTTAAGGGAGCGTATGAAAATTACTGCTTACTTGGCTATATTGGATACACTCAAACCACGTCTATGATGATCCCACTAGGAACTGTGAGCACACCAGCTCAACCTTTATATAATGAGTACCAAATTAGAAGCAGAAACGCGATGGAGAGAAAATTTGGGATTTGGAAAAGAAGATTTCCTATATTGTCCAGAGGCAATCAAATGTCTTTAAGCAGAGTGCCGGGAATCATAATGGCTGCTTCTGTACTTCATAATATAGCTCGACTACAAAATGACCCCGATCCAGTAATCGATGCTGAGTACCCGATCCGATATTGGATCTTGTAGACGAAGGGAGAGAAACTCAATCGTCGGATAACTCCACCAAGGACTCGCGGGAAAGAGGCCCCATCAGGCTTTGATTGATAAGCACTTTGGAAGACTTCGAACTTGTGAACAAAGGGGAGTCCATCGGGCTGGAATATTTTTTATTTATTCCCATAACACTGTAAAAGAACGTGTTATTGGAAGAACTTCAATTTTGCGAATATATGTATATATAGTTTCACAGAACTTCAGTCTTTTATTTTTAAATTCATTTGGTAAATTTGAATTAAATCAAAAATTACAAGCTATATTTATCTATGATCAATTACTGAAATAAATAATACTCATTTGGCAAACTTGCGCATTTGTAGCTTTCTTATATCATCGTTATGTTCATATCGTTTCCGTGCGTCTTCTTATTCTATTTTCCTTAAGAGACCGTTAGGTTCCTGTTTCTTCTGCTCCTCTTTTAACTGTATATTCACCAGTTCTCTTTGGGCCGCCACTAATTCCAGCTTTTCAGAGGCCTGAGTTCTGAACTTTTCAGAAACTGTTGGCTTACCTGCAAATGGAAGCTTCCTCTTTCCTAAAGGAAACACAACTTTGAAGAAACAAACCTTAAGTATGAACTCCATAATTAACCTAGTGGGCGTTTCAGGTTTTCAGAACTTCAGCCCGCATAGCTATAACGTTACCACAACTAAAAATTGAGGTGCAGCCTGATATACCCAAGAGACTAGTCTAGTAGTCTTGTAGTCCTATTTCTACCTTAGCAAAGGAGTTAATACTCACTCGTCAACGAAGGATGAGGACTCTTCTTCAAGTTTACCCCGTAATTTGTAAATATATCCGATTCCACATTTTTCGGGGTATCGGATACTTCAATCATTTGAGTACAGTGATCTGTAAAGACGAAATTTGGATATATAAAAAGAAGTTTACTTAAGTTTAAGGGATTTAAAATGTGAAGTATAAGCATATTGTTACCAGGTGTTTTCTGGAATTCCTGTGTTGAAGGAGACTTTCTTCCATCCGTCTGGAGACATGCCGTGCTCCTCTACCATGTCAACTTAGGAAAAATTTTGTTGTTGAAATGTTTTTAGTTAAATATATACCTGGTATATTCATAATTGTGCTCGATGTATGCTGTTTTTTTTTTTTTTTTTATAATGTTGTTTTTGGCGACCTGTTTTATTTGAACAATAGTTTATATTTACCGTCTTCAAGGAAATTTAATTCACGTCTGTTTGCGTAACGTGGAGTTTGAAACCAGGTGAAGACGGTTACCGTTGAGTAACCGAAATATATCGGAGAAAAAACTTAAATTGATGTTTTTCACTTATTTTAACGACCTTAAGTCGGCAAATCTAAACTATGTATTGTTTTATTTTTTAATTTTTCTAGCTTTGTTGGAGGCTTACCACTGTTCTTATATATCCAGTAGTGATCTAATTAAACTGCTTCGTCAGATCTATCTAAGTTTTCTGCTTTTGTGCAAGAGTGGCTCCGTCGGTCTTCTTATTTTCTATTATTTGCTTGTAATTTTGCATAACTTCACATAAAAGTAGACTTGAGGTTGGTAGGGAAGATGGGGTTGCGCATGAGCAGGGTACTGAAGAAAGTACGGGGTCTGTAAATGGGATGGTTAAGACCTGAGTATTCGGATTTGTCGACGTCTCGCATTGAATGAAATTCGAACATGCAAGAAGTGAAAATGGAGCAACCCCCGGATCACTCAAGAAATCAAGGCCCTCCAGGCGATGCATAATGCATTGACCGAGCCATTGTTGTCTCCGTCGCCAAACTCAAGAAAGCCATAATAAGGGCGAAATCCACCCATCGAAGCCGTCATCTACTGGATGAAGACGCGTTTCCACTTTAGTAGCAGTACATAATCCGAAAGCACATTTTTGATTTTATGTTTTAGTGAAAAGTTATTGTCAAAAAACCCAAAAATGACCTAGTTCAAATCCAAAATTGGGGTCCCGATCCATGGTATGTGCAGAACACCTTTCCGCGTAGCCGACTTTCGACCACGCTTAAAAAAATTACCCTCAATAGGTCCAACACCGGCTACTCGATCCAAATTATTTCTGTCAGCCAAAGGAAAGAAATACCAAAAAGATGAATATGAGTGTTATTGATGATTCCAAAAGAAAAAAACCCTGATTTATTAATAATACACGGCAACCTGCAAATAAAATACAGATTAGAACATACAAATTTTCAACTGACTGCATTTCCCTTACCTTAAGAATGAAAGCAAAATGTTGCTCGGAATACTTGTAGTGCGTAATGAATGAATATTTTAAATTAATAACTATTTACCGGTGCTTCACGAATTTCTTTCAGTTAATATGCAAACTATGTTTTAAATTGCACAACGATTATATTTTTTTGACAACCAATATCCGTTTTCGCTTTGAACAAAGCTAGTGTTACAATAAATTGACAGTGTTTGAAACCAAAAACCAATACTTGTTCTGCAAAAGTTGTTGTGCATTGCTTTAGTTAAAAAGATATCAGTTGAACTCGAAGTTACTTTACTCTGAATTTATAAATTTAATTCTGGATCTTGTGCAAGTGGGCCTTCTTGACAAACTAATGCCCACTTGCACTACTGCGAGTTAAACTAATAATTTGTCCTGCACAGCAAAGGGCTAGCAGTTAAACCAGAGTTGAATTGTAAATTTTTTAACCCATCAACATATTCTAGTGGAAGTCCCAGGAATTGGGAAATAAGGACTATATGTGGATATAGTTGAAGGCATGTCTGTGCACATTTGGAAAAAAAATATGGTGCCGGAGGTGGTTCCTCATTCTCCTGGAAGGCGGATTTTCGTCGAGCAGACGCTGTTCGTATGCTGCGGTTTGCAAAAGTGAACAAGAATTGTTAGTTGTTGTATTAGCGATGAAAATCGCCTTGCTTAGTCATAACATATTTTACTTAGTATTATCATCAAGTCCGCGAAACCACCAAGAATTGTAAAACAAAGGGTAAACGGCATGTTCGCAGTAAAATAAGGGAGCAAGACCGTCACCAATTTCTCCACTACTGGCGAGAAGAGTGATATCGGATGATTGACGCCCCTACGTTAGATGTTAAATATCTTACTCCCTCATCGCCAAGATGTTTTAACATCACCATGGTAAAACCTGAGTCATTCCCGTGCTATAGAACCGGCTGTTGTGGGAGTGACAAGAATCGTTTCAAAAACATTTCTGCATTCTCTTTAACTCAGATCATTTTTGCATCACAGTGAAGATTATGCTCAGGTGACCTAAGGAGACATCCCATGCCAGTTCGGAGTGCGTTGTTTTGACAGTGCAGAACGTCGAGTTGTCTATTTGTTCGGCCTACTTCTGTCCGCCTACCCCCGGAGTCCGAGGATTTGACCAGGCGACGAGTTGTGTCTCTGTATTTCGCCTGTTTTGAAGTATTACCTAATTGGCACGATATATATTTTCAAATCACCTGGACCAGGGCTCGAAAATGGAACCTTCGGTGTGGTAGGCTACAAACAGTTTCAGTTACAACAAAACATATACATACTTGTACAGATTTATAAACACTCATCGATATTGCATCTTGTAGACGCAGGGAGAGAACGCAATTATCTGATAACACCACTAGAGTCTCGCCGTGAAAGAGGGCTCGTCAGGCTTTGATTGATAAGCACTTCGGAAGACTTCGACCTTGTGAATAAAGGGGAATCCATCGGGAGGGAATATTTTTTTATTTATTTCCATAGAACTGTAAAAGTACGTGTTATTTGAAGAACTGAATAAACTTCAATGTAGCGTATATATGTATAGAAAACTTCTAGAATCGGATGGCGTAGTATAACCAAATCAATTCAATTTCTTTTTGACTTTGCTCCCATGCGCTGGCCATACATATACACATGTATATGAGTGACACAGGCCAAGGCAGTTATTGCACTTGACTGATGCCAACGGCGTGTATAATCTTAACCGACAAACAGTGCACGTAGTATAAAGGACCAGGAGCTGATGGTTGTGGCTTATACTCGTGCTGATGCTGGAAGAAGAGGGGCTGACCGAGAGGGTGGGAGAGAGCGGACCCTCAGCATTGCTCAAATCCACTTGGGAAGTGCTACGTAGGTAGTAGCTGTGAGCTGCTGTGTGAGATGTTGACGCCTGGGGGCGTGAGCGGCCGCTCGGAAGGTCTACTTGCTGATGTACATTGTTAATGCTAGTCGCGGAGACTGATGTGACAGAGTCAGACATATGTGGCGGAGCGATACTTGATCGACGACGGCCACAGGACGTCGTAGGACGTGAACAGCAAGGGGCCACAAAAGTTCTATAGAAACTAGCGGGCCTATGAGTAGAGGGATTTAGTCCGGAGCAACTATTTAGATGCAACCATCTGTTACAATTAGAGCATTGTAGGCTGATTCCTTGGAAACTGATATATTTGTGTTCACCGACTTTAATGTCAAAAATTTATAACAAACCGAAATTTTTTTAAATAAACTGATATGCAGTCTTATTAATCTCATCGAGTAATATAAATCAAGTGCAAAATTTAATTTTTTAATACCATGGACTACTTTAAAACACACAAAAAAGAAAAAAAAGTAACAATTTATAGTGTCCCTTTGCTGAGGTCATGTACTTTTATTGGAATAGATTAAACATGAAATGTCACAACCCTAAAATGTCACAACTTTTTTTTCTACTGGTTTTGATACAGGAATAACTGTTATTTAGTGTTAATACATGAATAAACTGATTTTGGAGCATATTGTTCACATACATATATACATATGTTTTGTAGGCAAACTAAGCGTTTTTAGTTCACAAGATGGTTGGCGTTTAATGAACTATTTCCAGATATAAAATGCGATTTTGATAAAAAATAAATAAGCACGCTACGAGCGGAAGTTTCGTGAGAGAAGAATATAATTGTTGTTTTTTATTTTGTTCATGTCAAGGCTCATATGTTTGTACATCGATATTATGACAATTGCAATTCGATATCGTAACTTATCGATATGAGGTATGGTCCATACGGACTAGAGTTTGAATGTAAACAAATCATAAAGTTAATTGAGATTAGATCTTAACATTCACCCCCCCTTGAGGGCACAAAGGGCCATCAATAGGCAGTCGTCTTATTTTAGCGGTAGCTCGCTGGACTTCGTTTGTGGCAGTTTTCACTGTTACGGTTCTGGTGATACCATCCTTGCCTGGATGCAGATGAATTATGCGGCCGAGTTTCCACTGAAGCGGTGGAATATTTTCTTCCTCCAAAATAACTAGGTCTCCGATATGTAGAGGCGGACCTTCCTTTGTCCATTTATTGCGACCCTGCAAGCTTTGAAGATAGTCCTTGTGCCATTTATCCCAGAACTGCTGGAAGTACCATTGTAGCTGCTGATACCTCTGTAGGCGATTGAAGTTCTCGACAGCCTTTAAATCCGGTTCAGGAATGGCATTCAACGCAGTGCCGATAATGAAATGCCCAGGAGTAAGTGCAGGTACATCGCAGGCGTTTTCAGGAACAGCCGTGATTGGTCTAGAATTGAGTATTGACTCGATTTGGATGATAAGAGTGTTAAATTCTGAAAAGGTTAATGCAGAGTTATTCATTATACGTTTTAGGTGATATTTAAAGGATTTGACAGCAGCCTCCCACAGCCCTCCAAAATGTGGAGACCGGGGAGGTATATGCTTCCACACAATTCCATTAACAGCGCACTCCCTTTCGATTTCTTCTTGAGATTGTTTATGCTGAAGCATACTGAAAAGCTCTTCTAACTCTTTTCTAGCGCCGACAAAATTTGTAGCGTTATCGCTGTACAAGACAGCACAAAGTCCACGACGAGCTATGAATCGCTTTAAGGCATTGAGAAAGCCTTTTGTGCTGAGGTCGTCAACCAGCTCCAAATGGGTGGCCTTAGTGACAAAGCATACGAATATGGCGACATATGCCTTTGTTGGTACTGTCCCGCGTCGACGAAAATGAATAAAAAAGGGGCCGCAATAATCAACTCCAACAATATTAAACGGCCTTGATTGTTGTACTCGTAGTTCAGGCATATCTGCCATCAGCTGATCTTGTCTTAATGGGCGCGCTCTGGAGCAGCGAACACAATGATGAACGACGGAGCGGGCAGCGACTTTCCCGTGAATAGGCCAAAACATTTGCCTGGTTATGCTAAGAAGTGCCTGGGGTCCAACATGATGGTTGGAGATGTGAAGATGAGTCAAAAGAGCTCGCGTAAAAACATGCGATTTGGGAAGTAATATGGGATGCTTATTGTTGAAGTCTATAGCAGCGTGCCGTAAACGTCCACCAACCCTAAGAATTCCCTCTTGATCAATAAATGCTGCGAGAGCTTTGAGTTTACTTTGTTTTGGCAGAGCACTACCGCAACTTAATGCTCGTATCTCCGCGGAGAACTCCACTCGCTGAATCAATTTTACAATTGCAACTAAAGCAAGATGTATTTCTTGTGGAGAGAGAACACCTGAACGGCGGTTTGACTCACTGATTGTGCAGTTATGCTTAAAGCGCAGTATGTAAGCGACTATGTTGAGTAGACTTTGATAATTATTGTGATATTTGATATTTTCTATGAAATTATCTTCGAGTGTGGCTGCTAAAACAAGTTTAACCCTTTTTCTTTGTAAGTCTTCGTCACTGTGATGTACTCCCACAGGTAAAGAAGGCCAAAATTCTTCAGATTGCATTAAAAAACAAGGCCCGTTGTACCATAGGCGCGACCGCATTAATGCTTCAGGTAATACACCACGCGATAATAAGTCAGCTGGATTTTGGCTGGTTGGTACGTAGCGCCATTGTGAAAATGTACTACTTTCCTGAATTAGCGCAACGCGGTTGGCAACAAATGTTTGCCAGCTGCAAGAATCTTGTTGTAGCCAATTTAAAACAATAGTGGAGTCGGTCCAATAGTTGATGCTTTGAAATTCAACGAAATTAAAAACCTCCTTGATACGTTTTACAAGTTCGGCCATTTTGACAGCCGCACACAACTCCAATCTTGGAAGACAACATTTTTTAAGCGGCGCTACTCTTGTCTTAGCGCATAATAACTTAATGGTGACAGCTCCCCCTTCCTCGGAGGAGCTTTTTATATACAGACAAGCCCCGTAAGCATCTTCAGAACTGTCAGAAAATGCATGAAGTTCATATTTTGCACACGGTGCAAACGCCTGACGTTCTATCTCAAAATCGTTTAAATGATGTAGTTGATCTCGAAAGTTTTTCCATCTGCTGTGGTACTCTTGCGGCAATGCCTCGTCCCAGCTGAGCTTTAAACGCCACAACTGCTGCATAAATATCTTTGCCAGCACTACCACCGGACTAATTAGGCCCAGAGGATCAAAAAATTGGGCAATTTCAGAGAGTATACTACGTTTGGTAAACGCCTTTTGGCTTTGTGCATTTGGCTTTTGGTAAAGAAATTTATCGGTAGATGGATTCCAAATATGCCCTAAAGTTTTGATAGCATTTTTCCCGCTAATTTTAAAAAACTTCTCCTTGTCTTCTTCTGGTACATTGGATAATATGTCGTAATGATTAGCGCACCACTTCTTTAGCTCGAATTTTCCTCGCAGTAGCATTGTCTGCAGTTGCCCTTGCAAAACCTTTGCGTCGTGAAGCGTATTAGCGCCTGTTAATAAATCATCGACGTAGAATCCATTGAGAGCCGCTCGGGAGGCTTCAGGAAAGTATTGCCCTTCATCTTCGCAGAGCTGTTGTAAAGCGCGTGTTGCCAGAAACGATGCAGACGAGGTCCCGTAAGTGACCGTACACAACTGAAATATCTCAAGGGAATCGGTCTCGCATGGTCGCCATAAAATGTAATGGAAACGTCTGTCATCAGGATGAAGTGATATCTGACGATACATTTTTGTGATATCTGCCGTAAAAACATATGTAAAATAGCGAAAACGAAGCATTGTTGTGAACAAGTCAGGTTGAATTACAGGCCCGATCATAAGCAGCTCGTTTAATGAAACGCCAGAGCTCGTTTTTGATGAGGCATCAAAGACAACTCTAATTTTTGTTGTAGAGCTGGACGGCTTAAATACACAGTGATGAGGAATTACGTAGCATGGGGTCTTAATATCCGTATCGATAACCCTTTCCATGTGAGATAAATTAATAAATTCTTCCATAAACTCTACGTATTGTAGTCTCAATTGTTCATTATTTCGAAATTTTGCCTCTAGCGAATAAAATCTCTTTAGTGCAATGTTGTACGAATCGCCTAATATATTGAAATTATGTTTAAATGGCAGCCTTACTTGGTATCGGCCGCACTCACTGCGAGAAACATTTTTTTTGAAGTGTGCTTCACATTCTCTTTCTTCTCGCGATGTATTATAAAATGCTTCGCTGATTTCCTCAATTTGCCAAAAAGCCTTAATTGAGTCATTCAGCGTTGGTTCGCCAGATGCTTCGGTAGGCTTTGCAAAAAGGCTCATTCGATTTGGAGATTTATGCGCGGATAGTTTTCCCGCGACTACCCAGCCTAACAAGGTGTTTTGTGCTATCGGCATGTCAGACCCAAGCTTAATTTGGCCGACTGAGAGTATTTCGTAAAATAAATCTACACCAATAAGAAGATCTATACGTTGTGGAATGTAAAACAGCGGGTCGGCTAAACCGATATTTTTTGGAATATTCCATTCATCAATATTAATTTTTCGATCTGGCATTTGCTCAGTTATTTTAGGGAGAATTAGGGCCTCTAAGTTAGAGGAGAAATCATTGAAACGTGATTTTATTGTAAAGGTAGCCTTAAATTTTGCTGACGTTTGCATGTCGTTTGCAGACGTGAACGATGTAGGCGAATGCTGACGCTTGATTCCAGCAATTCTAACGATGCGCTCCGAAATCATATTTAGCTGAGAGCCAGAATCTAAGAGTGCACGGCACGTAATATTTTGATTACGATGGTTAACCAAATGTAAGATAACGGTTCCCAGAACATTGCTGTCCTTCGATTTACTATGTAAAGTGACTTGCGGATTGGGCATAAGGTTGAGATTTGGAGGTAGAAACTTAGTAGAAGAGCCTGTTTGATTGTTATTGTTGCTGTTCGCTTGCGAGACAGAGGCGTTTGCTTGATGTAATAGCGAGTGATGTTTATGACCGCATGACTGACATTTAAAGTTAGATGGGCAATTTAATGCAGTATGACTATTTGGTTTTAAACAATTTTCGCATAATTTCAGCTCTCGCACCTTTTGTAATCGATCCCTTACGGTTAGGTTAATGAAAGCTATGCAACGATAAATTAAATGACCTGACTTATGGCAAAAGTTGCATGAAAATTTTGTTGCTGTAAATGCCCTATGTTGTTTTTGATTTTTGGATGGCAGACCCGTCGCAATGGAATTAGAATTACTTAAAATGTTGGTTTGTACATTACCTTCTAGTATCTGGCATCTTTTTTTCAAAAACGTCATTAGTTCAGTAAGCGTTGACATGCGATCAGTAGCAGATTCTTCATTCCATTTTAAAGCGGTTTGGACATCCAGTTTTGTAGTTATTAGGTGCACAATAAGATCGTCCCACTGGTCAACTGGACGATTTAGGTTACGCAGTCCCACCATGTGATTGTTCATTTTGTCGATTAGATTTCGCAGATCGCTAGAGTTTGCACTAGTAATCTTGGGATGATGGAACATAAGTTCGATGTGCTTTGTCCCGATCACCTTTTTGTTTTCAAATCGCTCACGGAGCCGCTGTAACGCAACCTCATAATTTTCGGATACTATCTTCAGCCCCTCAATAGTCGCCTTGGCAGTACCCTCCAACTTTGCTACCAGATGATGAAATTTCGCGAGAGTTGTGATGTGCTGGTTTTTGTGTACTAGTGAGTTGAACTCATCGTACCAGCTCATCCAAGCAGTAACTTCACCTGAAAATGAGTGCAGCTCTATTTTTGGCAATCTTATAGTGTCATACCTCTCCGTCGTTTTATCAGTATCCACGATTGTTGTGTTAGCTGCACTGTCTAATTTTGAGAGCATAACCTTTATATTGGATGCAGTTAAGTAGTATAGCTCCTCGTAAGTGGGGCGATGATGCTGTAAAGTTTCTTCTGGGTCTCTTTCCTCAATTTTAGATTGAACACTGAGAATCGTGCTGTAGGAGTTCTCCAAAGCTTCAAGGCGAATAGTCAGCTCCGATGAAGTGATCAATGTTGGATCTTGCTTCATACGTTCAATGAAGTCGCGGGTACGATCCATTTGTTGCTCGCACACGGTGCGGCGTGTATTTAGCACTGCAACTGCCTTTTGGGCCTTTGTAGACACAGTGGAGGTTGAACCTCCTCCAGCATCGCCTATCTTGCCAGAATTTTGCTCAGTGTCGGACATGTTCGCAATTTAATGTTGAAAATAGCTATCTCGCCGGGGCCTCCAATGTTTTGTAGGCAAACTAAGCGTTTTTAGTTCACAAGATGGTTGGCGTTTAATGAACTATTTCCAGATATAAAATGCGATTTTGATAAAAAATAAATAAGCACGCTACGAGCGGAAGTTTCGTGAGAGAAGAATATAATTGTTGTTTTTTATTTTGTTCATGTCAAGGCTCATATGTTTGTACATCGATATTATGACAATTGCAATTCGATATCGTAACTTATCGATATGAGGTATGGTCCATACGGACTAGAGTTTGAATGTAAACAAATCATAAAGTTAATTGAGATTAGATCTTAACAACATATATAGCCCATCGTTAAAAAAACACAAAAAAATACAATAATTCTTGGTTCAATTTCCACAAAATATATATGTGTTCTCATAAGGGGTTAATAGTTTAAATATGAAACTGAATAATTCACTTGCGTTTAAAGCAGTTTATGAAATGGTTGTAGCAAAACTATATATTTTCGATATTTAGAATGCATTTTTTCGATATTTGAATAAGTATGGGTACAGTGGCCGTTAATGGGTTAAGTTGTAGCGCAATGCGAAACAGGGGCTATTTCTTATACCACATTTACACTGTATACACTTTCAAAAGTCATTTATCGTAAAATTGACATTTCACAAAAAGTCGATGTGAAATATATCAGTTTCCAAGGAATCAGCCTGTACTGAACGTTTCACATAGATTTTCTTCCAGCATACACAGCAGATCCATTCTCTTGGTCCCGGATTGGATTCAATACTAGCCCGGAGCAGGAGAGTCTTGAGCAGTCCCGCTGCAAGGAGCTGCTCGGAGGATGACATTATTGGGGGAGGGAGGGGGATAACTAACGGTTTAGGCAGGGCGGTAGCGAAATAACAGGTCTTGGATCGAGTCATTCCGGTGCGTAAAACCGGCTGTCGTGGGAATGTGATGATAGATGGTTCGACGTTCTGCACGGTAAATGGGGATGCCCCCACTAGAGTGGCGGTAAACTGCTCTAGCTCGCCAGACATCACCATAGTCAGCGCAGGCCTAATAAACTGCGGTGAATGGCGACCGATGCTGACGCTTGCTTCAGACCACCTACCCATAGTGCTCTCTATCGATCGCCCCACCGACTTTGTCACCGCTGATGCCTTACACACATTTTCAACCTTTCCCTGTCCCCCTTTGTTAATCCTGAAAGATAGAGACAGGCAAAGGTGGTCCCACTACAAAAGCCTGGCAAGCCAGCTGCCGTAGGGGAGCTATATCGCCCGAAATCACTTCTCTCGCCAGTAGTGAAGGTGTCGGAATCTATCTTGTTGCCGTACTTCACCGCAAACCTGCGGCTCGCCGAACATCAGCATGGCAAAAATTACAGCACCACCACCGCGCTGAACGCCATAACCACTCAGATAGGGAACGGATTAAGCCAAAAGCATCCAACCCACAGGACAGTGCTAGTTGCGCTTGACCTGGCCAAAGCTTTTGGCACGGTCAACCATGCGCAACTAATGAAAGTCCTTGAAGACTCGTCCCTTCCCCCTGTCTTAAACGTTGGACTGCCAACTACCTGAGTGGTCGTCAATCGTCGGTTGAGTTCAGAGGCGCCAGATCAAAACCCAGAATAGTTAAACAAGGGGTGCCACAGGGTGGTGTCTCGATCGTCTCTTACGCCGAAAATTGTACGATTTCGGCAACAAGCCCCTCCGTTGAAGAACTCTGCTCTCGCATAAACTCATACCTCCCAGCCGTGTCCGAATTCTTCGCCGGGAGAAACCTGGCATTGTCACCGAATAAGTCCTCGGCCACCCTATTCACGACGTGGACAACGCAAGTGAACATGGAATTAGACGTATACGTTGATAGTGTCAAGCTACCAACTGTCTCACACCCCAAAATCTTAGGGGTGACGTTCCTCTTCATGTTGGTCGCCGTGCCGTGGCGAAGGGGCTTAAGTGTCGTACTGGTGTCCCCCTGGTAGGGATTCCAATACGGGACGAACTAAGAGGAAGGCTTCACTCCTCCCACAGCTTCGGGCTGGTGTGCTCTGAGAGTTCACCATGCCCGCTGTTTCGGGGGAAGTGGAGATTGCCGCACCAACACCACCCTAAGCCAAGGTGTTGAGGTACCCGTGCCGAGGGCTGAATGATCAGCGGGTGGCTATTGCATAGCTGATCGCTTACGGTCCCCTCCGACGCCCGGGCAAGGTCGGTTGTATAAGTGCCTTACCCCGGTATACTGGCTCTGCCGGGGCGGACGAACCCTTTCCAGCATAACTCGTGGGAATCTAATGGATACAACAAAATTAAATAAAAAAGATGAGAAGAGATGTGGGGAAGAGGAGAGCGTTCTGGGAACGCTTTCGGAGGACGAACTCCTGGCTAGTAGCCAGGGGAGCGTCAGCACAAGGGAGACCAGGGGTCCCAGCCATAGTACCCCGGTCATCCCAAGCCAAAGAATAACCGTGGAAGGGGAGGGCAAGGGTACCAGCCATAGTACCCTCCACCCCAGCTCACTTAACAGACATGGAAGTGCACCAGCCAAAGTGGCTTCCAAAAGGTCTAAAAAATCTGCAGGTACTTTGGAGCGAGCCAAGTACCACAGGGCTGTCTTCATTCTGAAGAAGATAAAACGGAATGAGGAAGCTGGCGAGGTCCACGAGCGAGCCGCCCAGCCACAGCAACAGCCACCTAAAGCCATGAAATCGGCAAAGCGCAACCGATCGCACGAAGTGAACGAGCGCGATGTTAAGAAGGGCAAATTCGGCCAACATAGCGAAGGCCCTTCCACTAGTGCTGCAGCAGCGGCCAGGAACACCTATAGCGAGGTGGTCAGGGATCACCTCCAGGTTGCACTGGTCGATGCTGGGGGGGCTAGTGGGAGGCAAGTACTGGCGGTTTGGAGCTCCATAGAGGGACGGCTGTCTGAGATGGTCGTTGAGCACCTCATGGAGAACCAAACTCCAGTTCCAGTCTTCAACTGTGAAGAGATATGCAGAGGCTGTCGGGTCATCAAATGCGCGGACGGTTTCTCAAGGGAGTTCTTGGAGAGGTGCGTTGCTAAGATAAGCAACGCATTTGATGGTCTTAATCTTAAGATCATCACGGCTCCGGAGATCCCCAGGAGACCCCGGGCACGTATTTGGTTACCCAAAATGAAGCTGGATGAGGGGAGAATTATCCAGTGTCTCAAGATGCAGTACCCAGGTGTCCCCATGGATGACACTGGGTCGTCCTGAAAATCGAGGAACCGCGAGGAACAGCCAGCCCGCGCTACTGCTAATCTCCAATGAGTCCCTGGGGGCACTTGAGGAGAGGGGGAACAAACTGAAGTTCGGCGTCAGGAACGCCAAACTAAAGATCTTCCCAGCAGCAGTCGCGCCTGACAACAATCTGGAAGAGGTTGACGATGCCAACAAACTCCTGGAGGAGCTCCGTTTGGCAGGCCCAACAGATGATGGTGCTCCGTCAGCCGCCAACAAAACTGCAGGTGTGCCCCCCCGATCCGATGATTACGGTGGCACAAATTAACCTGCAGCATTCTAAAATCGCCTCGGACAACCTCTTAGTCCTCCTAAGGGAGGAGGACATCGATATATGCCTGGTGCAGGAACCCTGGGTGTGGCCAGGTCAGGGGCCTCAACACCAGGGACTTCAATCTTTTCTACACACTTGGAGAAGGTAAACCGAGGGCTTGCATCCTGGTTAGGGTACTATTAATGCTTTCTTTTTACCTAATTTCAGCACTTTTGATCTAACGGTGGTCAGGATTGAGTCACGAGACGGACGTAGTTTAACGATCGCCTCGGCGTATATGGCTCATGATCGGCCGGCACCTCCAGCGGAAGTACAACTGTTGATCGACGAGAACAAGGAAGCGACTCTTTTGTGCTGTGACGCCAACGCCAGACACACGATGTGGGGCAGCAGCGAGACAAACGAACGAGGTGAGTCTCTCTTTGATTTCTTATTAGCCAATAACTTAGACATATGTAATACGGGCAGCTCTCCTACCTTTGCTTTTCCAAGTTCAGAGAACTTCGCGGGGTGGGAAGAAGTCCTTGATATAACCATGAAATCTAACTGCCAGGAACTTGTAGTAAGGAATTGGGAGGTGTCCAAGCGTCTATCTCTATCTGACCATAAAATTATTCTCTTTGGTGTAGAATGGGAAAGGGGGATAAGAAAACCCCATAGAAACCCGAAGCGAACTTCGTGGGGTCTATTTGACAAGATAGTTAGCAATAGGCTCAGTAGGAATAAAAAATCCATACAATCGAGCGACTGTCTGGATGACCGAGTTCGGTCTCTAGAGAAAAGCTTTCAGGTAGCCTACAAAGTTGCCTGTCCAATATCTAGAAGCAAAAAGACCTTCCCACCGTGGTGGGATGAGAACCTTGGCGACCTAAGGTCGAATCTCAGGAGGGTCTTCAATGACTGCTACTCAAGTAAGAACTTTCAGGAGTATAGGATCTGCCTGAGAGAGTATAAAAAAGCTGTAAGAACAGCAATGACGAAATCATGGCAGGATCACTGCGAGTCTATCGAGTCCACGAAGGACACGGCAAGGCTCGGGAGGATCCTCGCCAGGAGCCACACAAACAAGACCTTTGTTAAACGCGCTGATGGGACATGGGCAGGGTCATCAGCGGAAACCCTTGACATCCTAATAGGAGCCCACTTTCCGGATGGTTCTGGAGAGTTGGAGCAAAGAGGGGAGGTGGCGCCGCTGGAACCACCGACCTCTCTGATAGACAAAATATTGGCAGAAGACAAAATTGCCTGGGCAATTACAAGCTTCTTACCTTATAAATCAGCGGGGGTAGATGGTTTACTTCCCATTATAATGCAGAAGACTCAGGCATCTTTGGTTAAGGAACTGAAGGAGATCTTTGCAGCATGCATCATTCATAACCACATACCCTCAACGTGGAAAGAAACAAGGGTTGTATTCATTCCCAAATCTGGCAGAAGAGGGCATGAGGTGGCCAAGGACTTTCGGCCTATAAGCCTCACATCTTTTGTACTAAAAACTTTCGAAAGATTACTAGACATCCATGTAAGAGAGCTTCTTCAGGAGACCCCCTTCTCGGATGCGTAGCACGCGTACATCAGGGGGAAATCCACAGAGACCGCACTACACGAGGTGGTGCGAACAGTCGAGAAGTCACTATTATACAAAGAATTTACTCTGGCCGCGTTCGTTGATGTGGAGGGCGCCTTTAACAACGTGAGAGCCGATGCGATATCAGCTGCACTCGTAAGGGTAGGGGTTGAGGAGCCAATAAGGAATTGGATCACGTCCCTACTCCTTAACCGAGAAATATCAGCCGAGCTAGGAGGGGCAAAAGTTAGGAAGCAGATATGTAGAGGCACACCGCAGGGCGGAGTGCTCTCACCTCTGCTATGGCTCCTCACTATGAACGATATACTGATACAACTCACCACAAGTGGGGCAAAAATCGTGGCGTATGCCGACGACGTGGCGATCCTAGTCTAGGGTCCCTTCCCTTCCGTGATGAGCGACATCATGGAAAGAACGTTGGCAAGGCTAAGTAGGTGGGCACAGGAGTGTGGCCTCAGGCTGAATCCGGAGAAGACGGATTTACTACTCTTTACGAGGAAGTACAAGCCGCCTACTTTCGAATTACCAAAATTAAATGGCCAGCGGCTATCCCTATCTGCTAGCAGTAAATATCTGGGGCTCATAATTCACTGTAAGCTAAACTGGAAGGCGTGCATTGAGGAGCGGGTGCGGAAGGCCTGTGTCGCTTTCTACGCCTGCAAATCAATGTTTGGTAAAAAATGGGGCCTGCGGCCGCGGATGGTGCTATGGTTGTACGAGGCGGTGGTGCGGCCAGTGCTGACCTATGGATCTGTAGTATGGTGGGAAGCTCTTCGGAAGAACTACAACGTCATCAGCCTACAAAAGGTCCAGCGGGCGGCATGTGTTAGTGCCACCGGAGCCTTGCGCACTTGTCCCACTGCGGCCTTAGATCCGATTTTGAACCTTCTTCCAATAGACTTACACATACTGTGTACATCGGCGCAAACCGCACTCAGACTCAGGGAGTCTGGGTGCTGGAAGGATAGTCAGCAGGGTCACAGTAGCATTCTTAACCATCTCAGATCAGGAATATTACTTCAATTCCAAGTAGGAATGATTGGAAAAGGGGCAGGGTCGAAGTTGACAGCGGCATCCAAATCTACACCGACGGGTCCAAGATGGATTCGGGTGTGGGGGCCGGTGTCTTCTCGGAGTCCCTAGACATTGCCGTATCATTCAGTCTCCCATCGCATTGCAGTGTGTTTCAAGCGGAGGTTCTTGCGATCTTGCAGGCCGGCGGATCACTCAGGGACCTGAACACAACTAGGAGAGTCACTATCTTTACAGACAGTCAAGCAGCAATAAAGGCAATAGCAGCACCACACACTAGTTCGAACGTGGTGCATGCATGTAAGCAAATCTTGGCTTCACTAACTAACCTTGAGCTATCCATTACCTGGGTTCCGGGTCATAGAGGTATCGAAGGTAATGAGAAAGCCGATGAGCTGGCGCGCAGTGGCTCATCGGACCAAAATGAAGCAGCGATTGATATAGATATAGGGGTACCCTTAGCAGTAGCCAAGGGAAACATCCAAAAATATTACCGGAACAAAGCACAATTGAGATGGAGAAACACCACTAGTTGCGCAATATCAAGATCCACCTGGCCAGACTATAGCAAAAAGAGGACAAGGAGTCTTCTGAGCACGTCAAGAGTTAGCACCCACAAACTCATAGCAGTATTCACAGGTCACTGGGCGATAGGCACTCACGCGGAAAAAATGGGGATTCCGCACCATGATTACTGCAGAAGCTGCGAAGACAGTGATGCCAAAGAGACCGTTGAGCATTTCCTGTGTAGGTGCCCGGCTTTAGCCGGTAGGCGAATGAAATCCTTTGGGAGCCCCTTCTTGGGGAACTTGGATCGTATATCCGAGATAGGAATTTCAAACATCCTCGAGTTTATCAACAACTCTGGTTGGTTGTAACAGATATCCATATTATATAAGAAGGTTTAAACGAGTTTTTATGGCATCAAAACGGCTTCTATAAGCTACTTGGGCGACCCCCGTCGCAGCCATTCTACCTACCTACCTACCTAGGGGTGACGTTTGATAACATGGTCAAATACGGCGCTCATGTAGCCGCAATTGTCAATAAAGCCCAAAGCCGTAACAAAATCCTCAAGTCGCTAGCTGGCAGCACTTGCGGTAAAGACAAAGAAACGTTACTAGCTACATATAAAGCAATTGGCCAGCCGGTACTGAGCTACGCGACGCCAATATGGTCGCCGGGGCTAGCTGACACACACTGGACGAGGCTACAGGTCTGCCAGAACACCGCCCTTCGTACCGCCCCTGGGTGTCTTCTTATGTCTCCTGAGCATCACCTTCATAATGAAGCGAAAATGCTCGCCGTTAAAGAGCATAGCGAGATGTTGACCGGGCAATTCCTGATCAACTGCAAACCGCAGCATCCGAACAGACGCCTGGTCAACGAGAATCCGCCCCCCAGGAGCATAAGGAGCCATCTACGCAAACACTTCGATGAGATCCGGCACCTGATTTCCACGCCGTTTGATCCTAAGGTGCACCGGCAGGCCCTCACCCTCATCCATACGAATTCGGTAAATTCTTTTGTTGGCTCTCTCCCGGCGAACGCCGTTCTTCAGGCAACAACACCACCCGTTGCCGAAGAGGATCGCGAGCTGTCTAGGGAGACTAGGGTGATGCTGGCTCAACTCCGGTCTGGATATTGTAATAGGTTAAACTCTTACCTATCCAGACTGAACCCCGACTTGCCTAATGTTTGTCCGGCATGCGGCTTGTCCCCCCATAATACAAATCATCTTTTTGTCTGCTCAGCCGAGCCTACTCTTCTAACACCCATATCCCTCTGGTCCACCCCTGTCGAATTTTGCTTATTGAGTATTTGATAGAATTCAAATGCACTTAAATACAGACATGTACCTAGCACAAAATAATCTTAGCACATAAGAATTTAGTAAATAAGATTTTATGTAAGCCGAAAATTTTATGAAAGCAAACCACTTTTGAATAAAGATTCAACTTTTGTATATATCCAGCACTCGTCAGTGCAGCAACTGAAGTTATTTTGCCTTCAATAATTTGTTTGATTTACTTCAGTCCGGATGGTTCACATGTGCTGCTCTGTCGAATAATCGCTGTCTTATATTTTTGCAATGCATTATCAGCCGAAATCATAGCGAGAAAACTGATTCTAAATTTCTTACGCCATCGACGAAACTTGCGGATGCTTTTCCTAAAAACCCTCTGGTCGGCCCACGCATTTCGGTAGCCTAATATACTCCAGTACATCGTCCTGCAAAACATCGGAACTTTTAAAATAGCGAATAGACAATTTTCAAAGTCATAGTTTGCTCTTGAGGACAGTTCATATTGAGTTTTGTAGTGAATCGGACGCGCCACGGCAAGTAAAAATAACTTCTTTTTCGTATGTGCTAAAGCATAAGTGCAAAGTAAAATGTTTAACTAAATAAATAAATTTGAACTATATTTTTGTGTAAATGCGAACTAAATGTCTCTATGTAAATTGAAATAGTAGCGTACAACGCAAAACAATACAAACTAAAAATGTTAATTGTGAAACCGAAATAAACGAAATACAAACAATTTGACTTAATTTTGAAGAAAAAGAGCGTGTTAATCCTTTTGAACCCCACAAATGGTGTCAGAAGCGCGGAATCTTTTTTAATAAAAACTTTCATTTCATGTGCCGTCTGATTATTTGTGCTAAAACCGTTAAGCCACAAACGTACATACAACTAGTAAGGAAGTCTAAGTTCGGGTGTAACCGAACATTAAATACCTAGTAGTGATCTGTTTTGGTATCCTAATTTACTCAGGTCTATTTTAATACATACCTGAAAATTTGTTATAAAGGCAACTGATTGTTTTCGATAAAAACATTTCTATTGTAAGTGGGAAATTAAACTATCACTAAATAACAAAATATAAATAGCTTTCCCCATGTTCATGAAAGGTATGAAAATAGAAAAAATTAATAAAAAAAAGGCAGTAGGGTGTTAACTACTTGCCCGTAAATCTTCCTTGTTTGTTATTCGATTTGCGTAATTTTTGGCAGGAGTATACTACATACTATTGGGAAGTATCTCACTAAATTTCATGGAAATACATTCTTGAAATTCCAAGCAATTGCTTTTGAAAATAGCTGACCTTTTATGCTAAAAAGTGGGCGGCTTCACCAAAATCCACAAAATTTTTATACAGCTCAGTTTTGCTTAAAAAGCTTGTTATGTGTGTAAAATCTTATTTATATAACTTATACAATTAAGGAAATATCGCAATTTTAATTATAATAGAAGACATTTTTTACAACTGTGTTCAAAAAGTGGGCGTGTCCGTTCACCAATTTTGTTTATTTTTACAGCAAAGAGTTAGCTTTATATGTTGAACAATTTCTCTAAATATCGCTTCAATAAGTCAATTTTTACCGGAGTTATGGCATGAAAAGTTTTTTGGAATAATCCCCCATTAAGGGGCGGGGCCACGCCCATTTTCAAAAAATTTTGTGCTTTCGACTTTCTTTGCCCACGAACACTTTAGAAGTGAAATAGAAATGATACACAAGTAGTTTCAGCAAAGTTATAGCATATTCAATATATCTATGATCCTTTTCAAAATCTTTCGTATAAAATTGGGCGTGGACCTAACCCGATTTAAATAATTTTTTTTCGAAATATTGCTTGTATTAATATAAATATGTGTGCTGAATTTTATTTTGCTATCTTGAGCGGTTTTTGATTTATGACTAATAATATTTCCAAATTTGACTTAATCAAAAGTGGGCGGTGCCACGCCCCTTTTTAAAAATTTCTTCAAAAATAAATTTTTTGCCTTAACGCTAAAGTGCACACCAAATTTTATCCTTATAGGTTTATTATGTACTGAATAATCACTCTTTTTGTATTTTCGAAAATATTATATATATAGAAAGTGGGCGTGGCTTTTAACCGATTTTGCCTATTTTCAATAGCACTCCGAGATAAGTAAAAAGGAACCTGCATACCAAATTTCATTGAGATATCTCAAGATTTACTCAAGTTATCGTGTTCACAGACGGACGGACGGACGGACGGACGGACATGGCTCAATCAATTTCTCTTTTCCTCCTGAACATTTTGATATATATAAGTCAATATCTATCTCGATTCGTTTATGCCGTTACATACTACCGTTAGGCCAATGAAGTTAATACACCTTGTGTGCGAAGCACTACTAGGTATAAAAAAGGCAGTAGGGTGTTAACTACTTGCCCGTAAATCTTGCTTGTTTGTTATTCGATTTGCGTAATTTTTGGCAGGAGTATACTACATACTATTGGGAAGCATCTCACAAAATTTCATTGAAATACATTCTTGAAATTCCAACCAATCGCTTTTGAAAATAGCAGAGCTTTTATGCTAAAAAGTGGGAGGCGCCACGCCTACTTCACCAAAATCCACAAAATTTTTTTACAGTTTAGTTTTGTTTAAAAAGGCTAATATGTGTGTAAAATCTTATTTATATAACTTATACAATTATGGAAATATCGCGATTTTAATTTTACGAAGAAATATTTTAGAACTATGTTCAAAAAGTGGGCGTGTCCGTTCACCGATTTTGTTTATTTTTTCAGCAAAGAGTTAGCTTTATATGTTGAACACTTTCTTCAAATATCGTTTTAATAAATCAATTTTTACCGGAGTTATGGCATGGAAAGTTTTGTGGAATAATCCCCCATAAAGGGGCGGTGCCACGCCCATTTTCCAAAAATTTTGTGCTTTCGACTTTCTTTGCCCACGAACACTTTAGAGGTGAAATAGAAATGATATACAGCTAGTTTAAGCAAAGTTATAGCATATTCAATATATCCATGATCCTTTTCAAAATCTTTCGATAAAATGGGGCGTGGACCTAATCCGATTTCGCTAATTTTTTTTCGAAATATTGCCTGTATTAATATAAATATGTGTGCTGAATTTTATTTTGCTATCTTGAGCGGTTTTTGATTTATGATTAATAATATTTCCAAATTTGACTTAATCAAAAGTGGGCGGTGCCACGCCCTTTTTTAAAAATTTCTTCACAAATTTATTTTTTGCTTTAACGGTAAGGTACACACCAAATTTTATCCTTATAGGTGTATTATGTACTGAATAATCACTCTTTTTGTATTTTCGAAAATATTATATATATAGAAAGTGGGCGTGGCTTTTAACCGATTTTGCCAATTTTCAATACCGTTCAGAGATATGTAAAAAGGAACCTGCATACAAAGTTTCATTGAGATATCTCAAAATTTACTCAAGTTATCGTGTTCACAGACGGACGGACGGACGGACGGACGGACGGACATGGCTCAATCAATTTCTCTTCTCCTCCTGAACATTTTGATATATATAAGTCAATATCTATCTCGATTCGTTTATGCCGTTACATACTACCGTTAGGCCAATGAAGTTAATATACCTTGTGTGCGAAGCACTACTAGGTATAAAAAGGCAGTAGGGTGTTAACTACTTGCCCGTAAATCTTCCTTGTTTGTCATTCGATTTGCGTAATTTTTGGCAGGAGTATACTACATACTATTGGGAAGCATCTCACAAAATTTCATTGAAATACATTCTTGAAATTCCAACCAATCGCTTTTGAAAATAGCAGAGCTTTTATGCTAAAAAGTGGGAGGCGCCACGCCTACTTCACCAAAATCCACAAAATTTTTTTACAGTTTAGTTTTGTTTAAAAAGGCTAATATGTGTGTAAAATCTTATTTATATAACTTATACAATTATGGAAATATCGCGATTTTAATTTTACGAAGAAATATTTTAGAACTATGTTCAAAAAGTGGGCGTGTCCGTTCACCGATTTTGTTTATTTTTTCAGCAAAGAGTTAGCTTTATATGTTGAACACTTTCTTCAAATATCGTTTTAATAAATCAATTTTTACCGGAGTTATGGCATGGAAAGTTTTGTGGAATAATCCCCCATAAAGGGGCGGTGCCACGCCCATTTTCCAAAAATTTTGTGCTTTCGACTTTCTTTGCCCACGAACACTTTAGAGGTGAAATAGAAATGATATACAGCTAGTTTAAGCAAAGTTATAGCATATTCAATATATCCATGATCCTTTTCAAAATCTTTCGATAAAATGGGGCGTGGACCTAATCCGATTTCGCTAATTTTTTTTCGAAATATTGCCTGTATTAATATAAATATGTGTGCTGAATTTTATTTTGCTATCTTGAGCGGTTTTTGATTTATGATTAATAATATTTCCAAATTTGACTTAATCAAAAGTGGGCGGTGCCACGCCCTTTTTTAAAAATTTCTTCACAAATTTATTTTTTGCTTTAACGGTAAGGTACACACCAAATTTTATCCTTATAGGTGTATTATGTACTGAATAATCACTCTTTTTGTATTTTCGAAAATATTATATATATAGAAAGTGGGCGTGGCTTTTAACCGATTTTGCCAATTTTCAATACCGTTCAGAGATATGTAAAAAGGAACCTGCATACAAAGTTTCATTGAGATATCTCAAAATTTACTCAAGTTATCGTGTTCACAGACGGACGGACGGACGGACATGGCTCAATCAATTTCTCTTCTCCTCCTGAACATTTTGATATATATAAGTCAATATCTATCTCGATTCGTTTATGCCGTTACATACTACCGTTAGGCCAATGAAGTTAATATACCTTGTGTGCGAAGCACTACTAGGTATAAAAAGGCAGTAGGGTGTTAACTACTTGCCCGTAAATCTTCCTTGTTTGTCATTCGATTTGCGTAATTTTTGGCAGGAGTATACTACATACTATTGGGAAGTATCTCACTAAATTTCATGGAAATACATTCTTGAAATTCCAAGCAATTGCTTTTGAAAATAGCTGACCTTTTATGCTAAAAAGTGGGCGGCGCCACGCCTACTTCACCAAAATCCACAAAATTTTTATACAGCTCAGTTTTGCTTAAAAAGCTTGTTATGTGTGTATAATCTTATTTATATAACTTATACAATTAAGGAAATATCGCGATTTTAATTATACGAAGAAATTTTTTAGAACTGTGTTCAAAAAGTGGGCGTGTCCGTTCACCAATTTTGTTTATTTTTACAGCAAAGAGTTAGCTTTATATGTTGAACAATTTCTCTAAATATCGCTTCAATAAGTCAATTTTTACCGGAGTTATGGCATGAAAAATTTTTTGGAATAATCCCCCATTAAGGGGCGGGGCCACGCCCATTTTCAAAAAATTTTGTGCTTTCGACTTTCTTTGCCCACGAACACTTTAGAAGTGAAATAGAAATGATACACAAGTAGTTTCAGCAAAGTTATAGCATATTCAATATACATATCTATGATCCTTTTCAAAATCTTTCGTATAAAATTGGGCGTGGACCTAACCCGATTTAAATAATTTTTTTTCGAAATATTGCTTGTATTAATATAAATATGTGTGCTGAATTTTATTTTGCTATCTTGAGCGGTTTTTGATTTATGACTAATAATATTTCCAAATTTGACTTAATCAAAAGTGGGCGGTGCCACGCCCCTTTTTAAAAATTTCTTCAAAAATTAATTTTTTGCCTTAACGCTAAGGTGCACACCAAATTTTATCCTTATAGGTTTATTATGTACTGAATAATCACTCTTTTTGTATTTTCGAAAATATTATATATATAGAAAGTGGGCGTGGCTTTTAACCGATTTTGCCTATTTTCAATACCGTTCAGAGATATGTAAAAAGGAATCTGCATACAAAGTTTCATTGAGATATCTCAAGATTTACTCAAGTTATCGTGTTCACAGACGGACGGACGGACGGACGGACATGGCTCAATCAATTTCTCTTCTCCTCCTGAACATTTTGATATATATAAGTCAATATCTATCTCGATTCGTTTATGCCGTTACATACTACCGTTAGGCCAATGAAGTTAATATACCTTGTGTGCGAAGCACTACTAGGTATAAACAAGTAAGGAAAGGGCTGTCTTCGGCTGTGCCGAAGGCTTTATACCTTTCATGAATGCTAAACCACACTTATCGGAACAATCGATTGTATGGGAGCTATACGTTATGTTGGTCCGATCTGGCTGATTTTGCCTACATATGTTACATGTATAATATGTAGCAAACGTGCAAAGTTTAACGTTCCTAGCTTTTTAACTGCAAAAATTATAGCCCAAAACCCATTTATCGAAACTATCGATTATATGGGAGCTATATGTCATGTTGGTCCGATCTGAGTCAATTTCACTACACACGTTGCAAATACAATTTGTACTAAACTTGCAAAATTTTACGTTCCTAGCTTTTGAGTTGCAAGAGTTATAGGCCAAAACCCATTTATCGGAACAATCGATTGTATGGGAGCTATGCCTTCTATCGGTCCGATCTTGCTGGTTCCGACAAATGATTAATCCTATGCAAAATGGCGCCTGCTTGCAAAATTTCATCGAGATATCTCAAAAACTGAGGGACTAGTTTGCGTTCAAACAGACGGACGGACGGACGGACGGACGGACAGACGGACATGGCTAAATCAACTCACCTCATCGCCCTGATCATTTCGGTATACTTAATAGTGGGTCTATCTCTTCTTCTTCTCATACTTACAAACATCGGACCAAAGTTATAATACCATTTCATGTTCATGAAAGGTATAAAAAGGCAGTAGGGTGTTAACTACTTGCCCGTAAATCTTGCTTGTTTGTTATTCGATTTGCGTAATTTTTGGCAGGAGTATACTACATACTATTGGGAAGCATCTCACTAAATTTCATTGAAATACATTCTTGAAATTCCAACCAATCGCTTTTGAAAATAGCAGAGCTTTTATGCTAGCTGACACACACTGGACGAGGCTACAGGTCTGCCAGAACACCGCCCTTCGTACCGCCCCTGGGTGTCTTCTTATGTCTCCTGAGCATCACCTTCATAATGAAGCGAAAATGCTCGCCGTTAAAGAGCATAGCGAGATGTTGACCGGGCAATTCCTGATCAACTGCAAACCGCAGCATCCGAACAGACGCCTGGTCAACGAGAATCCGCCCCCCAGGAGCATAAGGAGCCATCTACGCAAACACTTCGATGAGATCCGGCACCTGATTTCCACGCCGTTTGATCCTAAGGTGCACCGGCAGGCCCTCACCCTCATCCATACGAATTCGGTAAATTCTTTTGTTGGCTCTCTCCCGGCGAACGCCGTTCTTCAGGCAACAACACCACCCGTTGCCGAAGAGGATCGCGAGCTGTCTAGGGAGACTAGGGTGATGCTGGCTCAACTCCGGTCTGGATATTGTAATAGGTTAAACTCTTACCTATCCAGACTGAACCCCGACTTGCCTAATGTTTGTCCGGCATGCGGCTTGTCCCCCCATAATACAAATCATCTTTTTGTCTGCTCAGCCGAGCCTACTCTTCTAACACCCATATCCCTCTGGTCCACCCCTGTCGAATTTTGCTTATTGAGTATTTGATAGAATTCAAATGCACTTAAATACAGACATGTACCTAGCACAAAATAATCTTAGCACATAAGAATTTAGTAAATAAGATTTTATGTAAGCCGAAAATTTTATGAAAGCAAACCACTTTTGAATAAAGATTCAACTTTTGTATATATCCAGCACTCGTCAGTGCAGCAACTGAAGTTATTTTGCCTTCAATAATTTGTTTGATTTACTTCAGTCCGGATGGTTCACATGTGCTGCTCTGTCGAATAATCGCTGTCTTATATTTTTGCAATGCATTATCAGCCGAAATCATAGCGAGAAAACTGATTCTAAATTTCTTACGCCATCGACGAAACTTGCGGATGCTTTTCCTAAAAACCCTCTGGTCGGCCCACGCATTTCGGTAGCCTAATATACTCCAGTACATCGTCCTGCAAAACATCGGAACTTTTAAAATAGCGAATAGACAATTTTCAAAGTCATAGTTTGCTCTTGAGGACAGTTCATATTGAGTTTTGTAGTGAATCGGACGCGCCACGGCAAGTAAAAATAACTTCTTTTTCGTATGTGCTAAAGCATAAGTGCAAAGTAAAATGTTTAACTAAATAAATAAATTTGAACTATATTTTTGTGTAAATGCGAACTAAATGTCTCTATGTAAATTGAAATAGTAGCGTACAACGCAAAACAATACAAACTAAAAATGTTAATTGTGAAACCGAAATAAACGAAATACAAACAATTTGACTTAATTTTGAAGAAAAAGAGCGTGTTAATCCTTTTGAACCCCACAAATGGTGTCAGAAGCGCGGAATCTTTTTTAATAAAAACTTTCATTTCATGTGCCGTCTGATTATTTGTGCTAAAACCGTTAAGCCACAAACGTACATACAACTAGTAAGGAAGTCTAAGTTCGGGTGTAACCGAACATTAAATACCTAGTAGTGATCTGTTTTGGTATCCTAATTTACTCAGGTCTATTTTAATACATACCTGAAAATTTGTTATAAAGGCAACTGATTGTTTTCGATAAAAACATTTCTATTGTAAGTGGGAAATTAAACTATCACTAAATAACAAAATATAAATAGCTTTCCCCATGTTCATGAAAGGTATGAAAATAGAAAAAATTAATAAAAAAAAGGCAGTAGGGTGTTAACTACTTGCCCGTAAATCTTCCTTGTTTGTTATTCGATTTGCGTAATTTTTGGCAGGAGTATACTACATACTATTGGGAAGTATCTCACTAAATTTCATGGAAATACATTCTTGAAATTCCAAGCAATTGCTTTTGAAAATAGCTGACCTTTTATGCTAAAAAGTGGGCGGCGCCACGCCTACTTCACCAAAATCCACAAAATTTTTATACAGCTCAGTTTTGCTTAAAAAGCTTGTTATGTGTGTAAAATCTTATTTATATAACTTATACAATTAAGGAAATATCGCGATTTTAATTATAATAGAAGACATTTTTTACAACTGTGTTCAAAAAGTGGGCGTGTCCGTTCACCAATTTTGTTTATTTTTACAGCAAAGAGTTAGCTTTATATGTTGAACAATTTCTCTAAATATCGCTTCAATAAGTCAATTTTTACCGGAGTTATGGCATGAAAAGTTTTTTGGAATAATCCCCCATTAAGGGGCGGGGCCACGCCCATTTTCAAAAAATTTTGTGCTTTCGACTTTCTTTGCCCACGAACACTTTAGAAGTGAAATAGAAATGATACACAAGTAGTTTCAGCAAAGTTATAGCATATTCAATATATCTATGATCCTTTTCAAAATCTTTCGTATAAAATTGGGCGTGGACCTAACCCGATTTAAATAATTTTTTTTCGAAATATTGCTTGTATTAATATAAATATGTGTGCTGAATTTTATTTTGCTATCTTGAGCGGTTTTTGATTTATGACTAATAATATTTCCAAATTTGACTTAATCAAAAGTGGGCGGTGCCACGCCCCTTTTTAAAAATTTCTTCAAAAATTAATTTTTTGCCTTAACGCTAAAGTGCACACCAAATTTTATCCTTATAGGTTTATTATGTACTGAATAATCACTCTTTTTGTATTTTCGAAAATATTATATATATAGAAAGTGGGCGTGGCTTTTAACCGATTTTGCCTATTTTCAATAGCACTCCGAGATAAGTAAAAAGGAACCTGCATACCAAATTTCATTGAGATATCTCAAGATTTACTCAAGTTATCGTGTTCACAGACGGACGGACGGACGGACGGACGGACATGGCTCAATCAATTTCTCTTTTCCTCCTGAACATTTTGATATATATAAGTCAATATCTATCTCGATTCGTTTATGCCGTTACATACTACCGTTAGGCCAATGAAGTTAATATACCTTGTGTGCGAAGCACTACTAGGTATAAAAAAGGCAGTAGGGTGTTAACTACTTGCCCGTAAATCTTGCTTGTTTGTTATTCGATTTGCGTAATTTTTGGCAGGAGTATACTACATACTATTGGGAAGCATCTCACAAAATTTCATTGAAATACATTCTTGAAATTCCAACCAATCGCTTTTGAAAATAGCAGAGCTTTTATGCTAAAAAGTGGGAGGCGCCACGCCTACTTCACCAAAATCCACAAAATTTTTTTACAGTTTAGTTTTGTTTAAAAAGGCTAATATGTGTGTAAAATCTTATTTATATAACTTATACAATTATGGAAATATCGCGATTTTAATTTTACGAAGAAATATTTTAGAACTATGTTCAAAAAGTGGGCGTGTCCGTTCACCGATTTTGTTTATTTTTTCAGCAAAGAGTTAGCTTTATATGTTGAACACTTTCTTCAAATATCGTTTTAATAAATCAATTTTTACCGGAGTTATGGCATGGAAAGTTTTGTGGAATAATCCCCCATAAAGGGGCGGTGCCACGCCCATTTTCCAAAAATTTTGTGCTTTCGACTTTCTTTGCCCACGAACACTTTAGAGGTGAAATAGAAATGATATACAGCTAGTTTAAGCAAAGTTATAGCATATTCAATATATCCATGATCCTTTTCAAAATCTTTCGATAAAATGGGGCGTGGACCTAATCCGATTTCGCTAATTTTTTTTCGAAATATTGCCTGTATTAATATAAATATGTGTGCTGAATTTTATTTTGCTATCTTGAGCGGTTTTTGATTTATGATTAATAATATTTCCAAATTTGACTTAATCAAAAGTGGGCGGTGCCACGCCCTTTTTTAAAAATTTCTTCACAAATTTATTTTTTGCTTTAACGGTAAGGTACACACCAAATTTTATCCTTATAGGTGTATTATGTACTGAATAATCACTCTTTTTGTATTTTCGAAAATATTATATATATAGAAAGTGGGCGTGGCTTTTAACCGATTTTGCCAATTTTCAATACCGTTCAGAGATATGTAAAAAGGAACCTGCATACAAAGTTTCATTGAGATATCTCAAAATTTACTCAAGTTATCGTGTTCACAGACGGACGGACGGACGGACGGACATGGCTCAATCAATTTCTCTTCTCCTCCTGAACATTTTGATATATATAAGTCAATATCTATCTCGATTCGTTTATGCCGTTACATACTACCGTTAGGCCAATGAAGTTAATATACCTTGTGTGCGAAGCACTACTAGGTATAAAAAGGCAGTAGGGTGTTAACTACTTGCCCGTAAATCTTCCTTGTTTGTCATTCGATTTGCGTAATTTTTGGCAGGAGTATACTACATACTATTGGGAAGTATCTCACTAAATTTCATGGAAATACATTCTTGAAATTCCAAGCAATTGCTTTTGAAAATAGCTGACCTTTTATGCTAAAAAGTGGGCGGCGCCACGCCTACTTCACCAAAATCCACAAAATTTTTATACAGCTCAGTTTTGCTTAAAAAGCTTGTTATGTGTGTATAATCTTATTTATATAACTTATACAATTAAGGAAATATCGCGATTTTAATTATACGAAGAAATTTTTTAGAACTGTGTTCAAAAAGTGGGCGTGTCCGTTCACCAATTTTGTTTATTTTTACAGCAAAGAGTTAGCTTTATATGTTGAACAATTTCTCTAAATATCGCTTCAATAAGTCAATTTTTACCGGAGTTATGGCATGAAAAATTTTTTGGAATAATCCCCCATTAAGGGGCGGGGCCACGCCCATTTTCAAAAAATTTTGTGCTTTCGACTTTCTTTGCCCACGAACACTTTAGAAGTGAAATAGAAATGATACACAAGTAGTTTCAGCAAAGTTATAGCATATTCAATATACATATCTATGATCCTTTTCAAAATCTTTCGTATAAAATTGGGCGTGGACCTAACCCGATTTAAATAATTTTTTTTCGAAATATTGCTTGTATTAATATAAATATGTGTGCTGAATTTTATTTTGCTATCTTGAGCGGTTTTTGATTTATGACTAATAATATTTCCAAATTTGACTTAATCAAAAGTGGGCGGTGCCACGCCCCTTTTTAAAAATTTCTTCAAAAATTAATTTTTTGCCTTAACGCTAAGGTGCACACCAAATTTTATCCTTATAGGTTTATTATGTACTGAATAATCACTCTTTTTGTATTTTCGAAAATATTATATATATAGAAAGTGGGCGTGGCTTTTAACCGATTTTGCCTATTTTCAATACCGTTCAGAGATATGTAAAAAGGAATCTGCATACAAAGTTTCATTGAGATATCTCAAGATTTACTCAAGTTATCGTGTTCACAGACGGACGGACGGACGGACGGACATGGCTCAATCAATTTCTCTTCTCCTCCTGAACATTTTGATATATATAAGTCAATATCTATCTCGATTCGTTTATGCCGTTACATACTACCGTTAGGCCAATGAAGTTAATATACCTTGTGTGCGAAGCACTACTAGGTATAAACAAGTAAGGAAAGGGCTGTCTTCGGCTGTGCCGAAGGCTTTATACCTTTCATGAATGCTAAACCACACTTATCGGAACAATCGATTGTATGGGAGCTATACGTTATGTTGGTCCGATCTGGCTGATTTTGCCTACATATGTTACATGTATAATATGTAGCAAACGTGCAAAGTTTAACGTTCCTAGCTTTTTAACTGCAAAAATTATAGCCCAAAACCCATTTATCGAAACTATCGATTATATGGGAGCTATATGTCATGTTGGTCCGATCTGAGTCAATTTCACTACACACGTTGCAAATACAATTTGTACTAAACTTGCAAAATTTTACGTTCCTAGCTTTTGAGTTGCAAGAGTTATAGGCCAAAACCCATTTATCGGAACAATCGATTGTATGGGAGCTATGCCTTCTATCGGTCCGATCTTGCTGGTTCCGACAAATGATTAATCCTATGCAAAATGGCGCCTGCTTGCAAAATTTCATCGAGATATCTCAAAAACTGAGGGACTAGTTTGCGTTCAAACAGACGGACGGACGGACGGACGGACGGACGGACGGACAGACGGACATGGCTAAATCAACTCGCCTCATCGCCCTGATCATTTCGGTATACTTAATAGTGGGTCTATCTCTTCTTCTTCTCATACTTACAAACATCGGACCAAAGTTATAATACCATTTCATGTTCATGAAAGGTATAAAAAGGCAGTAGGGTGTTAACTACTTGCCCGTAAATCTTGCTTGTTTGTTATTCGATTTGCGTAATTTTTGGCAGGAGTATACTACATACTATTGGGAAGCATCTCACTAAATTTCATTGAAATACATTCTTGAAATTCCAACCAATCGCTTTTGAAAATAGCAGAGCTTTTATGCTAAAAAGTGGGAGGCGCCACGCCTACTTCACCAAAATCCACAAAACTTTTTTACAGTTTAGTTTTGTTTAAAAAGGCTAATATGTGTGTAAAATCTTATTTATATAACTTATACAATTATGGAAATATCGCGATTTTAATTTTACGAAGAAATATTTTAGAACTATGTTCAAAAAGTGGGCGTGTCCGTTCACCGATTTTGTTTATTTTTTCAGCAAAGAGTTAGCTTTATATGTTGATCACTTTCTTCAAATATCGTTTTAATAAATCAATTTTTACCGGAGTTATGGCATGGAAAGTTTTGTGGAATAATCCCCCATAAAGGGGCGGGGCCACGCCCATTTTCCAAAAATTTTGTGCTTTCGACTTTCTTTGCCCACGAACACTTTAGAGGTGAAATAGAAATGATATACAAGTAGTTTCAGCAAAGTTATAGCATATTCAATATATCTATGATCCTTTTCAAAATCTTTCGTATAAAATTGGGCGTGGACCTAATCCGATTTCGCTAATTTTTTTCGAAATATTGCCTGTATTAATATAAATATGTGTGCTGAATTTTATTTTGCTATCTTGAGCGGTTTTTGATTTATGATTAATAATATTTCCAAATTTGACTTAATCAAAAGTGGGCGGTGCCACGCCCTTTTTTAAAAATTTCTTCACAAATTTATTTTTTGCTTTAACGGTAAGGTACACACCAAATTTTATCCTTATAGGTGTATTATGTACTGAATAATCACTCTTTTTGTATTTTCGAAAATATTATATATATAGAAAGTGGGCGTGGCTTTTAACCGATTTTGCCTATTTTCAATACCGTTCAGAGATATGTAAAAAGGAACCTGCATACAAAGTTTCATTGAGATATCTCAAGATTTACTCAAGTTATCGTGTTCACAGACGGACGGACGGACGGACGGACATGGCTCAATCAATTTCTCTTTTCCTCCTGAACATTTTGATATACATAAGTCAATATCTATCTCGATTCGTTTATGCCGTTACATACTACCGTTAGGCCAATGAAGTTAATATACCTTGTGTGCGAAGCACTACTAGGTATAAAAAGGCAGTAGGGTGTTAACTACTTGCCCGTAAATCTTCCTTGTTTGTTATTCGATTTGCGTAATTTTTGGCAACAGTATACTACATACTATTGGGAAGTATCTCACTAAATTTCATGGAAATACATTCTTGAAATTCCAAGCAATTGCTTTTGAAAATAGCTGACCTTTTATGCTAAAAAGTGGGCGGCGCCACGCCTACTTCACCAAAATCCACATAATTTTTATACAGCTCAGTTTTGCTTAAAAAGCTTGTTATGTGTGTAAAATCTTATTTATATAACTTATACAATTAAGGAAATATCGCGATTTTAATTATACGAAGAAATTTTTTAGAACTGTGTTCAAAAAGTGGGCGTGTCCGTTCACCAATTTTGTTTATTTTTACAGCAAAGAGTTAGCTTTATATGTTGAACAATTTCTCTAAATATCGCTTCAATAAGTCAATTTTTACCGGAGTTATGGCATGAAAAGTTTTTTGGAATAATCCCCCATTAAGGGGCGGGGCCACGCCCATTTTCAAAAAATTTTGTGCTTTCGACTTTCTTTGCCCACGAACACTTTAGAAGTGAAATAGAAATGATACACAAGTAGTTTCAGCAAAGTTATAGCATATTCAATATATCTATGATCCTTTTCAAAATCTTTCGTATAAAATTGGGCGTGGACCTAACCCGATTTAAATAATTTTTTTTCGAAATATTGCTTGTATTAATATAAATATGTGTGCTGAATTTTATTTTGCTATCTTGAGCGGTTTTTGATTTATGACTAATAATATTTCCAAATTTGACTTAATCAAAAGTGGGCGGTGCCACGCCCCTTTTTAAAAATTTCTTCAAAAATTAATTTTTTGCCTTAACGCTAAAGTGCACACCAAATTTTATCCTTATAGGTTTATTATGTACTGAATAATCACTCTTTTTGTATTTTCGAAAATATTATATATATAGAAAGTGAGCGTGGCTTTTAACCGATTTTGCCTATTTTCAATACCGTTCAGAGATATGTAAAAAGGAATCTGCATACAAAGTTTCATTGAGATATCTCAAGATTTACTCAAGTTATCGTGTTCACAGACGGACGGACGGACGGACGGACATGGCTCAATCAATTTCTCTTCTCCTCCTGAACATTTTGATATATATAAGTCAATATCTATCTCGATTCGTTTATGCCGTTACATACTACCGTTAGGCCAATGAAGTTAATATACCTTGTGTGCGAAGCACTACTAGGTATAAAAAAGGCAGTAGGGTGTTAACTACTTGCCCGTAAATCTTGCTTGTTTGTTATTCGATTTGCGTAATTTTTGGCAGGAGTATACTACATACTATTGGGAAGCATCTCACAAAATTTCATTGAAATACATTCTTGAAATTCCAACCAATCGCTTTTGAAAATAGCAGAGCTTTTATGCTAAAAAGTGGGAGGCGCCACGCCTACTTCACCAAAATCCACAAAATTTTTTTACAGTTTAGTTTTGTTTAAAAAGGCTAATATGTGTGTAAAATCTTATTTATATAACTTATACATATATGGAAATATCGCGATTTTAATTTTACGAAGAAATATTTTAGAACTATGTTCAAAAAGTGGGCGTGTCCGTTCACCGATTTTGTTTATTTTTTCAGCAAAGAGTTAGCTTTATATGTTGAACACTTTCTTCAAATATCGTTTTAATAAATCAATTTTTACCGGAGTTATGGCATGGAAAGTTTTGTGGAATAATCCCCCATAAAGGGGCGGTGCCACGCCCATTTTCCAAAAATTTTGTGCTTTCGACTTTCTTTGCCCACGAACACTTTAGAGGTGAAATAGAAATGATATACAGCTAGTTTAAGCAAAGTTATAGCATATTCAATATATCCATGATCCTTTTCAAAATCTTTCGTATAAAATTGGGCGTGGACCTAATCCGATTTCGCTAATTTTTTTTCGAAATATTGCCTGTATTAATATAAATATGTGTGCTGAATTTTATTTTGCTATCTTGAGCGGTTTTTGATTTATGATTAATAATATTTCCAAATTTGACTTAATCAAAAGTGGGCGGTGCCACGCCCTTTTTTAAAAATTTCTTCACAAATTTATTTTTTGCTTTAACGGTAAGGTACACACCAAATTTTATCCTTATAGGTGTATTATGTACTGAATAATCACTCTTTTTGTATTTTCGAAAATATTATATATATAGAAAGTGGGCGTGGCTTTTAACCGATTTTGCCAATTTTCAATACCGTTCAGAGATATGTAAAAAGGAACCTGCATACAAAGTTTCATTGAGATATCTCAAGATTTACTCAAGTTATCGTGTTCACAGACGGACGGACGGACGGACGGACGGACGGACGGACATGGCTCAATCAATTTCTCTTCTCCTCCTGAACATTTTGATATATATAACTCAATATCTATCTCGATTCGTTTATGCCGTTACATACTACCGTTAGGCCAATGAAGTTAATATACATACCTTGTGTGCGAAGCACTACTAGGTATAAAAATCGTGTCACAGATCGTTGGGAGAAATTCAGTGCTAGAAATGCAGCAATATCTGCATAAAACTGTACCAAAAATTTATATCTGGTTTAATTGAAGTCATACGATTGAACAGTTATACATACATTGGGGTGCCTATATGCAAAAACCTTTCATTGAAAAGCCGTTATGCTCATCGCTCATATTTTGCGTGGAAAAACAAAAAGAAATAATAAATTTTGTCGCTTTGTGGCGTTCGTTTAACACGAACTTTGATGTTTTGCTTACACTGCCGTTGGTAAACAAGTTGAGTAGCCAAGCAGTAAAACTTAAATGTTGTGGTTGTGGGCGACTAAGTAAATGCCAAACCGTTGATGTGTTACTGTACTGCTGTTGGTGAACAAGTTGAGTAGCCAAACAGTAAAATTTAAATGTTGTTGTTGTGGGCGACTAACTAAAAGCCCAACCGTAAATTTGTGTTGCTGTACTGACATGGGCGAACCAGTTGAAGCAGCCCAGCAGTAAATCTACCATTCCGATAAGTAATAATTTTTGGCGAACCTATGTTGCAGTTGATGGAAGAAACTTTACACCTACTAAGTTGCAGTTGTTGATACGAGCCGATGCCGCACTTACAAACTTGAAAGCTGAACACTGTTGAGACAAACTAACGATAAGTATAAGTTTATATACTAACTCGACTGTATTGTATGTAGAATTGCTTTGAATATTAATTTTTGCAAAAAATTAGAAAATCCATTTCAACACATTATAGCAAGGTAGATACCAAAAATAAGTTATAAAGCTTACTGTGGCAGAATGGATCGAGATGAAATATTAGGGTTGACCGTAAATAATCTGAAAAGCAAGCTCACTGAACTAGGGCTTTCCACAAGTGGTCGTAAAGTAGTCCTTCAAGCCAGACTTATGGCGCATTATGGAATTGAGCTTAGCGATGATGAAGACGAAGACGAAGTCTTTCAGAATGCTTCCTCTGTACACTCCGTTGCCGTTGGGGTGCGTGATACAACTAGAACACCCTTCACACTTCGTGATATCGAGGATTCTTTGTCTTGTTTTTCAAGCATCAATAGATAAGCTGTTAGAAATTTTTGAGGAGAACGCTGAAGCAGTGCAGTGGAATGAATTGCAAAAATTTATTTATGCAAAGCAATTGCTAAAAGGTCGAGATAAGATGTTTGTCCAGTACCAAAAGGGAATAAAAGGCTGGGACTCTTTGAAAAAATCGTTAAAAGAAGAAATTGGTTCAGCAGTATCTACGAGTGAAGTGCATCGTATGTTTCGCAATAGGCGAAAACAGTATAACGAAGATTACAAATAGTACTTGTACATTGTACAACCTCATGGAAATAAGGAAAATGATTGATTTAGATGCTGTTAGTATAATTGAATATTTTATAGATGGTTCGCCAGATACGAGATCCAACAAGGCGAATCTCTACCTGGCAAGGAACATAAACGAGTTAAAAGAGCAAATAAGAGTTTACGAGAAAATTAGGGACGGTAGCCGACCAGCTGCAGTTAACCCATTCGATCCCATTGTACTCGCTTGAGTACAGAAAAAGCAGATTGTTTGAAGCTTTGTCAAAAGCCAACGCGTATTAGTTTGTTAATACAACCGCCACAAAATAATAGAGTGTGATGTCGTTTATATATATATAATTTTCCTCTTATTTTTGAAAAGTGCCGTTATCCGTTATAAACTTCTTTGCTTGCTCATTTTTTTTTATTTTCTTGGGTGAGTTTGTTATAAGCTCTGTGTTTTGTAAAATTTCAGTTATCACTTAAAAAATTCAGATTTAAAATATTTGAAATACCTATATCTTTTTGATTTTCTAACATAAATAATTACGGAAAAAGATTTGAATAAATTCGTTTTGGTAGGTTTGAATTCTAGTGTACTCGCATGGGTACAGTGGGAATATTGGTATACATTTCGTGTGTGCATTTCATATATGTAGATTGATAATGGATGTTCGAACATGTTATGGGAAGAAATTTCACAACCTTTCTGCGGCCAATGACTATGTTGAATCAAGCGACCGTAGTCATTTCGAGTTCCTATAATCCCTGCAAAAAACCGAAATACTCCGTTTCATACTCCATAGAGTACTCCCTAAGGAGTATCGGAGTACTCCAACACTTATCCTCATTCATATAAAAAAGGTGGCCCAATTTACATGGCGATGGGCGGTAATTGGAACACCTAATTGAACTCGGAGTACTCAATTTCTTTGCTTTTGAATACTCCATAGACCACCTACATAAGAGTACTCCCAAAATAACTCCATTGGACTACCCTATGGATTATCCAACACCTATTCCCTCTCTCTCTTTTTCTGCAGAGTGATCTTTTGGCAGCATTTTCAAAGTACTCTCACGTAGGTGCTCCATAGACTATCCAGCAGGGTGCTCCGACATGGATTAGGTAATCCAATCACCGGACATGGCCTTATAAATGGGACCACCTTTTTATGTGAATGAGGATAAGCGTTGGAGTACTCCGAAACTCCTACGTTTTTTTACAGGGAATACCGCACAATACTCACTGCCATCCCGACGAGGAAGAAATTAACGAGGATAACATATTGCGTGAAGAGATACCAGATATACTCTGTAGTAGCTACCACTCAATGCTTAGAGAACGCATTTATTGGCAGATGGACGAAGATATAAGAACACCTTTTATAGCCAAAAATATGTCGCGCAATCGCTTTCAAGAAATAAAGCAGTTCTTGCATCTTGATAACATGAATGATGTTAAAATTACATACTTTCACATAAGCGTTATGTATACATACTTTACCTACATTATCCCATTGTACTCGCTCGGGTACAGCTCCAAATACACCTTTCTTGAAAATTTTTTTTTGCTTTTTCTTCTAAAGGAGATTAGTTATTCAATAAAATTAGCTATTTCAATAAAAGTTCTAAAGACAAATTAATAGAAAAACTGTTCTGGATATGGTTGGGAACTAATGGGTTAAAACAAGCGAACAATCTAAGAAATTACCAAAACAAGAGCAACACCAACAAAATAAACGCTGTTTTCGGTGCGGTGAAACAAACCACATTTTGCATAATTGTCCCCAGGCTACAGTCACTTGTTTTAAATGCGGTCAACTTGGTCACATAGCGTCGAATTGTAAAAACCCCAAAAAGGAGTTGAAGGCAGAATCGCTTTATGCAACCATGATGAGTACAAAAAACAGAGCCGTATCACGGGGCGGACTTATTTTCAAAGACATAAAAATCCGGGGCTTCGTAGATTCAGCACTCATAGATACAGGATGTGATTTATGCTCGATTAGATATGACGTGTTGGTATCATTAGGCGATTTCGAGTTAACCAACGAAAACATCAACTATTCGGTATAGCCGATAGTGCCTTGAAGACTTTAGGTGGGTTTAAGACTAAAGTAGAGTTTGAAGACGCCGAGGTTGTTATAAACTTTCATGTTGTTGGCGAGAGAGATTCCAGATTCGGTGTTATAATTGGTAATGACGTTTTGAAATGGGTTGACATAGTAATAAAGAATGATGAAATAAAATTTAGAAAACGGGGAACTGTGTTCACGAGTTGTGAGCTAATAACCGTAGAAAGAAGCAGTGCAGTTGCTAGTGGACAGTCAGCCGTTGATAGCAATTTAGCCACGGACACTAAGTCAGTTGTTGGCAGAAAAGAAAAAACGTTCGAACTTTTTAATGAATTTGGAAATACATGCATGGCGGAAAGCCTAGAAAGAGAGAAAGATTTAGATCTGGCACACTTAGATGCACTCGAAAAGGCGAAAATTAGGTCTTTAGTTAAAAGTTATGAACCCGTGAGAAGTAAAATTTCTCCAGTAGAAATGAAGATCATTTTAACCGATAAAAAGCCAGTATACCAAAGACCACGGAGACTCTCATATGAAGATAGGTGTTGGGTAGACGCTGAAATTGCGAAGTGGCTGGAAGAAGGCGTCATCCAATCCAGCTCTTCGGAATATGCGTCACCTGTGGTTTTGGTATCAAAAAAAGACGGAAGTAAAAGACTCTGTTGTGATTACCGCCAATTAAACAAAAAAATCTGTAGAGACAATTTCCCTATGCCATTAATTGACGACGTTTTAGAACGACTTCAAGGCGCCAAAGTCTTCACGACGCTCAGCTTGTCATATGGTTTCTTTCACGTGCCTATAGAAATAGATTCCAGAAAATATACGTCGTCCGTGACCCACAGTGGTCAATACGAGCTCCTCTGTGTCCCATTCGGAATTTCCAACTCACCCACAGTCTTTTCACGGTATATAACGCCAGTATTACGCCCTCTAATACAATCAGGAGCAGTAGTCGTATACATGGATGACTTGATTATTCCGGCCAAAGACGAAATGGAAGGCATGAGGGGCTTGGAACTCGTTCTGGAAGTTGCATCCGCAAGTGGTTTGAAGATAAAATGGGGAAAATGTCACATAACATATGTGATAGAAAATAGCATAATTAAGCCATGTTTAGCAAAGACAAAGGCAGTACAGGGTTTTCCGGTCCCAACTTCAAAGAAATGTCTCCAGCGCTTTCTAGGGTTAACGTCGTATTTCCGAAGGTTTATTGAAGGTTACGCGATTATAGCAAAGCCTCCGCCAAGACAACGTTAAAGAAGCGTGACGTACCGTTAAGAGTTTCACGTTGGGCTTTGTATTTGCAGGATTTTGATTACACAATCGAACACCGTAGTGGAACAAAAATGAGACAAGTAGACGTGCTCAGTAGAATGTCATGCTTGCTATTGGAGGATACATTAAGTCATCGGTTGAAGTTAGTTCAGATGGACGATGATTGGATTAAGGCAGTTAGGTAAGTACTAGAAACAGGTCCTTATGAAGATTATTACCTATATAATGACATTTTATTCAAAGATCCAGTTAAGACGTTAGTAGTTATCCCATCTCAGATGGAGGACGAAATTATACGACGCGCGCATAACCAAGGACATTTTTCTACCAAAAAAAACTGAAGAAGCAATCGAGAAAAAGTATTACATGCCACAGTTGTCAAAGAAGGTACCATAATTTGTTAGGTCGTGCGTGGAATGTACTGTCTCGGAAGCGAAGGCAGGGATAAAGAGGGATTTCTGACTCCAATCAATAAGGAGGATCAACTTAGATCACTTAGGACCAATTTAAATGACAAACAAGCAAAACTATTACCTATTCGTTGTAATCCATGCGTTCGCAAGTTCACATGGCTTTATCCGACGAAAAACACGGGTGCAGAGTCGGTGATCAACATACTAAAAAGGCAGTCGTCAGTTTTCGGAAATCCGAAACGTATTATTTCGGACAGGGGTACCGCGTTCACGTCAAATTCCTTCAAGGAATATTGCGTAAGCGAAGATATACAACTTTTAAACATAGCCACAGGTGTACCTAGAGGTAACGGTCAAGTCGAGAGGATACATAGAGTTATTTTGCCAATGCTAACTAAAATCTGCGTCGATGATCCAAAGTCATGGTACAAGCACGTAGATAGAGTACAACGCGCTATAAATAACACTCCTTCCAGATCCACAAAATTCTCACCCTTTAGTATCCTCACGGGGTTAGAAATGACGGTTGCGGTTGTGCCAGAACTTAGAGAAATGTTAGAAGAACTTAGGGTTGAAGAGATAGATAGTGAACGTTATGAAGTCCGGCAGACGGCAAAAGAAAACATAGAGAAGATTCAAGAAGAAAACAAGAGAAATTTTAACGCTAAACGAAAACGGGAAATAGAGTATAAAGTAGGCCAACTAGTAGCTATCAAGCGCAGGACCATATAAAGTTACGAAGAAATTGAACCACGGTAGATACGAAGTGGAGAAGGTAGGAGACCACGAAGGTCCAAGACGTAGTACAACGGTAGCGAAGTACATGAAAGCATTCGACCCATCGTTTGAGGCGAACTAATCTCAGGATGGGCGGATGTGGGATACTTAAAGTAATTAAGACATTTTACAACACTGTTTTTGCATAAACCGACTGCAGGCGAACAACGGCCTAGCAGCAGAAACATGAATAAATAAGATAAAAAGCAAACAAGCAACAAAGTCATAGTTTGCTCTTGAGGACAGTTCAGTAGTGAGTTGTGTAGTGAATCTGACGTGCCACGGCAAGTAAAAATTACTTATTTTTCGTATGTGCTAAAGCATAAGTGCAAAGTTAAATGTTTAACTAAATAAATAAATTTGAACTAAAATATGTGTAAATGCGAACTAAATGTCTTTATGTAAATTGAAATAGTAGCGTACAACCCAAAACAATAAAAACTAAAAATGTTAATTGTGAAACCGAAATACGAACAATTTGACTTAACTTTGAAGAAAAAGAGCGTGTTAATCCTTTTGAACCCCACATTTATATATGGCTGATTCCTTGGAAACTGATATATTTGTGTTCACCGACTTTAATGTCAAAAATTTATAACAAACCGACACTTTTTTAAATAAACAGATATGCAGTCTTATGAATCTCATCGAGCAATATAAAAGTGCAAAATTTAATCATTTAATACCATGGACTACTTTAAAACACACAAAAAAGAAAAAAAAAAGTCACAATTTATAGTGTCCTTTGCTGAGGTCATGTACTTTTATTGGATTATGTTCTATACATTGTGATCAAAACAAAATTTGCATGAAGAAGCTTTAAAAGAGGACAAAGAGCGTAACAATATGCCGCAATTGTTTTAAAAATAATGTGCTTGACTAGGGTCCTATAGAGGACTAAACTTTGTTCTCCAGTTTTGTAAAAATCAAAAAATGGTGGTCATAGTCGGCGTGTGCGAATATTAATTAACATATAATATTAATTTTTTTTGACACATGTTCAGTCTAGGTAATGTCAACATTTACCTGCTCCCATTTTGAAGACGGGTTGGGAAGATTTTGCGTTTAATATATGTCTCATGTCACAACTTTACCACAGCTTTTCTTCTAAACTAGGTGTAATTTTTCCTTGAAAATTAGAACACATATATGTAGACCTTGTATGCCAATACATCTAATTTCTAACGGAAGTCCAAAACTATTAAGCCATATTAAAATGAGAATAGATTAAACATGAAATGTCACAACCCTAAAATGTCACAACTTTTTATACCTTTCATGAACATGAAATGGTATTATAACTTTGGTCCGATGTTTGTAAGTGTGAGAAGAAGAAGAGATAGACCCACCATTAAGTATACCGAAATGATCAGGGCGACGAGCTGAGTTGATTTAGCCATGTCCGTCTGTCCGTCTGTCCGTCCGTCCGTCTGTCCGTCCGTCTGTTTGAACGCAAACTAGTCCCTCAGTTTTAGAGATATCTCGATAAAATTTTGCAAGCAGGCGCCATTTTGCATAGGATTAATCATTTGTCGGAACCAGCAAGATCGGACCGATACAACGGATAGCTCCCATACAATCGATTGTTCCGATAAATGGGTTTTGGCCTATAACTCTTGCAATTAAAAAGCTATTAGAGCGAAATTTCGCAGGCTTAGTACATATTATATTTTTAACCTGTGTAGTGAAAATCACCCAGATCGGACCAACAAAACATATAGCTCCCATATAATCGATAGTTTCGATAAATGGGTTTTGGGCTATAAATGTTGCAAATAGAAAGCTACAAACGTAAAATTTTGCAGGTTTGGTACTTATTATATATGGAATGTGTGTAGTGAAAATCATACAGATCGGACTTACATAACATAAAGCTCCCATATTACCGATTGCTCCGATAAATGTGGTTTGGCTATGTATTTTTAAATTAACAGTTTTGGAGAGTTTGTAAGTAATTGTAAGTAAGGATAGGACACTTAGAAAAGTTGTGCGTATTCATGAAAGGTATAAAGCCTTCGGCACAGCCGAAGACAGCCCTTTCCTTACTTGTTTTTCTATTGGTTTTGATACAGGAATAACAGTTATTTAGTGTTAATACATGAATAAACTGATTTTGGAGCATATTGTTCACATACATACATATATACATATATAGCCCACCGTTAAAAAAACACAAAAAAATACAATAATTCTTGGCTCAATTTCCACAAAATATATATGTGTTCTCATAAGGGGTTAATAGTTTAAATATGAAACTGAATAATTCACTTGCGATTAAAGCAGTTTATGAAATGGTTGTAGCTAAACTATATATTTTCGATATTTAGAATGCATTTTTTCGATATTTGAATAAGTAAGGGTACAGTGGGCGTTAATGGGTTAAGATGTAGCGCAATGCGAAACAGGGGCTATTTCTTATACCCCATTTACAATGTATACACTTTCAAAAGTCATTTATCGTAACATTGACATTTCACAAAAAGTCGATGTGAAATATATCAGTTTCCAAGGAATCAGCCATATATAGCCCACCGTTAAAAAAAACACAAAAAAATGCAATAATTCATGGTTCAATTTCCACCAAGTATATATGTGTTCTCATAAGGGGTTAATTGTTTAAATATGAAACTGAATAATTCACTTGCGTTTAAAGCAGTTTATGAAATGGTTGTAGCAAAACTATATATTTTCGATATTTAGAATGCATTTTTTCGATATTTGAATAAGTAAGGGTACAGTGGGCGTTAATGGGTTAAGTTGTAGCGCAATGCGAAACAGGGGCTATTTCTTATACCCCATTTACAATGTATACACTTTCAAAAGTCATTTATCGTAACATTGACATTTCACAAAAAGTCGCTGTGAAATATATCAGTTTCCAAGGAATCAGCCATATGAGCAGAAAATAGTAAAAAAAAAATTTATGGAAAAATCGTACGTTCGCGACCGGTATTTAAGCATACATAAAAAAGTATACTGAAGATATTTTAAATTGAAATAAACGTAAAGCAAGTCACTTTATGCCACCTCAATATGTTATCAACCGTTTTGAAAAAATCCATTACATTGCGCAGAATTTTGAATTTTTCCAGTTGCACAAAAAAGTCACTTCCATTTTCGTACGTTTACGACCACATGTTTATTGCCCCCACAGTCAAAACTAAAAATCGAACAGGCCTGCCTCTTGCACCTAAAATTTACCTATCAAAATGCTATCGAAGTAGCAAACAAAAAAACAACGCCTGGTAACCACGTACTTAAAATTAAACTTTCCAACTAGACGCGTATGAATGCTTCAGTGCATTATTTGATACTAACACAACTTTTTGAAATTGCTGTAAGCTTTGCTTTCCCGGAATTACTACGCCGGCCATGAAGTTACTCATCCGGCCTTAAATTTCCATCTGCTTTTCGACCTTCAGTCCAAAAGGTTTCTTTTAAAACATAATCCTGTAATAATATTTTATTATCTATTATGCACAAAGGTAGTGTTTGTACTGGGTAATTGAACGTGAACCAATAGTTCACCAATTGAACCAATTCAGCTGTTCAACCTCCTCTACAACATCCAATCCCTGAGAGCAGCACGTATCGCTTCATACTGCAAAAGCTACATATAATAAACACTCTACCAAACATAAGACTAAACTACAAAACGGACACTGCTAAAGTCGCTCACCTTCACCGACATTTACTTACGAACAAACGGACAGTATTAAGCTCCGCGTCATAGCAAAGAGACGTGTCAAAAGAAATGTATGTAAACCTTTGTTTATAGTTGTTTGTGTTTGTTTATACTAAATAAATTTGTTTATACAATTTTTGTAAGTGTAACTGTAAAACAATCAATTTTATTTTACAACAGAAAGGTTTTATGTTTTATAACATCACGGGTACGGGTTGTGATAGTACAACTTTTCCAAATAAAGCCCGTGTCAAGAAAGTGGTTGCTTATTAATTTTAGCAAGTGCGGAGCATCACCAAATGCAAAAACCATTTCTTTCGGATTACTGGGGTTGGTAAACCAAGGATGGTCTAAAATGTTGTAAATTAGGATAGCATAAAACTACAATTAGATTTCAATTCATACCCGGGATAATGTCGAGGTCTCCACATAGTTTCTGGTTAGAAGACCCTATATCACAGACCATTGCAAAAAAGGAAATCCAACAGTTTGCAGTGCGGAAATTATTTTGTGCAAAACATCGACTGTTTATTAGCAGTCAAAATCAAAAAAGATTGGTTGCTTCCACGATTTCCATAATCTGCGTGCCATTACCACTTGAACATAATTAGGTGGCTTCCTGAAGGTATCACCCATAAGCCTCAGTGACTTTCATTTAGTCGAAAGCCAATACGCATACCTTCTCTACGGGAGTGAGCTCGAGTATTTGGTGCATGAAATCCAATGCTACGGATATTATACCTTCCTGCACATTTACCTTGCGGTACCAATGTTGCAATGTGGTCATATGCGGTAGTGGAAAGCCGTTTTCATAAAGATGTCTGTATGCTCTGGGCCCAGCACACAGTGCCGCGAAGGTGGACAAAAATACAAAAACCGACTGTCTAGAAATTTACATGTTTTGATGTCAAGCTACAGCTAAAACTCCAACTAAGAGAAGTTCATAAGTTATTTTGAAGTACATCTAATTTCTACATACCATTACATTTCGGCGCTTCGCACATAAAAGTGGTCGGAATTAAAAATTCATAAAAAATACATTTTTATACCTAGCAAGATCAGCTTTTGCACTTTGCTAAAGATATATGCGACAAACAAAAAAATGTGTGATTCATGAAAGAAGCTTATATAAATATTTTTTATTTTTATTAATGAATAAGTATATGATTAAACGTACCAAAATCCGAAAATTTGGTAAACTTTGGAGGCAAAAAAAAAAAAACCTCATGAAATACGGTCACATTTTTTTTTGTTTATTGTAGTTTGGACCTTCTACTAACAGAAGCAATCGATATCTCTTCCAAGGTTTTCCAATAATTTAAGATTTTCAATTTTGAAAAAGTGACTAAATGGCCTTTTTTTTGGTATTATTTTAGCTGACTTATATTTATAATACTTTTTGTGAATGCCCTAAGGTCAGCGCCCACTGATTAGACGAAGGGCGAACAAAAAGAAAATAAAAATAAATAGCATACCCATTACTCTTCATCTGCATAAGCACTAAACAAAAACAGCTTGCGAAAATGATACTGCAAATTTATGCACATGAGGGAGGTCCAATTAAAAAATTTTTTTTTTAGTCTTTTTATAATTTTGTTCACCTAACTAATAACATTACCTGTGCAATGTTCAACGTTTTACAATTAGTGGAAGATAATGCTCAACGCGAGTTTAAAATTTCATGTATAAATTGTATTTGACATATTTTTTCTACCCATTAATACAAAAAAAATATTTGTTGTTGGTTTTTGCGGTCTTTCTTGTTTTTACATATTTGTAAGTTTTTGCAAGCTCGAGACCAGTGAACAATAATTCATAGTGAATTTTTACTGTCAGTTTTTTGGGAAAAATTGATAATTGGAGAAAAACTAAATCACAGCGATGGATAGGATTACATGTTTCAGAGTTTCCAGGCTCAGTGTCTGCACCAAAGCCGCTGTTAGAAAATTCTAACACTAAGCTCTGGCGCCCTGTGACGTCACAATGCACTCATCTCCACATCAACTTATTCCCTTTGTTGTTTGTTGTTTTTGCCAACAGTGAGCACACATTATTGTTATACCTTCGGTATATGTACGAATGTGTGTGTTGGACTTTTATGTTTGTACATATTTATGTACGTAAACCCGTGTTACGGTTCTTAATATTTGTTGTTGGTTTTTGTGGTCTTTCTTGTTTTTACATATTTGTAAGTTTTTGCAAGCTCGAGACCAGTGAACAATAATTCATAGTTGAATTTTTATTGTCAGTTTTTAGTGTTAGAATTTTCTAACAGCGGCTTTGGTGCAGACACTGAAAATCCGTTGATGTGCTCAGTGCATTTCGCTGCTAGCGATATTAGTACACCCATACCTCGTTATACGGCCTTTCGTTATAACGGCCCTCTTCAATTCATGCTAATTTCCGATTTACGGCCTAAAATGCTTCGCTATAACGGCCAAAAAACCGTGTTTCCGATTTCGATATACATACATATGTATATGCTACCAATTTTGCGCAAGCGCAATTTCGATGCACACTATTTTCTATTTACACTTGTTTACGATCGTCGTTCAGTCTTCTTCAGACTAAAGCCATTTAAAAAATATTATATGGAGTTGTTTTTGTTTGTATGTATATTCATTTCGATTTTTGGAGTCTTTTAGTATTTTATGTTATGTATGATTATTTAATTTAAATAACAAATCGACAGCCACACTGCAAAACCCTGTATGTTCAAAACCAAAAAGTTTTCAGGAGAGGGAAAAAACTGTAATAATTATAACGTATGTATATGAGCGACGGTTATTTCATTTCACCACTGGAAAGAAACGGGAAGTTGTAACCCGATTTTGACTGAATTTTTATGTGCGAAATATCACGATCTTACCTTATCCTTATTTTTGGAAAAATAGTGACTTACGGGGTTTTGCAGTGTGGCTGTCGAAATAGAAATATAAAATTCATTTTTAACCATGCAATTTTACAAATTTGGAACCGATCCCATTGAATTTGTATGAATTTGTATTAGAATAGTTGACTCGTTATACGGCTTTTCGCTTTACGGCCAACTTTCGTGGAACGTATTTAGGCCGTATAGCGAGGTATGGGTGTATTACAAACAATAAAACTTTATTATCTAAATGTGCAGTGCAAAAGAACGAGCAAAATGTAAAAAAAAAAGTTGTACGCACATATCGATGAATCTTCTTTGTTATCGCTGTATTGTGTAAGGCTGTGTATTAAATATTCGGGCCGTTCCCCACTTTTCAAATCCCATTTAATAAAATATATCACTTTTTTTAAATATTTCTTACTTTCTTCAATTCAAAGTAAAACTACCAAAATTTTTCTAAAAATCCCCATTTTTAAATTTTTCCGATATGGCAACCTCACTCATAATGTTTACAAAAAAGATACTTCAGAAAAATTCAGTAGCCGTCAAAAATTTTGAGCTGAAATTACCTTCTGAATTTTTATACCATGATCACTTCAAAATAAATTATCGAAAGCAAAAACTTTAAACGTTTATAATAAATAAATAAAAATGTCAATTAAAATTATAAACAGTGATTTGATAGATTTATAGTTAGAAACACCCCTCAAAGAAAGAATATCCGTAATTTTTTCTTTTGTTTGTGAAAAGTTAAATACCCAATAAACACACAGGCGAAGATGATATCGCCACGAACTCGAGGCGAGCTCGCCGAATGTAGATTTTCTCGAAGTTACTTTCTCGGACTCGTCTCGAATTCGAGGCGAGTTCGCCGAATGTAGGTTTTCGCGAGTGTAATTTTCGCACTCCTCTCGAATTCGGGGCGAGCTCGCCGAATGTAGGTTTTGGGTTGGGTACAATATGATTTTGGTTCAAAATTCTGTATTTAAAATTCTGTATTCAATATTCTGTATTCAAAAATCTGTAATGCAAAATTCTGTAATGCTAAAATACTGTATTGCGGAACACTGTAATTTTAAATTCTGTAAATCAAAATTATGTATTGGCAGTATTTTGTTTTGCAAAATTCTGTATTGAAAAACCGGAAGAGCATATGGATAAATAAAAAAACTGCGCACTTTTTTATTTATCCATATGCTCTTCCTGTTTTTCAATACAGAATTTTGCAAAACAAAATACTGCCAATACATGACCTGTCTTGACCCATATCGTTTCCTATATTATCAAAACAGATTTACATAAAGCAAATGTACATATGTTTGTATGTATTTATAGCTTCAGAAACAATGTGAATGAAATTCGAGCAACCGTGCTAAAAAATATTGTAGAATAATTCCAATATTTTCTGTATACTTCATTCAAATACCTAACTGTTTTAGTCAATTCCCATTCTTTCATTGTACGTTTTTATACCCCAGTGCAAGGGTATTATAACTTTGTTGGGATAACGGTTGGTTGTACAGGTATAAAGGAATCGAGATAGATATAGACTTCCATATATCAATATGATCAGGATCGAAAAAAAATTTGATTGAGCCATGTCCGTCCGTCTGTACGTTAACACAGTAACTTGAGCAAATAATAAGATATCTTCACCAAATTCGGCATGTGTACTTATTTGGGTTCAGAATAGATTGGTATTGAAAATGGGTAAAAGCGGACCATAACCACGCCCCTTTTCGATATCGAAAATTACGAAAAACGTATAAAACGGGTTAATTCAATATCAGAAGCAGCTACAATGATTAAATTTGCAATATGTATTGATTTAGATGTTCTAAGGCCGATTTTATAAAATTTTTTGAAAAGGGGCGTGGCACCGCCCACATATATTTGCAGAAATTTTAAAATTTTGACTTAATAACTTCAGAACAGTTTATGCTAGCATAACGAAATTTTGTAGAGGGCATACTATTGTTGTGTTAAATTCAGATATAGAAAATAAACGAAATCGCTTCGCGACCAAGCCTACTTTTTCATAAAAGTTATATTGAAAGGAGGTGGAAATATTGAAAAGTCTAACTGTCTGAGACCGCTATAATAATATAATTTGGTACATACACCAATTTTCATATTCTTTACATTATTTTTGCAAAATTTCTGTTTCTATAAAATCGGAATTCCATTATTCATAAAATAAATGTGCTATTCAGGTAAGCGTGCTTATCAGGCTATCTGCTTATTTGGTTATATTTTTACAGCATTTTGATCGAAAATAATTTTGATTCCAGAATTTTTATAAACAGAATTTCAGTTCTCCATCATTTTGATCATACAGAATTTTAAATACAGAATATTGAACCAAAATAATTTAGGCTGGACAGAATTTTTTTTGTGATTTTTACAGAATTTTCATCCAAAAGAATTTTGAAAAGCAGAATTTACTTAGTACCTCTCCCGTAGGTTTTCTCGAAGGAACTTTCTCGGACTCGTCTCGAATTCGAGGCGAGTTCGCCAATGTAGGTTTTCGCGAGTGTAATTTTCGGACTCGTCTCGAATTCGAGGCGAGCTCGCCGAATATAGATTTTCTCGAAGTTACTTTCTCGGACTCGTCTCGAATTCGAGGCGAGCTCGCCGAATGTAGGTTTTCTCGAAGGAAATTTCTCGGACTCGTCTCGAATTCGAGACGAGTTCACCAATGTAGGTTTTCGCGAGTGTAATTTTCGGACTCGTCTCGAATTCAAGGCGAGCTCGCTAAAAATTATTTTCTCGGAATCGACTTAAGCGTTGCGTTATGGAAGTATGGATCTTGGCAGCCAAATTTGAAACTTTGAAGCAAAAATTAATTCAGCTTAGATATCCGAGGGGATCACTCATGCCAACAACTTTGGGCTAGAATTGAGTAGTAAAATCCTCTATCGACGAACAAAGATTACACTCTATAAGTCTCTCCTCATACTTGTTCGGAAGCAGGGTTGGGCATATTTGCACTACCACTAAAAATGCACTACCACTATTTTTTAGTGATAGTTAAAATCAAAAATCACTATCACTAAATTTTTAGTGATAGTTATTTTTGATTTTAACTATCACTAAATATTAGTGTTAGTGAAAATTAAAAATCACTATCACTATCCCTTTTAGTGATAGTGAAAAGTTGCACTATAACTACAAAATGCACTATCACTACAAAATGCACTATCACTAAACTTGTAGTGAGTCATGATATTTTACTAAAAATTTGATTTGATATCCAATGGTAAATGTTGAAAAGTAATTGTGTTACTGTTGCCAACAATACAGTAAAGATCGCTAATAAACCAAATACAATTTAATCTTTCCGATTTCACCAGACGAGCATATGGTACAAACTACGTGGAGACATTGCGGGTGCAAATTCATGCGAACTGCCGCATAAGACGAGTATATTTTTCTGATCGACTATATTTAGAGGAGGAACTTCCTCCTGAATTCAAACTATTCCTACCTATCCAGAAACCCCAAAAATTAATGCATAGTGCTTGTAGTTAAAAAATTATTATGAGACGTAGGATGTAAATATAAGATTATTTTTTTAAATTTTTAGCGTGGCGCCTACTGCTTCATTGCGTTTCTTTTGCAAAGAAAACTACAGAAAAAAACGCCAGCTACATACATAGTTATTTAGCAGTAATTGTACACATCATTTGAACTTAAATGCAGGAGAACTAAGCATACACTCTTTCTTCGGCCGTGCCAACGGCTTTATATTTTTTACCAATAAATAAAAACAAATAATAATAATTTGTACAAACATACACACCCACATTGGTGTCCATAAAAATAAAAATTCGGCGTTTAGCTTCCGAAAATCTCAAATTTCTCACAGAAGTTAGTAGTCAAATGGAGTCCAAGTTACTTGAAAGATTTCAAAAATATCTTTATTTGCACTCTGACTCCTGGGATGCAGTTATTGCCGCAATCATCCTCCCCGATATAAAATTAAAGTTTTGCAAGGTCTTACTGAAAGTGCTAATTCATACACTTTAGGCCACGTTCGGGACAAAATAAAAGTATGCGCCATGGAATTTAAAAATAATACCGTTGAGGGTGAAAATAATTCGCAAGTTCCATGCGTGCTACTAAACTATTTCTGGAATTCGACAATGACGCTTAAGGTATTTGATCGAATAAAGCCAATCTGTGTATTGTTTATAATAATTTTATTCTTTAGATACAAGTCAATATACAAGCTCACATGGCGGAGCCATATCAACCGAAGTAGATTTCTACTTGAACGATGATGATAGCAACATTGATGCTTTACGCCGCTTTCCCACAATAAGAAAGATTTTCTTAAAATATAACACAGCTCTTCCATCCTCTGCGCCAGTGGAAAGACTATTTTCCTTTGCAGGAATTGTTAATAGTAAGAAAAACCATAAATTTTGTAGCTAAAGATAAAACAAAAAACACGTTTAACCTTTTTTCGAAATCCCGAATGGTTTTCAAGATATTCAATAATATAGAATTTTGAGCCATTTTAAAGAAAAATTCATAACTCACGACTCGTTTGACATATATGGACAACAAACAAATTAAATTTTAAATGCATTCTAGGGCTAATATTGCAAATTTGTAATTCCTATTCAGACATTTGGTATCGAATTTTGTATGTCATAAGAAATAAGAAATGTTCATAAAGCACGGTAGGTTTTCATGGTTCATGTCCCTCCATTTTTACTTTTGAATTCTCAAATATGCATTAAAATGAGATGTTATGTTGGTTTTTAGCATTTTTCCCCGAGCTCTTTTTTAAAAATCTCATTTTCAAAATGTAAAATACCAAATTTTGAGATTTTTTGTATTTTTCAAGAAAACGTTAAGTTTTATCTTAAAGCTACCTGAGACAAAGTTGTAGACCTGAAAATTCTTTACAAAAACGGTGTGAACAGTTTTTATCTAGGAGTCACCAGTTCTAAGATATGCGATTGCAAATCTAATTCTATACATTATATGCACATAAATGCCACGTATAGACTTTTCTGGATTTTTCTCGAAAACGGTTATATGTATCGAAAAATTTTCTTTTACCGTTTGTTCGTCACAAAGCTCCTCATCGACAATGAAAATAGTTATTTTTGTAAACCCTATAGTTCCCTAGCTAGAGCCAAATTTGCTCCATTCGTGATACCTAAAACTAATAGTGGTTTAAATTTAGATATCTTGTATAACGAAATTTCGATAGAGCTAAATTTTTGTGGAAAGCGTAGGTTAACCCCCAGAAAGAAAGCTGCAAGACTCCCATCGATCCCACCTGTGCAAAAAAAGTTAATCGTGGTCAAAGATCCATATTTTAGGTTGGTTTTTTTGGATTTTTCTCGACTTTTGACCACGATTAGGATTCTGAATAGGAATTAAACATTTTTTCTTTTTGAAACAGATAAGTAAGAGTTCGAAGATAATTGTGTAAAATGTTCACTGCAATAGTAGCCCTAGAATGCATTTAAAATTTAATTTGTTTAAATAATTGTTATCACACACATCTATTGTAAAGAGATAACGTTTCCCTAATACCAAAAAAATTTTGTCCATATACATATGTCAAACGAGTCGTGAGTTATGAATTTTTCTTTAAAATGGTTCACAATTCTATATTATTGAATATCTTGAAAACCATTCGGAATTTCGAAAAAATGTTAAAAGTGTTTTCTTGTTTTATCTTTAGCTACATAAATTTATGGTTTTTATTCGTTGACTCAGTTGACATGGTTTGACTCAATGACTCTAAATTTGAAATGCTGGTATTAAAGAAGGCAAATAAAAATTTAAAAAACTAGAACTTCAAACATATACACACATATATGCTTACTTATTTGATGCATTTATTTATTTACATGAAAAATAATTATAAACTATTATATTACATACGAAGGTAACTAGCAAACATGGGTTATCAACCTAAGCTTCCTAATTTTAGTGGTAATTTAGTGCATTTTCCAAGTGGTAGTGAAATTTATTTTCACTATCACTAAATATTTAGTTATAGTGTTTTTGAATTTTCACTATCACTATAAAATTAGTGATAGTGAATTTCAATTTTAACTATCACTAACAAAATAGTGCTAGTGAAACCAGTAGTGCTCACTAAATTTAGTGCACTATGCCCAACCCTGTTCGGAAGCATGGACGGTGCCAAGGGAAGATGAGATGGCCCTTGGGATATTCGAGAGGAAAGTTCTCCGGCTTCGCTGGTTAGGTCACGTTTTGTGAATGGTAGATTATACTCTGGTCCATGAGATGCTTCCATCGGATGCCGCGTTTGATGGCAGGGGCCTCTACAAAGTTGGAAAGGTCAAGTGAAAGAAGTCTTGGTGTTTCCGATTGGTTTCAGTTAGCTCGAAATCGGTAAGACTGGTGTCGCTTGTTGCCTAACGGCCAAATCGAAAAGCCGATTAAAGCCAATTTTTTCAAAAGGTGTTACTATAGACTGAGTAGACAATCCAGTAGATTTATGTCCCTTTCAGTGAAGTATCAAAAAAAAACCAAACATTAAAATTTTCAAACAAGTTATGTATATTTATTTAATGGAGCAACGGAACAAATAATAAGTATAAATAAGTATTTCCATTTAACATTACTTGGAAAACTTTTGTTATGTGATGAAAAGTGAATCTGCAAATGTCATTAGTTTCGAATGTAAAATTATTGGATATACATTTCGTAATATGATTGGAAAAGTAACAATTATCAGTTTGTATTGGCTTACCGTAAACGAAATAAACATTATTTTCAATTTCGATGTACTGAACAATATAAACGTGATTATTTTTCACAAAAATATTATCAGGATGATTGAGTGAGATAAATTTTGATTTGGTGCCAATAAAAGAGTATTTGGTGCCGTCAATTCGTTCTACTCTAGTTAAATTCTTGCTTTTTTTTTATTATTCCGTTGCGACTTGATTCCACCATTCTATTATATATTTGAGCCCCGAACTGTGATTTTTTCCTTAGTTGTCGTTTGATACTACTAAGAAAGTTTTCAAATTTGAATGCGCTGAATGTATGAAGTGGTCCATACATTTTGCAATCCGCAGTCAAGTGTATTAAGCAGTGCATGTTGTAAGTTAATAAGAACTTGGTGTACAATAGTGGAATTTTTTCCACAAAACGGTGCGTTTGCTGAGTCGTAAGAACAAATGTCGTTCGAAAGTAAAAGCCTTATTGCGGTACATAGGTCTAAAAAGTGTTTATATCTCTCAGGACTTAAAATATTTAACAAAATAATTGGCCCAGTATCGAATTCATATATCGAACGAGGCTTTCTCGCAAACTCATAGGGTACATTTTTCTTGTTTTTAGCAAGTCGAGAGTTACGTATCTTTGATGCACTTAACGAAAATGGTTTTTTTCCGTTTTTTAATCCAGTATCTAAGCAATGTTTTCATAACACCCAAACACACAACGTGCATATAGTCAAAAGGGAACTCCGAGCTCTAAATGCTTCATTTGTTCTCAGTGTATTTTCGCTATATGGAAATATTGTTTTATTTTGATATCTCTTTCCGCGTAGTGTACATTTGTGGCAGCAATTGTAACCGGAATGACCTTTTATTTCCATAATCATGGCTCTTGCCGGAGCATCACATACAAAAGCTCCAATTTTGACCAAAAAGTATTTCCCTCTAAATTCGAATCCGTCACTTACCAATTCATTTATTTCACAAATCGTCATTTCAAGATACCTTTAAAAGAAAAATAAATTTTTGGAAATTGCGAATAAATAAAACAAATTGCGAAGTAATACGTACTCGGACATATTTTTTGGTTTGCTATAGCCTTCAAATACACCTACAGTTAGCACAACTTCTGTATTTTTAATACTCATAAGAATTGGCCAAACTTGTGCACCAGAACTTTTAGATACTGGAAGACCATCAATATTAAAATTTAGTTCAAGCAAATCCGCTTCATAACAATTATTTAAGAAAAAGTCAGTAAGGCTATCTTTGATTGCATAATGGATATAATGACCTCCACCTATTTGAATTTTCGGTGTACTTCTTGGTGAGTTTCTCAAAGTGCGTGCATCAAGTGGTAATGTGGGCTAAGAATGCGTAGAAGTTTGTTGATAGAAACAGCTGCTATATTTTCTTCGACTGACCATTTCGAAATCTTGTTCTTATATCGTCAAATTGTATATCATCATGAATTAATTCTTCACTTGCCTAAAAAAACTACTTTAATAAAGTATCCAATAAATGCATGCATTTGGACATAGTAAACATACGTTAGAATGTACAATGTTTGCATTTGCAGCGCAGTCATCACTTTCCGAACAATAGCTATATTCTGCTTGCTTTTCACTTTGATCTTCCAAATTATTTGTTTCCTTATTTTGATCGTAGTTTTCAAAATTACTTGGGCCCAAATAAGTGTTTAAAAATTGATGCACTTCTTTCTTAAGAGCTTGCTTATTACGATGCATTATACCGGATGAAATTACTTTTTATTTGTCACCAAATTTTCAATTTTACTTTTGATATTTGACATTTCTTTCATATTATTGTCATTAGGTTTGTCCCCGATCTAAACTAGTAAAGCTCTCACAAGACGGTCAACCGATGAACGACGACAAATCTTGAAGATAATAATAATATGAAAGAAATGTCAAATATCAAAAGTAAAATATGAATACTGCTTGAACAATCGCAGTTATCAAAAAAATAATAAATTACCGGTGAAATCGAAAAAAATTTATTTTAAAATGAGTAAACGACGTTCCAGTTCCTGTTCTAGTCACTCGGAATCGAGTGCGTCCCAGTCACAAAGCGATGATGATGTCAAGAAGCCTAGGCATGTAAAGGGTAAGTAAACCGCCACCCTGGGTGGTTTATGGCAACCACAATATTTGCTGCGTTGTCGCTTACTACTGCGGAGATTTTATTAGCTATACCCAAGGGCGGATCCAGGATTTTTTTTGGGGGGGGCACGAACGCCCAACATGAAAAAAAATCAACAACTGAAATATGCTTATTTTATCTTCACAAGTATACGGATATTAAGAACTTACATCAAAGTCAAAATAATAAAAAACAGCATTTCTGTTTAGTAATAGCAGTTTTATTATATTCCATCCATGATTACATGTTTAATAAAGACAGTTTTCTTCTGTGTTTCCTGGTGAAAACGTCCAAACCTTCATCAGTCAATATCTTTGGCTTGAAGCGATCGAGATAAGGACAGGGTTATTCCTAAAATATCTGATAGGATCACCAAGCTTATTAGGAATTCCGACGAAGTTGTGGATTGCAGCAAAGAAAATGGCAGTACAGAATTTGTTCTGCTCCCATATTGCTGATCAGCTGATCAGATTAGATTGTATTTCTTCTCTAAGAAGATGTATTCGTTTGGCCGATTCACGGAAGAAAGTGGCAGTACTTGCTATAACCCCTACTGCATTTCTTACACTGGGTACGGTGCAGGCTGAGCTAATAGCCAAGTTAAGCCGGTGGCTTGCGCAGTGGGTAAAAAAGGCTAAGGGCTGAACATTTAATATACGTGCCTGAACACCTTTTAGTTTGCTGCTCATGTTTGCTCCTCCATCATAAACTTGACCACGGCACATTTTAATGTCAAGGTCATGCTTTTCTAATGCATTCAGAATAGTTTGTGCAATGCTTTCACCAGTGGTTTCGACAACTTCAATGAACATAAGAAAATCTTCGTTTATTTCGGTTTCATCCACATCGAAATAGCGAATACTAATTGATAACTGTTCACAAACGGAAACATCTGTGGTCTCATCAGCCATAATGGTAAAATATTTGGATTTTTTAATTTTGGTCACTATTTTATTGCTGATCAACTCGCCACAGCATTCAATTAGGTCATTTTGTGTTGACTTACTTATATACGAAGCATTTTTAGCGCTATGTCTTATATGTTCCTTAAGTATTTCATCCCCAGCATCGATTCGAAATTTGAGCAAAGCTGTAAAGTTTCCTTCCCCATGTTTAGAAGGGCTTTGCAAGTCTAATTCGCCGTCATCTCTGTGACCTCTCAAGGGTATGTTTTGCCTACCACAAAATATCACTGTCTTTATAATGGGAATCAGTTTTTTATGATTATTTTCGACTATTTCCCTTTCCTGGGATCTCATTTGGTCAACTATATCTAACGATTTTCCCTCCATCACCATCAAAAAATTTTGGGATGCTACCATGTTCGCTTTGTGGTAATTCGCGTTCTCATGGTGTGCGATCGTCTCAATTGCCTTTTTATATTTTACTAGTGGTTCCGACACCAGTCTTCCCAGCTTCACATCATTTGTACCCGCTTCACGTCGACCAAAGAGCACACACACTTTGCATAATCCGCCGCCAGCAATTTTACTATATGCTAGCCATTCATGGTCCCTTAACCAGCTTTTTTGAAAAGACCGGTTCTTTTTTCCCTCTCTCTTCAGTGGAAACTCAAATTCTGCAGTAGGTTGCCAGGTATACTTCAACCACTGGTACCGTTCCTCATCAGAAAGCCCGCCTTGCCTGCCGAGTAGAGAACCTAAAATCATAAATGGATTAGACAATGCAGCAAAATTGTACGTAATTTATAAAAAGGAGAGAAAGGTAAATTTTGGCATATAGTACAATGGTGCGTTTCAACCTAAAATAACATGTGATAACGGTAATCTGTGCCGATTTTTAGTTAAAGTTTTATCTAACGGCTTATACTAAGTTCGCAAAAAAGTCCATTAAGGCTTCAAAAACACATTATTTTAATATCGTGTTCATTAGACTCGGCCAAACAAAAAAAATAATTTGGGTGTGGTTGCTGAGTGACCTTGCTCAATCCCGACTCTTGCGTCCTCTTTCGTACACTCTGGTCAACGTGGGCTTCCTAGGCTCGCGGCAGAAAGAGAGGGAGCGCCGGTGGGGCCACTCTGACGTATTTGGTTTAAGGGCTCACCGAGGTGTTTTTCGCAGCGTCTGTACACCAGGAGGTGCGGTTGCAAGCGGGCGTCTGTCTTGGATCAAGCGGCTCGCTATATAAATGTGTAAATTTACTTCAAAACCCCGAAAAAGGGTTGTGCGCTGGATTTGGGACCAGCCACGTAAAAACCAACACCAATGAAAGCAAAACCCCTTTCCGGGAAAGGATCCGCTGCCCGACTGGTTGATGTCCTCACGGACGCAAAGGCTGACATCACCGCCCTGCAGGAAATACGATGGACGGGACAAGGAAAGACGACCATCGAACCTTGTGACGTATACTACAGTGGCCAGACACACAGCAAATCGCGTGGTGTAAGACTAATAGCGTTCACCCCTGTGGACGAGCATCTCGCTGCGATCCGCATCAAGGCGAGGTTTTTCAACAAACATTTATCTGCGCCTATGCGCCGACCCTAGCTCCACCTAATCATGTATAGCTCAGGAATAAAATGAGCAATTCCAATACCATTAATAACTTTTGTAATAATCCATCGATTTTCTTGGATGAAAGCTCATTTGTTTTGTAATAAAACAGAGCTTACAGAGAAAAAAAAATATCTGGAACAAAATTTAAAGTTTTCGATATCCTTTCCTGCAAAATACACATTTTGTACATTTTTCAAAAAAAGGTAAAAATCCGTGTTGATTGCTCATTATCTTGAAGCCACAGGGCCTAGCGAAAAGTTTAAAATTTTCAAACCGTTTTGGAATTTCTCAATTTGTTCTTTAAAAATGCTTTAAGTAGGAACATAAGAATTGGTATAAAGTTATAGGATGACAGCACCATTCTCACCCATAAAACTCGTGGTTAACCAAAAAGGGGCGTGGTACCTCCCATACAATCCAACTTTTAACTAAACAAAATTTCTAAACCCACAAGGATTACACTACTCACCTATATCCCGTTCCTGTAGTGCGTTGCTCGTTGAGGCTGTTGCCACTGATGTACTCGCCGGCTCCGAGGAATGTAATTGGACACCGCTCACTTTATCAGGAAGTACATCATTACACCTTTGCTTCTTCGGATGGAAGAACGCGCTTAAGTTTTGTTGTCTTTTTCTGGCACTCATTTTTTTAACAAAATCACTTAAACACGATAGCACTAACAATAATCACTTTTCACAACTTTTCATGGACTATTTGACCAATCGAATAATTAATCACTTTTGTTAACTTGTAGTGCAATAAAATAAGAAAATAAAGCACTCCTGCGGCACAAAGGTAGTAGGCGTTGCGGTACAAATTCATATGAATTTTTATGCATCGCACTATGGGAATTCTTAATAAAACTTGTCTCAAAAATAAATTTTTCGCAAATCAAAAGAGTAGATTTATGTAAAGCATTATGCATGGTGCCAAAAAATTGTCGTTTGGAATTTTTTTTTCAGTAGAGTGTTATAGCTATTGCTATGAATATTTGCTCAAACGATTTCGCGATGATCAACCCCTCGGAAATAGGCGTGGCAGTAACCATTTTTATGCTTTACAAAATGGGAGATATGTAACTAAAATTAAGGTTAACAAATGATTCGAAATACCTATATATGTATGAAAGGTTGGGAGTAAAAGTAAAAAATATGTTTAATGCAAGTGAAGCAAACCTTATAAAATGTTTGATACAATCACATAAATAAAGATTGTACAGTAAAAGTCAGGCTAATCGTTTTTTCATTAAAAGTAAGAGATATGTTTTATTTTTCCAACCATATTTCCGACTTTAAATGAAAAAAGCAATTTGTCTGACTTTTACTGTAGATACAATATTTTTTTACACTTTTACTTTAAATATACGTTTTTCATTTAACTACCCCAGCCTTTCATATGTATATGTCTACATATGAGGAACCTTATAAAGTAGTGTTATTCATAGTAAACTACAGAAATCCAAAAAAAAAAAATAATTATGGAAAAAACTTCACAACTAAACTTTGACAACTCGTTTTTGAGCATTTGCCAAAATTATGCTGCGTTTTACGCTCGAAAAACTTTGTATGAAAATGGATTCTAAAAAGTTCCCTAAAAATTTGACTTTGAGGCAAGTTAATAATAATAATAATAATTGAGGCAAGTTTTTCCAAAATGTCCCTTCGAGCGGAGGTCGCGTAGACTCGAATTTGAAATTTTAACAGCATTGCAAAAAATAGTTGCAATTTAAAACCTTAAGGGTTCTTGTGGGCAAACTTAGCAAACCTCATACACAAACCGTTGTTGTTTCAGTCAGATGTCGCATGAGCCGTTAACAAATATTGCCAATACCCACAAAAAATTCGTATAAGGGATTATAAGGAATAAGGTATACGGCTGCATCACATTATAATAAGTTTATCATAGTTCCTCTATGGCCTTACAACAATTCTTATAATAAGTTCATTATATTCACTTTTCTTTTTATAATATTGCCTAACTTACATGTTCTATCAGGCTTTATGCGTAAGGTTGTCTCACAGAGAGAGATTCTTTTAATTAATCTTCATTTAAGACTTACTTAATGACATAAGTACAGAAAACAAGTAAGGAAGTATAAGTTCGGGTGAACCGAACATTAAATATCCAGCGTTAGTTTTCAGAAAGAGGGGGCGTGGTTTTTATCCGATTTCGCCAATTTTAAAAACCAATTTATTCCGAGCCTAAACAATAGCGAATTTGGTGGGCGCGGCCACCCCCCGTGATTATAAAGCTTTAACCGCTTTCAAGAGCCGAAAGTACTCAATCGATCTTTTCAAGGGTTACACCATGTCCTATGTATAACTTTGGAAAATATGGCGTGCCACGCCCATAACTTTTAACGTATTTTGTGAAATTTTTGATATACGATATCAATATTTTCATAATTTAAAAAAAGTGGGTGGTGGCACGCCCACGGATTTTATTATGTTGTTTGTCCCTATTTGAAGATCAGTTTTCATTGCAGATATTTATGATACTTTCACAGTGGCTTGTTAATAGTGAAATGTTGATATTTTGTTTATTCACTTGTGGGCGGTACCACGCCCATTTTCCAAAATATCACCAAAAAACCTTTAAACATCACTAATAACATCATCAGGTGAATAAGTGTACTAAATTTTAACATTATATCTTTATCAGTTACACAGATATTGCATATTCCGGTTTCCTAACTCTCGTTTAGAGAACTTTAGTCCAAAAGTGGGCGTGGTCGTTCACCGATTTTTATTATTTTCTGTGATAGTACTTTACAGAAGCATAACATGCCTGGTACCTAGTTTGGCAAATCTATCTCACACCGTCCTGAAGTTATTAGCAGTCGAATTGGAAAATTGCGTGACTCATAAGTGGGCGGTGCCACGCCCACTTTCCAAAATTTTGCAAAAATAATACAAAGAAATTGATGTATGTACCAAATTATATTATTATAGCGGTATCAGTTAATTAGATATGGACTTTTCAATATTTCCACCTCCTTTCAATATAACTTTTATGACAAAGTAGGCGTGGTCGCGAAGCGATTTCGTTTATTTTCTATAACTGAATTTAACACAACAATAGTATGCCCTCTACAAAATTTCGTTATACTAGCACAAACTGTTCTGAAGTTATTGAGAGTCAAAATTTGAAAATTTCTTCAAATATATGTGGGCGGTGCCACGCCCCTTTTAAAAAAATTTGATAAAATCGGCCTTAGAACATCGAAATCAATACATATTGCAAATTTTATCATTGTATCTGCTTCTAATATTGAATTAACCCGTTTTATACGTTTTTCGAAATTTTCGATATCGAAAAAGGGGCGTGGTTATGGTCCGACTTTACCCATTTTCAATACCAATCTATTCTGAACCCAAATAAGTACGCATGCCGAATTTGGTGAAGATATCTCATTATTTGCTCAAGTTATCGTGTTAACGGACAGACGGACGGACAGACGGACTGACGGACATGGCTCAATCAAAGTTTTTTTCGATCCTGATGATATTGATATATGGAAGTCTATATCTATCTCGATTCCTTTATACCTGTACAACCAACCGTTATCCCAACAAAGTTATAATACCCTTGTACTAGGACTAGTACGCTGGGTATAAAAACGTATGTTCTAAGTAATTTTGCATACAACGGAATTCGTTACAAATTTAAGGCCTTATATTACGTTCACGTTGAGGCATAAACTCGAGTTTATTGACAACAACAATATGAATTAACAAAAAAAAATCCCCTTTTAAATGGAGTTTATGGCCTAAATTGAACGTAGCCTAACCCTCTTATACATATATATACATATATATTATATATTATACCAAGGGCGGATCCAGGAAAATTTTTCGGGGGGGGGTCCAGATTTGAAATCTCCAATACAACATTCACAAGAAAAGTTGAAACATAATAATCGGAGGTATGAATAACAAAAACTCACTCATATATGTATACTTACACAGTAAAATTATTATATATTTGCAATGCATTCTTAAATTTTCGAATGACAGACGATATGTACATACATACATATAACGCTACGGACTTTTCTTTCTGGGGGTCAACCGAAGCTCTCCACAAAAATTTAGCTCTACCGAAATTTCGTTATACAAGATATCTAAATTTAAACCACTATTACTTTTTGATATCACGAATGGAGCAAATTTGGCTCTAGCTAGGGAACTATAGGGTTTACAAAAATAACTATTTTCATTGTCAATGAGGAGCTTCGTGACGAACAAACGGTAAAAGAAAATGTTTCGATACATATAACCGTTTTCGAGAAAAATCCGGAAAAGTCTATACGTGGCATTTATGTTCTTATAATGTATAGAATTAGATTTGCAATCGCGATATCTCAGAACTGGTGACTCGTAGATAAAAACTGCTCACACCCTTTTTGTAGAGAATTTTCAGGTCTACAACTTTGTCTCTGGTAGTTTTAAGATAAAACTTAACATTGTCCAGAAAAATTCAAAAAACTCAAAATTTGGTATTTTACATTTTTAAAATGAGTTTTTTAAAAAATAGCTCGAGGAAAAATGCTAAAAATCAACATATCATCTTATTTTAATACATATTCGAGCATTCAAACGAAAAAATGGATAGACGTGAACCTTTTAATAAAACATGCTTAAAACCCACCGTGATGAGTAACTTCGAAATCTCTGTGAATATTCAACATTGCGAATCCATTCAAATGTTCTTCTCCAGTTTTATTTCGCAAATAGGTTTTCTGCAGATACGTTCGAACAGAATCTGTAATAAGTAACTGGTCATCCATTTCGGGGGGGTCCGGACCCCCTGGACCCCTCATCTGAATCCGTCCCATTATTATACATATATATTTTAATAAGCTGTTATAATTCAAAATTTGTATGAAAATATCATTGTAAAAAGCTTTATAAACCCATTTCATTTTTGATGAATAGGGTTAAATTATGTAAGCCGTATAATCAAGCGATGTAAGGTTTCTAACTAAAAGAAATGCAATTTTTGGTGGGTACCTACACATGCACCAAGGCATCCACACAGTACAAACCAAACGAATAATCAAAATATGTAGTTTGATGTTTGCGTTACACAGAGTTTTATATATATCTGAACCAATATGCAATAGATTTCGAAAATTCAGTGATTCTTCATCTATTTAATGGAATTTCCATACCTAGTGTACAAAAATACCGTCTGGGGGGCATGTAGTGTGTCCAATGCATGCACATTCCTACATACAGACGGTATATTAAAATATATATATATGTATCCAAAACGCTTGCATATATAAATGCTTACATATGTATATATGCAAGCGCTAGCAGCGGCTTGATTACCGACCGCCAACGTAAACAAACTCCCAGCCAAAATTATTGCTGATGTTATGTATTTTGGCTATGCGTAGTTTTCCCACGAATTGGGCAAACTCTTTTATATGCTTTGACAAAATATGTATATTTATGTATGTGCATATGTACATACATATGCACATGCATGCATTGGAATGCATTCTCTCTTGATTCTCTTTTACTTTAATATGTAAGAATTAGAGTAAATATGTATCGTAGTAAATAAGTAAAAAGTAAGAAATATTTTGTACTAGCAGGGTACCCGGCGTTGCTCGGGATGTATGTAAGTAGTTAGGGGGCCTTTCAAAATCAATAATATACTTTAAGATTTCATATTTTTATAATATAGCTGACCCGGCAAACTTCGTTCTTCCCGAAATAGATTTTTTTATTAATTTTTCACTACTTCATTGTGCATACAACTTCAAAAATATAAAATTTTAGTATTCCGTTTAAGGCTACACGATACTCAAAATTTTTAGTTTTCTGTCCCGGAGCGTAAGTAAATAGCGAAAACATTTTTCCTACATGGGAACTATTGATATCATTAATAAATTTTCAGGTCCTAACTTTAAACGTTTTTACGATAACCCCACTTTTTGCGCCAAAATTGTTTTGATGTCATTTAGCTCTATACCAATTTCCAGGTTCCTGCCTTAAATACTTTTAGAGATATTTAGCTTGAAAAATTAGTATGGGAGGTGCCACGCCCCCATTTTCGTTAACCCCAATTTTTTTGGAGTTGGTAGGGATCGATCCCATATAACCCCTTACCGAGTTTCAATGGTCTAACATAAATACTTCCAGAGATACGGACAATGGAAAATTCCATTTGTATGGGAGGTGCCACGCCCCCATTTTCGTTAACCCCAATTTTTTTGGAGTTGGTAGGGATCGATCCCATATAACCCCTTACCGAGTTTCAATGATCTAACAAAAATACTTCCAGAGATATCGACTAAGAAGTATTTCATTCGTATGGGAGGTGCCCCTCCCACTTTTTCGTTATACCCAGTTGTTTTGGAGGTGGTAGGGATCGATCCCGTATAACCCCTTACCGAGTTTCAATGGTCTAACATAAATACTTCCAGAGATACGGACAATGGAAAATTCCATTTGTATGGGAGGTGCCACGCCCCCATTTTTTATCTAAATATTTTTTAGCCTGTGACCATCCCTGGAAGATGTACAGTGGGTGTGTAAAATTTGGTTACGATCGGTTTATAAGTTTAGGACGCAAGTCGATCTATACCTATTTACATAATTTGAATTTTATATACAGTGCACTCGAGACAATATGAACACCCTGAAATATGAACACCCCAAAATATGAACACCGTTTCGCTTCCATTGAGTACTCTAAAATATGAACTTTTGGTCAAAGCTCTAAAATATGAACACTATTGATTTTCAAATTTCTAACGAATTACAAGAGCTTAATAAATTGGCGAACCCCCTAGTTATTAAAATATAAAATGCACATAACGTCGCTGAGAAATGCTTGTGTGCACATGCTTTCACTTATGTTCAGTCCTCAGTAGAAATTAGCAACTTAGTTATTTGGCCATGAACAAAAGAAACAACGAAAGCGGATTACTCATTTTTTTTCGACGTGAACTAAATTTTGTCCAAAAATTAAACAGAACACATACATATGAGTTTTTGCATAACTTACTTTTTAAATGTAACAATTTTTTATTTTTGTCATGTAAAAAAACGAATAAACGTTTAATTTGCGGTTTTTAATAAAAAATAAATGTGCCTAAAGCTAATTAAATATAATGTTTTTCAATTAAGTTGACTTTCGTAAATATGAACAATCTCGTAAAACTGAACAGGCCTGGTTTTAATTAGTTCATATTATCGCGAGTGCACTGTATATAGATAAATAGGCTAACATTTTTATAATAAAACAGAATGATTCTTTGGCACACAGCCAACACACTAATTTCTATTTCATTTTTTGGATGCCCCATTTTTCATGGCGATCCTGCTTACGAATCTTTAAATAAGGACAAACGTAGCAAAGAAATTTGCTGCAGTCCTTTCAATAATATTAGGACAGGACATACGCAGCAAGGCAACTTGCTGCTGTCCTTTTAATAAAAACTAGTACAGTCGGACCTCGATTATCCGTGATGGTCGGGGCCAGAGGCGATACGTATAATCGATTTTCACGGTTAATCGAATAACAATTTTGATTATAGTTTTTTTAATACTTTTATTATTTAACAAGTGAACATAATAACTTGTAAATAACTTGCATAATAACTTGTAAATGCTTCTGGCTCATCGTCAAACAAGGGAATTCCCCGTTTTCATGTTTAGTATACATATGTATGTACATATTAACAAAAACACAATTTTCGCTGCCATCACGGATAATAGAGGTAATCACGGTTAATCGAAGCAAACAATTTGAAAACACTGCAAAAAAAAACAATAGACTGATTTTTGGCCATCACGGTTAATCGGGGTTGCCGGTTAACCGGATCACGGATAATCGAGGTCCGACTGTATATCCCGTGGTCGAAATTCGACCACCTTAAATTAGTTTAACTTATTAAATCCTCTGTTCGCATTTTTCTCCAGTACCTAATGCCTAGAGGCATAAATATTGGAGACATTTTTATTGCTGAAAATAATTATTTATAGTTGAGTTATTGAGAGTCGCTTTCATAAAAGCTGGTTTACTCCAAAGCCGGGTAATTTGACAACTAACCAAAAAAAATCCGTCCATTAAAGACCAGTAATCATTAATAGGAGATGGCAAAAACGGTACTTAGTAATGTTTGAAAGTCCACCATCAGACCCACCACTCCTTTCATATTCCGTCAATATTTCAATAAACAAAATTAAATTTCATGGGCATATACCAACAACATAGTTAGGGCCGCTTTCATAAAAGCCGGTAACCGCTAACCAGAGTTTAATTGACGTATTTTGTATGGTTAGCTGTCAAATTAATCGCCGATTAGGCTTAACCGGCTTTTATGAAAGTGGCCCTTAGACTTATAATATATATAATGGTCACATAGAATGATGCCATATCGAACAAAATTGGCGATATTTATTGAAACGAATGAAAGTTCATTTTGAGATTCCGTTAACTTCTTAACATTTGCCGGTTTCCAAATTGTGTTTTTTTTTTTGGTATACAGACAGTTTTCTCAATTTTTCTTTTAGTTGTATATTTTTTGAAGTCCGTATAGCGGGAGAATATTACAACTTAGACATATGATGGTTTTCTGGTTTTTTTCGTCAAATTCAACTCGGAAATATTGAAAACACATAACCTAACTGGCCCAATTTAATATTGGGGTATATGTCGACTCTTTTACAAATAAAAAGTTTTAGGAAGAAAATAGTTGATGTCTTTAGGAAAATTAACGCAATTTCAAACTATTTCGTGAATATAAAATTGAAGAAGCTACAAACTGCGTTTTTACTTTTTGTAGGTATATTAAATATGATATATTTCTTAAAAAATATATACTGATAAATTGAAATAATTTTTTAGCTTTTTTTTTCAAACAATTCGGTTTTTTCACTGGAAAAAAGATGTCATAAACCGAAAAATATTGAAATATTGGGTTATATGTCGACTCTTTTACAAATGAAAAGTTTTAGGAAGAAAATAGTTGATGTCTTTAGGAAAATTAACGCAATTTCAAACTATTTCGTGAATATAAAATTGAAGAACTACAAACTGCGTTTTTACTTTTTATATATTAAATATGATATATTTCTTAAAAAATATATATTGATAAATTGAAATAGTTTTTTAGCTTTTTTTTACAAAAAATTTGGTTTTTTCAGTCAAAGATGGATGTCAGAAACAGAAAAATATTGAAATATTGGGTTATATGTCGACTCTTTTACAAATAAAAATTTTTAGGAAGAAAATAGTTGATGTCTTTAGGAAAATTAACGCAATTTCAAACTATTTTGTGAATATAAAATTGAAGAACTACAAACTGCGTTTTTACTTTTTCCATATTAAATATGATAGATTTCTTAAAAAATATAAATTTATAAATATTGATAAATTGGAATAATTTTTTAGATTTTATTCAAAACATTTGAGTTTTTCACTCCAAGATAGACGTCATAAACATAATAAACAGAAAAATATTGGATTACATATATAATAAATTAAAAAAAAATATAATAAAAAGTTCTCGTATATTCTAAGGCACATTCAATTGATTAAAAAAAAAAAAAAAACTTTACCTGCCCTGAACACGTTCTTGAACATAAGAACGCACGCATCATAGCCGGCACGCTCACCACCTGCGCCACTCCTGTATGTACAACAAAAAAGTCAAATACTGTTGTTAACAGCTTTGGGTTTTGGTGAAAACTTTGGTGAATTATTACAAATTAATGAAGCATTTTTTGTTAAATATAATATGCCTATGCAAAGCTCCTGGCCCATGAAAACATATCAAAATATATAATAATTGGAGTTATGCATTGTTTTATGAGATACACTCTGGCAATTGATTGTATGGAAAAAATGTTAGCCTATTAATATATAGATAAGACCAGGACAAACGTAGCAACTTGCTGCTGTCCTTTTTAATAAATCAAAAAAAAACTAGGACAAACGCGGCAATACAATTAGCTGCTGTCCTCGTAAATTAATTCAAAATACAGATCCGCGAATATTTTATGGACGATTTCGATAAAATCTTAAAAAAGTGGGAACACCAACCACGTTGAATTCTTTGAGCTGCTTCAGCTCGTCCTAACTGCTGATTGATGAATCTTAACATGTATCCAACAACTCTTCGTAATACGTTGAAAGAGCCATTATGTCGGATGTCATGAAGCATGCTTTCCTGAACAATGGTACTTGTTACAGGCACTGATGTCAGCTTCTTGCGTTCCATGTTAGTAGACAGAAAAATGTCTTTACAAGTTGTTATAAGCGGCATAATAAGTGGAATATAGGACGTCCCAGAAACCAAATAAAGCAGATTCAAGATGTTCCCGAAGGATAATAGCCTCCTGGAGTATTTTTCTTATTAGCTTAAATTAATTTGAATATTAAGAATTTCAATATGTACTAAAATTTTTTTTAAATTAAAAATGCATAGGGATAAAAACCCTAGATAGGTGAAGACAATTTTTCTCCATTATAGTGTCTAAAGTTGTTTTTTTAAATTAATAATAAAATCTTGTTATGGAGAACGCATTAGAACCATTATTGACCACTTCTGAGGAAAAATATAGGTTCGAGGCCAAATTTATGGGACGAACAGACCCACATTAGGGAAAATTTTGTTTCCATTTGTTGTACTTTTTTTTCTTTTTGTCAATGGGAGGCCACGAATCGAAACTTGAAGAGCCTAATGCGAATGTGATCAATTCCATTCAAGTAATTGACCACACCGAAGCATTGGACTTCATAAAGGTATTGCTCTTGATTGTGACGGTCTGCACATGTCAAATATAAAAATAAAAGCAGAGACAGTAAAGAAACATCTCAATGTTATACTGCTGTCACTAAATAACACGGGAAAGATAATAAAATCCATAAATAATACCCTCACAACAGCTCACCAGTCAGAATCCTACCAAATATACACATATATTAGGGACAAATTGGTATCATCATTATCAATATATAATATCGATATTGTGATACCTACATCCTACGGGAAAAACATCGAAATTGACTTCGACACATATTTGATCGAAAGCGGATCAGATATTGAGGAAAAACAAGAAACAGGCCCTGCTGCAACTTCCTCGAAACAGCCAACAGTTGCACTAACGGAAGGAAGTGCACAAACATACTCCAAAATGGCACAAGCGATCACAACTTTTATTAAAACTGTGTCATCGATCTTACCAGAGTTCGATGGCAAGGCAGAAAACCTACCTAGTTTTCTGGACGCCCTCGATATCCTCGAATTAATCAAAGAGGACCACGAGGCTATCGCAGTATCTCTTATTACAACAAAACTGAAGGGCACAGCTAGAAATTATATAAGCTCTGAAACGACCAAAGTAGCAATCAAACAAAAATTAAAAACAGCAATTAAAGGCGAATCAGTTGAAGTTTTGGCAGCAAAACTCCTGAATGTGCAACAGCGGAGCAAAACGGCAAACCAATACACTGCCGAAATTGAAAAATTAACAAAATCATTGGAAGGAGCATACATATGTATCTGACGGATTAACGCCAGAACTAGCATCCAAGTATGCAACACAATCAGCCGTAAAAGCTATGTGTAAAAATTGCTCCAATGACAAGGTAAAAACTATAATGCAAGCGGGAATGTTCAACTCAATGAACGAGGCTATATCAAAATTTACTAACAGTTGCACAGAGGTGACTGCTAACCCAAATTCCCTTTTGCACATTCGCCAGCAAAATTATTTTAGAGGTAACTTCAGCAGAGGTTATCAGAACGGTAATTATAGAGGTAATCAAAGAAGAACATTCAATAACTACAATAATAACAATAATAACCGATCAAATAACCAAAGATCCGGTCGAAGTTTCGGATCACGAGGAAATACTCGCAATAATACTAGAAATGTCCGAATTGCTACGCAGCAGGAAAACCAACAAACTCCACCTCAATAAATAAAAAGTTATATATTTTCAATTTACACCTAAATAGCTACATATCTTCCAAGACAACTCTGAATGATTCCATTTCAACCCTCCTGATCGATACAGGAGCGGATATTTCAATTATAAAAAAGGGTCAAATTGACGATCATGTCACTATTAACAATTCACAAAAAACAGATTTAAAAGGAATTGGCCAAGGCATAACAAGCACTATTGGCACCGTTAAAGCAGATTTAAAGGATGACTACCTATTAATTGGACACAAATTTCATGTAGTAGAGGATGATTTTCCTATTCCTTGCGATGGAATATTGGGTTTAGATTTCATTAAAAAATATAACTGCATTTTAGATTATCAGAACGACGGAGACACTCTAATACTAAGACCGTATGATTACCCAGAAAACATAATAATTCAGATGACTAGCAAACCAACAATTAATAGTATTTCAATACCAGCAAGATCAGAAGTAGTAAGACAAATTAAAGTTAAAAATAATCAATATTCAGAATTACTAATTCCACAACAAGAATTGGCTGAAGGTATATTTATTGCAAATACCTTAGCAGATTCACACTAAACATTTATTAGAATTATAAATACAACAGATAAAAATGCAACTTTTCATAAAATTAATATAAAGACAGAAAATTTGAATGATTATACAATAATTAAAAATAATAAAATAGAAAATGAGTCCAACAATAAAGAAAAATTAGAAAGACTAAATAAAAACTTTCCACAGTTTGAAAATAAATCACTTAATGAATTATGCACAGAGTTCATTGATATTTTTTCATTAGAATCAGAACCAATTACCACTAACAACTTTTACAAACAAAAACTCCATATGAAAGATAATAATCCAGTTTATGTTAAAAACTATAGAATACCAGAAGCCCACAAGAGCAAAATAAGTAAACAAGTAAATAAATTAATTAAAGACGATATAATAGAACCTTCAATGTCTGAATTTAATAGTCCAATTTTACTAGTACCGAAAAAATCACTCCCTAATAATCAAGAAAAAAGATGGAGAATGGTTGTCGACTACAGACAAGTAAATAAAAAATTAACCGCAGGTAAATTCCCTTTACCAAGAATAGATGACATATTAGATCAATTAGGAAGAGCTAAATATTTTTCATGCTTAGACTTAATGTCAGGCTTTCATCAAATAGAACTTAGCCCAGAATCGAGAGATATCACGTCATTTACGGCCGACAATGGCACGTACCGCTTTAAAAGATTACCGTATGGTCTTAAGGTAGCACCAAACTCATTTCAGAGAATGATGACATTAGCATTCTCAGGCTTAAAACCTTCACAAGCATTCCTATACATGGACGATTTAGTCGTACTAGGATGCTCCGAAAAGCATATGATCAAAAATTTACGAGACGTTTTCGCAACTTGTAGAAAATATAATTTAAAATTACATCCAGATAAATGCATATTTTTCAACCAGGAAGTAACTTATCTTGGTCATAAATGCACAAGCAAAGGTATTTTGCCAGATCCCAGTAAATTTGAAACTGTTAAAAACTACCCAACTCCTAAAAATGCAGATGAGGCAAAACGATTCGTAGCATTTTGCAATTATTATCGGAGATTTATTCCAAACTTTGCGGAATACTCTAGAATATTGACAAGACTATGTAAGAAAAATGTAGTTTTTGATTGGACGGAGGATTGTAAAAAATCCTTTGACTATTTGAAAGCTGCGTTAATGAGCCCTAATGTTCTACAGTATCCCGATTTCAGTAAACAATTCTGTATAACAACTGACGCAAGTGGTTATGCTTGCGGGGCTATGCTAAGCCAAGAGTATGAAGGAAAACAATTACCAATTGCATATGCATCTAGATCGTTTACAAAAGGAGAAATTAATAAAGCAACAATTGAGAAGGAATTAGCGGCCATTCATTGGGCCATAACCTATTTTAGACCATATGTCTACGGAAGAAAATTCTTGGTCAAAACAGACCACAGACCTTTAACGTTCTTATTTTCGATGAAAAACCCTTCATCAAAATTAACTAGAATCAGATTGGATTTGGAAGAATATGATTTCGAGGTGGAGTATATAGCAGGGAAAGAAAATTATGTAGCAGACGCGTTATCGCGCATTAATATTAAAGATTTAAAAGAAATGTCAGTAGAAGCATGTAAAATATTAAAAGTTACGACTAGATCGGAAACTAAGAAAAACCCCAGTAGTAAAAATGAAGAAATAAAAAGTCACAGAGAGAACCCAATCATATATGAAGCGCTATATAAATGTGAAGTAAAAAGACTAGTCCAGCTCGTTTTCGATCCTCCGAAATTATGTTTCAAAAAAGGAAAGAATTTGCAGCGAAATTAATATAAAAAACCTAATTGTTGAGGCGAAGATTGACTTAGGTCAATTCTTTGCCAGGCTTATGAAAGAAGCCGGCAATTTGGGAATTGAAAAAATACAGTTCTCCTTAGGAGACAAATTGTTTAAGAATAATTATACCCGGGTAGACACATTTAAAGAAATTGGTACCAAAGCTCTCAAAAATTTAATTATAGCATTAACTCCGGAGGTTATGCATGTGACAAATAAGGAAAAAATTAAAGAAATTCTTCATAAATATCATGACGATCCTGTTTTTGGTGGCCACCCAGGAATAAATCGCATGACTAATAAAATAAGACAAAACTACTACTAGAGAAATATGAAAAATGATATTAAAAATTATATCAAAAAATGCATTCATTGCAGTAAAAATAAAACAAGTGTGAACTTAAAAGAACCTATGACAATAACCGAAACACAAACAAAAGCGTTCGATGTTGTGCAGATTGACACGATCGGACCACTACCAAAATCAATTCACGGAAATGAATACGCAGTTACAATTGTGTGTGATCTAACTAAATATTTAGTTGCGGTCCCTGTTCAAAGTAAACATGCAGTCGTAGTAGCTAAAGCTGTATTCGAAAATTTCATTCTAATTTATGGTTGCATGAAAACAATCATAACGGATATGGGAACCGAATACAAGAATAGTTTATTTGAGGAATTATGCAAATTGCTAAAAATCGAACATAAAACATCTACACCGTATCATCACCAAACTTTAGGCACGATTGAGCGTAGTCATAGAACACTCAATGAATATGTACGTTCTTACATATCCATTGACAAAGACGATTGGGATGAGTATCTAAAGTATTTTTCGTATTGTTACAATACAACACCATCTACAGTACATGGTTACTGCCCATTTGAGCTCGTTTTTGCAAAATCCCCCCTGACTTACGAATTTTTAAAAGAAAATGTCATTAGCCCAGTATATAATCATGAGGCTTATGATAAGGAAATTAAATATAGGCTCCAACTAGCACAGGAAAGAGCTAATAGGTTAGTAAAACAGTCTAAGGAAAAATAAAAAGTCGTTTATGACAAAAATATACAACTTAAGGAAATAAACATAGGAGATATAGTTTTAGTTAGAGACGAAGCAGGTCATAAATTAGATAGTAGATATAAAGGGCCCTATAGAGTAGTAAATATCGATAAATATAATAATTTTTCATTAATTCCGTATAGAGTAACAAATATTGATAAGCACAACAATTTTACTTCAATTCTTTCTAATGTAGAAAATAAAAACCAACATAAAAATAATTTAAACGATAAGAAAATAGTAATACACAAAAATAGACTTAAACTACTAGAATAAGTTCATTACACTTTAAATAAACACCAAACGAGAATGTGTACAAAAGAAAAACACAAAATTCTCTAAACAAACCCTTTTCAAAATTACGTAAGAAAAATATGACAAATGTATAAACAAAGCAAACAAAATAAGTCCGCCCATTGTAAACATACAGAATAAAGAGCCACTTGAAATAATAAGCAAAAAAAAATTGTAAAATTTTACTGAAATAGAATAACTCATATAGTAACCAAATGCAAGTCATAAAATTTGTTTTACGCCAAAGCAATTAAATGAAATAGAATCGCTGTCGCATTAAGCACAGCAATGCTACGCGATTCTTCTTTGGTAAGGAGGTGTAGTTTGTCCAATGCATGCACATTCCTACATACAGACGGTATATTAAAATATATATATATGCACATGCATGCATTGGAATGCATTCTCTCTTGATTCTCTTTTACTTTAATATGTAAGAATTATAGTAAATATGTATCGTAGTAAATAAGTAAAAAGTAAGAAATATTTTGTATAAATAGGCTAACATTTTTATAATAAAACAGAATGATTCTTTGGCACACAGCCAACACACTAATTTCTATTTCATTCTTTGGATGCCCCATTTTTCAGGCACGATTCCGAAAATGTTGCTAAATTCAATTATTTGTAGTCTTTTTCGGCTAAAAATGCTCTGTGATGGAGTATTAACAGTACAAAAAAAACCGTCTGGGGGGGCACGTGCCCCCGTGCCCCACCCCTAAATCCGCCCTTGTATATATATGTCTACGATAAGTATGTCTTATTTTACCTTTTTATCAAATAAAAAAAAAAAAATTGTTTTAAATTATTTGGTAACCGGGATTGAATAACACATTTTTTTTCTGAAATTGCGGTGATATAGTCCTTTCAGGTGTGAGTTTTTTCGAAATGAGTAGCCGGTACTGGAAAACCGATTTCATTTTTGAAATAAGCGTGGCATAGTACTTTAAGGTGTGAAGTTTCCGCCAATTCGGACCACTCCTTCTATTTTTGTCCATCATTTGCATGGACTCGCGGCACTGTGCAGCAGTGTAAATGCATATGACATTTGCAATATCGCACCGTGACCATTGTATATTCTTCTCTATATTACAAAAGCAATTAGTATACGAATGTTTGCATTAATTTTTCTTGATGATATACAAACCATTGCCAATCATTTTCCGAACCTGGGCTTCCGTTTTTATGTGCCACACAATTATGTGTGGTTTCTGAAGAAAAACTTTTTGCCACTTCTAAACTAGTATGAAGTCTTATTAATAATATCAATATTTTCAGCTCCATCGTCACTTTAGTAACTACAAATACATTCTTATTGGTACATACGTATGTACATATGTATATCCGTTTCCCAACCCTAGCGTGCATACTTACATTGGATATACATTTATATTGAGGGTCGGTACCTTGGGCATCAAATGCAAACGCTTCGCACGTGCAATTAAAACCACATCGTTTGCTGTAAATGTGATACCGCAAGCTCTGTTCTAATCACTTCTTCTTAGGTGCTCCTGAGGAACTTTGAAAAAGGCACCATCATCCTTAACTCTTTTTTTTTTACACAGCACATACTTTCCCATTTCTGATTAAAACAAAAAAAATGCTAAGTATTTACCAATTATTTAAAAAAAACGCTAAGTATTCTCCAATGTCCAATTCTACCGCACAAAACAAATATGTGTAAATGCAATTGTTTTAATAAAATGTAAACAAAGCCAATGTAAACAAAGTTTGACAATTAAGTTTCTGGTGTAATAAAAAAAAATGATTATCAGCTGTGCTGGTGATTCTACCTATGTTACTTTGCCATGGTATTTACTAAAGACCCGAATATTTTCAATTTTATTTTTTTTCTTTCTGCAATAATAGAAATGTATTGTTAAAACCATTCCGTTATACTTAATACTAACACTATTATGCAGCTTTATCTTTTCTTTAATGACACACTTCTTCATTTGGTTTTAAAATATTTAAAGTTACTAAATACATTATCATGTAGTTATGAGCATCAGATATTGATGGCTGGTATAACTTGCTTAGCCGCGGAGGTAATTTAGTCTAGTAAATTGAAGAAATAAAAGTGCTTTGAGTCTAAGGTCTAATATGATGAAACATTAGTTAGGAACACAGTAATATAAAGCCATTGAAAACATACCTATGTTAATATCTTTTGACTGCACTTTTTATAATACTCTAAATTTATTTTGTTCTTTGTTTCCAGGCCAAGCCTCTAGAATATCCACAAGTGAGCTTTTGCTTTCGTACATTTGTATAGCTTAGTTCTCCCTCCAGCCAGCTTTTTTTTTTTACCGAATTCACTATTTTCCAGAGAGATATCGGTAGCAGAATCCGAAATCGAAAGATTTTAGCTTTTTGGATGAAGTTGCAGAATTTTCGAATCCTTTTCGTTTGCACAGTATATTGAAATACCGATAATATAGGGTTTCTGTTATTGCTTCTCAATATATAGTAAGTTGATACACTCTCAGTTGGAAATAGCTCCACAACTGTTATTAATATTTTTGCCACAATTTTAACTGAATCGTGCAACATATTTTTGAGCTCATACTTTGAGAGAATATATTTTCCAGCTGCTGTTTATGAAAGGATTTCTTCAATATTAAAATGATGATGATAACCATCGGTTACAGTATTTGGCAAATGTTCGGTCACTTCCACAGCCCGAAGAAGTTCATACTAAAATATAAACAAAATATATACATAGTTATTGATGCATTAAAAGTTATATTATGTATCCTCCATGATGTTTTGCATACTGAGTATTACTTCCATGAAAGCTGTGTAATTCCAAGGGAATATAAGCAAAATATATTTACTTACGTTATCGCAACTTTTGCAGCATGTATCTAAATTTAATCGTAGCTATAACTGCTCTGCTTGTCTTAAAATCGTGAGTATGCCGTATGTTCAAAAACGAGGAAATGTTTGAAATATACACAGTATTTTTGTTTTAAAGATTTTCCTGTTGTGACAAAGACTTAAAATTGAACAAGAACTGAAAGTATTTGTCTCAAAAGTTTTTTCTGTTCTCGGTGTACTTTTTTGGCTTTTTAAGGCCTATACTGAAGATGTTGAACATAGGTAAATTTTGACGGTTTCAGCGATAAAATATATTATTGTATTGTAACTATCTCCAACTGGTTTTTAGCTTACTTACTTTACAAAGATGGTAAAGTCACTAAGGTCAAGTTCACAACCTGGCCAACCGCATAGTCCATGCGCATATAAGGGGTGGTAATACTTTTTTGGGCTACTAGTATTTGTTTGGCTATCGACATTATCTTTGGTTATGAAACTAGGCTCATTACAGCTGATGCCCATACGTGCACTACTGCCTTCGTCAATTTCGGCGCCCGTTATATCCGTCAAGCTATTAAATTTAGGAGTAATCGAAACATCACCTATAAAGCTATTGCTTGCGACAGTTGCTGCCACAGCAGTTACAGCATTCTTTTGCGGTGGTAGTTTATTCACTGGTGCAGCTGCTTCATGCTGCGTGGATGTCCCTCTTGATGCGGAGGTCACTGAAACGGAAGGCAGAGAAGTCATTAATGGTGATGGGGAAAGGGGGGGGTCACTTGGTGGCACAATATGTCGAAAATGTATTGCTTGGTGCTGTTGATGGTTTTCATGGTCCTTGTGCCATAGCAGTGCGGGCGTCTTGCAGGTTCTAGTGGTGCTCTTCTGTTGCAAGTCGGCCGACTGAACAGTTTTACATGTTTGCTCCGGATACAAGTTATGACGTTTGATTTCAAGGGGATATGCCACCGTTTGAGTTTCCATTGTTTTGTTACTACTACGGGTAGCAAAATTGTAGGGACTAATTTTGCTTCGATTACCAATGCTACTATAGCTTTTTAAAAAGTATGACTTTGGTAATGCATGTAAACTAGAATAAAACAAAGTTGTACCATGAATTATAATTATTAGAAGAGTAAAATAAAATGATAAGAAGTAAACTAACACTGCAACTGCCGTGTGAATTCGCAATCCCCCATGTAAGTAGGTTTTTTGTGTTTATTTAGTTAACGAGCTAGACACAAACATTTAAAATGGATAGTCGAGCTTTATGCAATTCTTCAGTTTCAAACACAAGCCCATTCGATACAAAGAGTTCGCAAATTTCTATACCATACCCAATTACATACATATGTAAGCACATTTATATGAGTATTTAACAAAAAATAGGAAGCAGGTAGTGTTATTTTGTGTATGTTGCGCTACGCAAGTTAAACTATTTACACATGTGTACATGAAAAATCAGCACAAACCCGCCATTTGCTTACCATAATAAAGAGTAAGCACAATAAATTTCGGCCTTGGCATCTCTTGCTTAAAGCCTTAGAACAAAACATACCAAGCAAATCTTACTGCAATAAAAATATAAATGTACAAATACATATTTACTAGTATATCCCGTGGTCGAAAATCGACCACCTTAAATTCGTATAACTTATTAAATCCTATGTTCACCACTACCATCAGCGACATCTACAACCCAGTAGATAAAGTCTCTGATTCACAATGGCGTTGCAGTACAAATTGATTTTTTTGTGCATTCACAATGGTTTATTTAAACAAATAAATTTTTATAAAATACGGTTAAACAAAAGCACTGCTGCAATTAATATATAGTTTCGCATGTAGAGGTAACCCACACCTTTAAAACGATACCTTACTTATTAGCAGAGCAGAAATTAGGAGCAAACACAAAAAGACCTTACAGAAATAATAATACTATTCGAATTTTTGATACCCGTCGAATAAAAATTGTATTTATGCGAATAATTTTTATTCGAATAGCCCCATGCCTAGTAATCACCCATCATTACGACGTCCCAGAATCCTTGATATCGATTCTAAATTAATTTCATTTGCTGGTGAAACCTTTCGCCATGCTCGTCACTTTCGTCGCCAAGATTTGCCGGAAAAAAGCTCAAATATGAGTGCAGGAAGTGAACTCTTAAAGACATATTTACGCCTGGAAAGAAAATATTAGTTAGGTAAACACCTTAAAAAATTTTAGAAAATTAATTTCAATATGCCTTTAATATTTACCCATTTTCGCATAATTATTGATTAAGTCGTTCACTATCTGCCCGTAGTTAGGGCTTCTGTGTCTACCGAGAAAAGAAGGAACGACCTTTTCAAAGGTAAACAACTTTTTTATTTGTGGTCCAACAAAAATACCTTCCTTTATCTTGGATTGAGAAATATCTGGAAAAAGTGTTTTCAAATAGTCGAATGTCCAAAGCCTTGGGCAAAGTTTTTAATGAGGCCAGGGTGTGAGGGGTGTATTTGATGTTATCCACACCAACGGTAAGCTCGACTCTTTCCGGCCAATCCTTTCTGACGTAGTGGTCCTTACGAGCTCGGCTATCCCACTTGCAGAGGAAGCAGCAGTGTTTGGTGTAGCCACTTTGTTGACTGCATAGCATCGCAACGCCTTTGAGATCAGAACATATTTTCCAATCATGCTCTTCATATTTGATAAATTTGAGTAGTTTTTGCATTTCCTCGTAGGTTTCCTTTGTATTTACTGTATGTGCGATCGGGATAGAAGGCTTTTTGTTACCAATATGCAATAATACAGAATTCAAACTCAGTTTATTGCTGGCTATGAACAATCGCCACTCTTTTGAATCATATGTTTGAGCAAACTTTTTGAATAAACCAGGAATGTTATGGTAGTAGCATATACTGTCTTTCTTTGCAGTGTTTGGAAAATGGATCGTGACAAGTTCTACAATATATCAACTTAACAACGGATTACACAAATTTAAATTGTTGGATACGAGAAGTGTGGATCTGGGCCTTTTCCTTGGATAGTTCCAATCATTATTCTCTTATCCAATCATTAAATTGTACTTGTGACAGCACGTTTATCTCGTTTCCCATGCGAAATGCAGTAAACTTGATTCCCCGCCCTCAGATATTACTGTTGACAATGGAACTGGATCCGCAGCTGCGGTTGGATGTAGTACTGGCACTGTAGGTATGCAAAGAGAAAGTTTTTCATAAAAAAAAACAAAAACCTGAAATGATAAGCTAATATCTCGAAAACTATCTTGTTGAGCAAAAAACAACGTGTGATGGATTTATAGCAAATTTTGTCGTCTTTTTGATTATGAAAACCAATTGCAATTGCTTGACCCGTTCGTGTGATATGCGTAATTAAATGGAGCTATCGTTTTGGTTTTTTCGAATAACGGTAAATTTAAAATATCTCCAAAACGGTACCATAGAATTAAAAATTATACTGGATCACAAATTCCAACTTTTTTTCTGCACCAGAGACGCCATAGTGAAATTCCTATGTAAAATCACCTCCTAATTCCGAAAATCAAGGTTATTTTTACTTGAATGGTACCGTTTTTGAGATATTCACGATTTACCGTTATTTCAAAAAACAAAAAAGATGGCTCCACTTAATCGTGTATATCTCAAGAACAAACTGAGCTCTTCCAAAACGGTTTGAAAAATTTGAAAGCTTATAAAATTTACTATAATCAGTACATACATCACTTTTTGCTAGGTCCTGCAGATTCAAACATATTGAACAATCATTACGGATTTTTTAAATTTTTTTTGTAAAAATATAAAAAAATTTGTACTTTGCGAGGAAGCATCTCGAAAACTTTTGGTTTTTTTTGCAGATATCCCCCCTCTAAGCTCTGTTTTATTACAAAAAAAATAAGCTACCAGTGAACAAAATCGATGAACTAATACAAAAGTTATAAGCATTCAAGTAAATATATCCATTTAATACTTAAGTACCCTACAAATAATAGCATATGTACATATGGTTCTGTCTTAACTCTATGATCTTATTTTATAATTGGAAAAGTTATGTGTCTTGTTTTGACGCTTATTTAGATTAGGATCGGTTTCTCTTATGAGAAACCAACAGAAGTCGCCCATCATAGCGACATCCCAGAATCCTTGATACCGACTTTCAATCACTTTTGTTTATATTTTTCCCGTTCTTGTTTGTTCGGAACTGGACGATGAATTCAGATTTATGGCTATATATTCTCATGTAAATTTATGTAATATATAATTTATTATGATATGTTTTTTTATTTACCCATTTCCGCATAGTTTTTGATTAAGTCGTTCACTATCATCTCGTAGTTAGGACTTTTGTGTTTGCCAAAAAAAGAAGTAACGACTTTTCAAAAGAATCCCACGCTGCTGCCTCCACTGGTGACAATAGTTCTTTGAAATGGTTATTGGTCATCATTTTCCTTATTTGCGGTCCCACAAAAATCCCTTCCTTTTTTTTTTTATTTTTTTATTTATTATGATGAAAAGCTTCGCCTTCTTTGTCCAAAGCCTTCACAAAGTTTTTGATAAGGCCGAGCTTGATGTGGAGCGGAGGTAGAATTATTTTTTCCTTCTTTATAAGTGGAGAGTATTTTATGTTATCTACCCCAACTTGAAGCAACATAATTGTTGGATTGGGAGTACGGAGATCAATACCAGGGGTGAGTCACTTTTCGATTTTATTTTGAGTAATAACTTAGTAGTTTGTAACCGGGGTAGTACCTCTACCTTCATCTTCCCATGCACTGATACTTTTAGTGGGTGGGAGGAGGTGCTGGACATTACGCTACTAAGCGGTAACAGCAATATTCGTATAGAAAATTGGAGGGTATTAGACAGGCAGTCCTTTTCTGACCACAGGATGATCCTTTTCGATATCATTTTAAAATTAGAAAACCCTATCCCTCACCTAAATCCAAGGAGGACAAACTGGCGAAGGTTCGTCAGGGTGGTGAGCAATAAGCTAGGTAGTCAACCTTTGCAGGAATTACTGTCAGTGGAGGAACTTGATGCAAAAAGTAGTAAGCTAGAGAAGGCCATGGGGTCAGCTCTACGGGTAGCTTGTCCGACTAGTTTTAGCAAAAAGGCATATCCTCCCTGGTGGAATTCAGACCTTTTCGAACTCAGGAGAGAGTCTAGGAGACTTTTCAACATGAGCCGTTCTACTGGCAACTGGTTGCCATACAAGAATAGTCTAAGATGCTATAAAAAGCGATTCGGAAGGCAAAAGAAGGATCCTGGAAGGGCTTTTGCTCGTCTATTGAATCAACAAAGGAATCTTCGAGACTTGGAAAAATTCTCTCAAAAGAAAAATCTTGCCCGTCGTTTTTACGGAAGGATCATGGACATGCAGCTCGGCGGAAACCGTGGATCTTCTTGTAGGAACACATTTCCCAGGCTGTGGGCCTAGTCAAATGGAAGGTAAAGAGTACACTGGTGTACTACCCTCTATTCGGCTAATAAATGAGCTTATAACAGCTAAAAAGATTGAATGGGCAATCAACAGTTTTTCACCGTACAAATCCGCGGGGCCGGATGGTATTTTCCCAGCCATGTTACAAAAAACCAGCTTACTGGTAATACCCTGGCTGGCGTGTATCTTCAGGGCATGCATTCGGCTAAATCATGTGCCTGTAAACTGGAGAAGGACGAGGGTAGTTTTCATCCCAAAGGTGGGAAAGAGAGGCCATGAAAACCCCAAGGATTTCAGAACAATCAGTCTTTCGTCGTTTGTTTTGAAAACCTTCGAACGGCTTTTGGACGTCCATATTAGAAAGACATTAGATAATTCAGGGCTGTCTACAGCTCAGCATGCGTATCTCAAGGGGCGCTCAACGGAGACTGCCCTGCACGAGGTGGTGCACAAGGTAGAAGGTTTCGCTATCGGGCCTTGGTATCGAGGACCCTATTGTAAACTGGATAGGGATGGCACTGCGGTCTAGAGTCATAAGCGCCAAGGTCGGAGCAAGTGAAGTAACGGCACACTTGTCGAGAGGAACTCCTCAGGGTGGAGTGCTGTCTCCACTGCTTTGGCTTTGTGCTATAGACGGCATACTTCGTCAACTTAACATGAACGGAGTAAAAGTGGTTGCCCTAACGTGATTAGCGGTATCATGCAGGTAGCACTAAGGAAGCTGAGTGGATGGGCAGAGGCTACGGGGCTTAATGTCAATCCCTCAAAGACCGAGCTATTGTTATTCACAAATAGGAAAAAAATACCAAGTTTCAATCTACCTTCTCTTTGTGGTCAAGAGTTGCGTCCTCTTGACACCTAAGTTAAACTGGAAACTTAACATAGAAAACAGGGTCAAACGGGCATATGGAGCTATGTACGCCTGTAAACGTATGTTAGGCAGACAGTGGGGCCTGAGCCCGGAAATCACAGCATGGATGTACAAAGCAGTTATTCGACCGATCTTAGCCTACGGAGCAATAGTGTGGTGGAGGGCAGCCGAGGTGGGCTACATTATGAACATGCTAAGCAAAGTTCAGCGGGCTGCCTGTGGCGCAATCACAGGGGCGATTAGATCATGCCCCACAAAGGCTCTGAATGTGATATGCAATATACCACCGATCGATCTCTTTATCAAGGAAACAGCATCTAATAGTGCCCTCAGGCTTCGGGAGTTGGGACTCTGGAAAGAGCGTGGATACGGTCACAGCCGTATTTTGTTAAATAACCGACCCCTATATTAAGAACAAAACGGACTACATCGGTCCCAGGACTGTTTTCGACACAAATTTTGAGGTTATTTTCCCATCCAGAAAGGACTGGAAAACAGGGGAACTACCACAAAACTTCGACATATCAATTTTCACGGATGGATCTAAAATGGAGTGTGGAGTGGGAGCGGGGGTTTTCGCAATTATCCCAGACGTGTCCTTGTCTATGCGTCTTCCAGACTCTGCGAGTGTATTTCAGTCAGAAATTTACGATATCCAGGAGGCATGCAGGGCATTACTGGATACAAACATAACAGGTAATCGGATAGCAATCTTCTCGGACAACCAGGCGGCTCTTCGGGCTCTCGGATCAGCGACGATCACTTCGAGCCTTGTGGGTCAGTGCATGGAGTGGACCATGAACCTGGCAAGTCGACATGCCGTTTCTTTAATATGGGTGCCGGGGCATCGCAACATACAGGGAAACGAGACTGCCGATGAGTTGGCACGGCGTGGGTCGGCCCTTGACGTCTCAGAAGCGAACCGCTGGGACTGCTCAAGGGTCGGGTCTCTCAGCACTGGCTTGGGGAGGTTACGGATAGATGGAAGCGTCTGCAGTCCTGCAGAGTGTCAAAGAGCTTATGGCCTTCGTACAATGAAGCACGATCTTCGACCCTTCTCAGGAATAACAGAAGGGACATTTTCAGATTAGTTTCGGCCCCCACTGGGCATTGGACTATCGGGGCGCACGCCGCACGGATGGGCATGGAGCACAATACCACGTGCCGCAGTTGCAACTTTCCGGGAACGGAAGAGACTGTGGAGCACCTGCTGTGCGGCTGTCCGGCGCACTGCAGGAGCAGAACAAAATTTCTGGGAAAAACCTTGTTTGGGAGTCTCTCCGAGCTAAGCGAGATGAAGATTGGGGAACTTCTAAAATTCTTGGACTAAACGGCATGGATATAGATAGGATCTATAGGGGTGTAAGAGTCCCACCACGCTAACTTTCTGTAATAATCTTCATTGGTTAGTTCACGAGCTGTGGTATCAAAACGGCGCGCTAGCGCTAATTGGAGTCACTGGGACTCGCCACTCCAACCAACCAACCAACCAACCCCAACTTGAAACTCGATTCGTTCTGGCCAATCCTTTATGATGTAGTGGTCTTGACGAGCTCGGCTATCCCATTTGCATAGAAAGCAACAGTATTTTGTGTATCCACTTTGTAGACCACATAGCATTCCAACGACTTTAAGATCGGCACATATTTTCCAATCATGTTCTTCGTCTTTGATTAACTTGAGCAATTTTTGCATTATCTCATATGTTTCCTTCGTATTTACTGCATGCGCGATCGGGATAGATGGCTTTTGGTTGCCAATATGCAATAATACGGCCTTTAAACTTAATTTATTGCCGCCTATGAACAATCGCCACTCTTTTGAATCATATGGTTCACCAAATTGTTTGAATAGACCAGCAATGTCTTTGCAGTAACAAACACTGTCCTCCTTCGTATAGTACTTGGAAAATTCTTCGTGACGAGTTCTATAATATGTTACCTTAACATCGGATGAAACAAATTTAAATTGTTGCATTCGAGAGGCGTGTAGTTCGGCCTTTTCCTTTGACAATTCCAAATCCCTTATCCAATCATTGAGTTGTGCTTGTGACAAAGAATTTCTTTCGTTTTCCGTTTGAAATTCAGTACAACATGATGCCGCGTAATCAGATACTACTGTTGACAATGAAACTGGAGCCGGAACTAAAGTTAAATTTGATTCTGGCAATGTCGCTTCTGTTGAAATTAGTTCTGGTAATGACACTGTAGATACGCTAGCATAGGTTACTTTTCTGGACTTTCCAACCCCAAGTACTTTTGTAGTACAAATATAGCAGTCCGTAATAATGGCAAGTTGGTTCCCTCCACTTCGTTGGTGTAATAAATTTCACACGTCGCCTAAATAGATAGTTTCAGAAATTAGTCAGCTATGCATTAAAAGGGAATAAATTCCTAATTTTTACAACGTACCTTTTTGTTCCGGTTTCCGAAGAAATCAAGTCGACTCGGCATGTGGTGCACACAGTGTTCGGTGTCTATGGTTTTTCATTGTTTTTAGGCTCAATTCCAAAACACTTATATTATGTAACTTTCAAAGGATTTGAAAACACACGTCTCATACTTTTAACAATAAATTGACCGCAGATGAAACAGAACATATCTGGATCATTTGTACACAAACTCTCGCGCCCTTTTATTCATTTTTTATTTTAAGTAAATGACGGGTTATAAACTGCAATTATAAACTGAACAGTATCTGGCGAGCCTTGCAGATATTATGAAGGGACAAGGCGCATGTACTCTTTTTTATACTTAGATCCAGTAAAAATTCAAGCCTACCTAAACAAAAAGGTTCCCTAGTTCTACAAAGAAAACACTACCTGCCTCAAAAATATGCTCTTGTTTAAAATGTACCTAGGTTTGAGAAAACGACACTAACAGCTTTTTGTATCTAATAACTTTTCGAAAATCTACCTGCTAACTAACTGATATACGAATACTAACACATATGTACCAGTAGGGTACTTAAGCATTAAATGGATATATTTACTTGAATGCTTATAACTTTTGTATTAGTTCATCGATTTTGTTCACTGATAGCTTATTTTTTTTGTAATAAAACAGAGCTTAGAGGGGGGTAAATATCTGCAAGAAAACCAAAAGTTTTCGAGATGCTTCCTCGCAAAGTACACATTTTTTTATATTTTTACAAAAAAATTTAAAAAATCCGTAATGATTGTTCAATATGTTTGAATGTGCAGGACCTAGCAAAAAGTGTTGTATGTACTGATTATAGTAAATTTTATAAGCTTTCAAATTTTTTAAACCGTTTTGGAAGAGCTCAGTTTGTTCTTGAGATATACACGATTAAGTGGAGCCATCTTTTTTGTTTTTTGAAATAACGGTAAATCGTAAATATCTCAAAAACGGTACCATTCAAGTAAAAATAACCTTGATTTTCGGAATAAGGAGGTGATTTTACATAGGAATTTCACTATGGCGTCTCTGGTGCATTTTGGCTGTAAACCAGTGTTATTGATTGAAATGATGATGAACGATTTTCGCAATCAGGCGGTGGTTTTACATACGAATTTCATAACGGCGTCTCTGGTAAATTTTGGCCGTGGACCAGTGTAATCATAACTAGTTTGCGTTACTTTATGGAGCGTATCTATCCCCAACTAAGTGGTGGCATTTTTCAAATATTTGGATGTTATCTACTCATCCCATCACCACTTAGGACCATCGGTTGTACCATTGTTTTAGCAATATTTCAGAATAACGTTGTCAAAATATTTATTAACAACAGACAACCCCACACAGTGTTCTCTTTGTCTAAATAGGTTTAATAGAAATTACGACAAAAGGTGTGAACGAGGCTTTGTCAGCAACAGTCCAGAGTAATATCTCGCTTTAACCATTGTGATGCTCGGTAAAAAGATAAATGTTACCCCAAACAGAGATATTTCGCGAAAACGAGCAGGCGTGATTTTACTTGAAACATACTTTGGTACTCTGGACTGTTGCTGACAAAGCCTCATTCACACTTTTTGTCGGAATTTTTGTTAAACCTTTTTAGGCCAGGAGAACACTGTGCACAATTTTGGTGTAACCAACAATATTTTGAAAATCCGTATTTGAATACATATACAGTAGTACGACATTGTCGTGGTAATAGATTGTCGTGGTAATGAACTAGTCGAGTAGTTTTAACGATCGATTTCTTAAGAGCCTGGGAAGCCCTTTCCGCTTCTGGACCCCACTGAAATACAGAACTTTTTCTTCTCTGCCTATTTAACGGCACTGCTATTATTGAAAAATTCTGGATGAATTTATTATAGTAATTTACTTGAGCAATAAATGCCTGTTCTACTCTACATATTTGGTTTTGTGCAAAACTACATTTATCTCACTTACATTGTAACCCGTGGTGCAGCAAGCGTTGAAAAACTGTATTTGCATTGCCACGGTGCTCGTTATAGTTGAAGAAGAGTGAGATATTCCTGACTGCACCGCCTCCAGAAGATTTCTTCTATGTAAGTTGACCCTGGATCGCTTCTCGACCTAAAGGCTTAGATCAAATGTATATGCTATTGATCAAAGCGTGTATTTTCTGGTTTATACATTTTGAGTATAGACGGATCCGCAAGGTTTCTGGCTAATCTAAAAAATACATTTGGTTTGAAAAACGAGTTTGAGTATTTGTATTGTCGTATGAATGAATGCTTGTTGGTTTCACAAATTTAGATTTGTGTAAACCCTCGGACAGGAGAAACGGGCCATCAAGGGTAACTTGGTTTCTGGAAAGTGTGCTGTTGTTTTCGATTGAGTGGGTTCCCAGCTGAATGCCTTTATATTTGTGTAGGATCGTCTTATCAAATTGTTCAATTACCGTTCAAGCTGCCAGCCCCATAACTGAAGAAATAGTGTCACCTGCAATACGTTCAAGCGAGAATTCCGAAAAACAGCGAATAAGTGAACTACTGAATTCAGTCGCTGACCAGCGGCAGCTTGATGAAGTGACAGCGGAGGCCACGAGGTACCTCAACAGACTATCCCAGGTCCAGGACACCCAAGGCAGTGCCACACGGTGCGCTAGACACACCCCCCCCCCCCCCCCCCCAAACCAAGGGCTTCCGATCGCTTTCGCGACGCCACCAGGCTCCAGCGCCTCTATAGAAGCAATAGGAAGAAAGCTGTTCAAGAAATTTTGGCGGAGCCAAATAGGTCCTGTGAAATACCTTTAGTAACTCTAGAACGCCACTTGCGAATATTAGCTGCTGCTAGAGACGGTGAAGCCGAATGGCCCAACGTATTCGACCGGGGGGGAACCCTCCTCGTCAAGCAACGAGTCTCTGGTCCGACCATTCTCCAGGGAGGAAGTGGTAGGCACATTGAAGAAAAGGGCAAATTCATCCCCTGGCCCCGATGGCGTATCTTACTCCGACCCAAAGGCTCAGGTGCTAACGGCCTTATTTAATGCCGCTTTGCGGGTAGAGGGGGTGCCTATAACCTGGAAAGAGAGCCAGACAATATTGCTCTTTAAAAAAGGGGACACAAGGATGTAACAAACTGGAGACCCATCTTACTAGGCAACGCCGTGCCAAAACTTTTCGCGCCAACACTAGCCGAGCGACTGAAAGTTTGGTCCACGGTGAATAACCGACTTAGCGCAACGAAAAAGGGAAAGAGAAGCAGTCGTGGCATGGCTAGATTTCTCGAATGCGTTCACGTCAGTTCCTCACTCCTCGCTTTTCAGGGCCCTGGAGCTGCATAGCCTACCCCATACATTGTTAAATACAATAAAAACCAACTATGAGGGTATGATAACCACGCTGAAAGTGCCTGAAGGGCTATCTCAACCCATAATCCTAAATGCGGGGGTCCGGCTCACCCTGGAGGTCATCATCCGTGAGATAGCCAAAGAAGGCCTCGGCTATAAACTGGGAAACGCCTTGATCAGCAACCTGGCGTATGCCGACGATGTGGTGCTGATCGTGGAATCCCCTCATGACATGCACAAACTCCTAGAAGCTGCTGAAAGAGGCGCACAGGCGATTGGCCTAAGCTATAATGCCACAAATTGCGCCACATTACACCTGACTGCCAGCGGATCAGGTACGGCTGATACTGCTTTCCGAATAAAAGCTCGCGCCATGAGGGCATTGGGCCCAGGAGAGCACTAAAAACACCTAGGTTCCATAGCCGGTCTACTACGCGATGTCCAAGCATTGGACCAGTCAGGCCTGCAACCGTGGCAAAAACACGACGCTACAGCCACATTTCTGCTCCCTAGACTAGATTTTGTGCTTCAAGGCGCTGACATCGAAAAATGGTATTTGTGCGAGGCAGACAAAACTATAAAAAATATTAGCAAAAACATGGATGAGTCTACCGCAAAGAGCAAGTGCTGAGCTAATTTTTCTGCCACCCCATAAAGGGCGGTTTAGTACCCCTGGCCGACTTAACCGACCTGCTCACAATAGCTCACGCATTTAAGATGCTGAGTTCGAAAGACCCTGCGGTGAGCAGTATTGCAGTAGCCTCGTTGAGGAAGGCCACGGCAGAAGGGCAGAGAAAGCCAGCGTCATATATTCACATGGCCAAATACCTCTCAAGCGCGCTACAGTTACCTGGCTCAAACTGCCTAGCAAACTACTGGTGGAAAGTCAGAACAGCGACCACAAGACTTCGCACCAAAATAGACTTGCGCTGGGTATGGGCGCACCTGAAATAGAGTTTTGGATTCAGTGCGGCCAACCAAACGACCCCTCCATCACCGTGATTGAGCCGGGTGATGGTAAGGGCGTCGTATCTGCACTACGACGATCGGTAGTGCGCCACTACGAAAAAACTCTTTTGGCCAAGCCCGAACAGGGGAAAGTGTATGAGATCATGAAGATGAACTCGAGATGTCGAAAATGTGGGCGTGACCTATAAACACTCCCGCATGTGTTGAACCATTGCTGGTCACACTCCGCAGCCATCCAAGGCTGCCATAACAATGTACAAAACAGGCTAGTGCGCGCTGCAAGATGCCCCGGGAATGTGCGCGTAAATTGCACATTAGAGAGCACTCACGGTACAGCGGCTAATTTAAGACCCGACATCGTCGTTATGGACGATGTTAGCCGGCGAGCTACCCTGATAGACGTGGCCATTCCATTCGAAAATAGAATGGAAGCCTTTAACGAGGCCCGTCAGCAAAAGCTAGATAAATATGAATCTCTAGCTGACCAGCTGACGGAGCTCGGTTACGAGGTCAGGGTGGACGCGTTCTTAGTGGGTGCGCTCGGCGCACAGTGTGATATCAGCTCATTCTAGCAGATAAAAAATCATATCTCAGAAAGGATTAATAGCAGGGTCCTGAAAATTGGTATAGAGCTAAGGGATATCAAAACCACTCTGGCGCATAAAAGTGGGCGTTATCGGAAAATGGGGCGTGGCACCTCCCATACAAACTCAATAGTTTTAATGTTTGTTTACCGTTTTTACATTAAAGTGAATACGCCTAATATTTGTTTAAGCTTTTTATTCCACTTTTTAGGTTTTTGTTGAGGTAGCTTATTTACAAGAAAAATTAAAAAAAATATTATTTAGTAAACTTAACACGTTGACTGCCAAGCCCATTTTCACAAGACCTCTCAAAAATGACATTTTGATTTTTTCACATAATATTACTAAAAACTCTATTTTTAGATGATTGGTATCATCAAAAATCAAAAACGATGTTTTTAAAAGGAAAAAAAGGACCTACGAGTTATCTCGTAGTTGGCGTCTGGGAAAAAAAATCGCTACGAGTTATCTCGTAGTAGGAGGTCCTTTTTTTTATAGTTATTATTATTTATTATGCTGCTAAACTAAATAGACCTAAAGAGCTCCATTATTTACAGTGTTTACCACCAACGGAAAAAAAGCAGCGTCCGACAAAGCCATGTCGTATATGTACCCAAGACAAAAAACGCCGAGAAACGCGTTACTTCTGCCCAGAATGTCCAGATAAGCCAGCCCTTTGTGTGGAAAATTGTTTTAAAAACTACCACAAACAATAATATATTACTTTATTTCTTGTATTTGAGTTAATTTTTCCATTATATTGAATGAAATTTTCTATGAAAATTTCAATAAAAAAAAAGCTCCTGGAGACCCAAACCCAAAATTTGTTTCTTTTCCCAGAAGCCATTTATCGATACTAACAGTGTTATAATACGGTTTTACTCGTAGCTACACAAAAAGTGGTAGTTTTAGGTAGTACGAGATAACTCGTAGTTGGCTTCCTGGAGAGGAAAGCATGGTACGAGTTATCTCGTAGTTGGCAGTCAACGCGTTAATCATCGAAACTGGACTCGAGCTCTTCATCTGAGATGTCGGAGCTTTGATCGTAATATGAAAAACTGCACTTTGCTGCAGCTAAAATTATGTTATTTTAGTTCTAAGAATAGTATCGAACAAGCTTGGACAAAAATTAAAGCGGATAAACGCGGATAATGAGTTCACGTGCCTAATGAAGTTAGCACATTCCAAAAATTATACTTTTAATTAACAGCATGCCACTATAACATAATATATTGATTCATATACCACAAAAACCATAAAAATGTATGCTCATTATAATTTACATACTTTAAGAAATAATTAAAGTATTATATGTTAAGAATTGACGTTTAACTCACAACACACTAGCAATTTAAACTTTCTCATTCAAGTGTAAAAGTACAAGTGAAGACATTTTCTGGTTTGATATGCTTCCAAATAAAGCTCCGTTACTCCATTCAACTTAGTTCAAACTATCCAGTTGTTGTTTTTTTATATTTATTAAGCATTTCTAAAAAGAAGTGTAAAGGCTTTTTGAAATTTATTGACACACAATAATTCATTAAATATCTTCTAAACCCTAAAATTTCCGCTAACGAAAGAACCATGAGCCTCCTCGTAGTAATTCGATACTATGCGAGACTGATGAGGAGACTCATGGTAAGCGATACCGTTCGATGGTCCCGGGACATACACGTGGAGCACGTCACCGGGATAAGGCAATACTCAAGGCCGTAGAAGCGATAGTTTTTTTTTATAAATAGCCATAAGACTTTTCAAATATATGTTGAATGTTAATTTTATATATGTAGTGAACTGAACCGCGCCTACTCCAAACTAGAAAAAGAAGCGGGAAAAATGGGTTTGGTGGTGAACGAAGGCAAACCGAAGTAGATGCTGTCATCAAGCAAAGAGTCAGCACATTCGCGCCTTGGCACCCACGCCACTGCTGGCAGCAAAAAGTTCGAAATAGTGAAGGACTTCGTTTACCTTGGATCCAGCATAAACTCCAACAATAATGTCAACCTAGGAATCCAACGAAGAATTTTCTTGCAAATAAATGCTACTTTGGATTGACTAGGCTATTGAAAAGTAAAGTCCCCTCTCGACGCACGAAAATCACACTCTACAAGTCACTCATCGCTCCCGTCCTGCTATATATTTAGGCGTGGACACTAAAAACATCTGACGAGGCTACATTGGGAGTATTCGAGAGAAAAGTTCTGCGAAAGATTTATGGGCCTCTACGCGTTGGCGACGGCGAGTACCGAAGAAGATTTAACGATGAGGTGTATGAGCTTTACGCAGACGTCGACATAGTACAGCGCATTAAAACGCAGCGGCTTCGCTGGCTAAGCCACGTCGTGCAAATGAACGAAGACGCTCCAGCCCAGAAGGTATACTTATCGGCACCCGCCGGTGGAAGCAGAGGAAGAGGAAGACCACCACTCCGATAGAAGGACCAAGTGGAGACTGACCTGCGATCTCGTGGGGTAGTCAATTGGCGCTAGTTGGCGCAAAGAAGAAATGACTGGCGAGCTATGTTGGACGGTCAAAATCGCTCAGGCGGTTAGATGGCCATTTAAAGAAGAAGAAGAAGTGAACTGTTAAATCCCATGAGGTTATCTAAATGTTATATGTTATATGTTTTTTGCTATTTGTCAACGTTCAACCTATAACTGTGGAGGTAATTGTAAGTAAATAAATATATTTGATATACCAGTGTTCACATTTCATCAAATCAATATTCGGGCCCTGCATCCACAGCTGTGATTTTAAAAGGTCTCTCGGCGCAGCCCCCTTGTCTAGGATGCCCGCCGGGAGACAGGCTGTTGGAACGTAATGCCTGTATTGCGTATATACGATTAGCGACTAAAACATTGAATTTAGGTGACTCTTCCTGCAGCCACGATAAAACGATCGACGAAGCTGGCCAACAATAGAAACAGCAGTCAAAAATTTTCATCTTTGCCCCTGATGCTGTTGCCTTTGCCCTTGGATTGTCAATGCAGCCTAATGCATTGGATTAGCTCTCGTCCGATAGAGCGAAAAGTTTTACAAGCAGCTGCCACAGGGTAAGGAGCATATAATACAGCTCCGGCGTGAACGTGTTAAGTTAGTTGCTATCGAGGGGCCGAATAAAATACATTTTTTCTTTGTAAAGTGTGCCAAATACAAACTGCGACATTTTGGACTTATTATTTTTATTCGTTGAAAAGAAAGCTGTAAAAAAAGCTTAACAGCTCAACATTGGTGACCCCGACGTGATTCGCCGTGCGTTCGGGTTTTAGTGTTTCTTAAAGAAAAAAATACCACTTACTAGGCAGGGGCAGGACACTGCAAATTATGCTAATTCCTTCAAATTAAAATCAATTTCACTATGCAACCTGGTTGAGGGAATAGCTGCTGATATGGTTCCTGATCCATTGCGAGGAATGGATGAATACGCTTTGGCGGCATTAGTGGACTCATTAGGACATCGGTGCCTAGCCAATTGCTCTTTTGTATCAGTATGGCCATACAACATCATTTGTTCTTTTTGGCTCCCAATTACAACGCAAAAATACCAAAAATTTTAACTATATTCTTAGAATTTAGTGGCTTTGTAAGTGCGTATGTGGACACTTATGTCATCGAACACTCACCGGTAGCTGTAGTAATTAACATTCATGAAAATGCGTATGTGTACGCTTACTGCATCCAGATCCGAAGCTCGCTGGACTATCGATCGTTGTTAAAGCGGTTATCTAAAGTGAATTTTCTTTGCACCTAAAAAATATTTTCTTTGTTATTTTTTTGAATAATGAAATCTTGAAAATTTGGTTGCTCTTGTTAGTATGATTAATTTTTTTGTTGTAAACAAAATTTTGCACGTTCAACATGTAAAAAATGAATACTCGTATACTGGCAGCCTTGCTGCTCGGCCGATCGTAGTCAATGGCTTTTATGGATGGGTTAGTGCTTAGTTACAATTAAATATTTATAAAAGCAACAATTATTTTAATCTATTTTTTAGTGATTCCGGGAACGATGTTGTTGTAAAAATGATAATGTTGTTGTCGTTGGGCTCAGTTGTTTGACGATGCGCATACGAAGTTGGAGTATGAGACAATTGGCAGCGATAATTAATTACAAGTTGTGAAAACATTACAATTATATACTTAATTCCATTTTGGCTGTCGGAATGCAAAGGACTCCGATCAGCACTTTAACTGGCATAACAAACGAACGGGTCAGGGAGTCATTTCTTTCCTGCCATGATCGCATCTATAATACAAAAAGTATAATACTATGATCTATGATTCCGATCAACCCTGTTTAACTTACTTTAGAAAGTTGGAAAGGACGTGCTTCCAATCCTCCCACGATCTCATAACTAGTACAATAAGTATAATACTATGACGTAGGTACTAAAAAGATTCATTGTGCTGATGGAAAGGATGAGATTCCGATCAACACTGATTAACATATTTTGGAAAGTTGGAAAGAACGAATTTCCAGCCCTCTCCCGTTCCAGTTTCCATGCTTTGCTTTTTAGCGCCCACTGATAAAGTGGGTTATCTGGTGCTGACTGTGAGCATAGTCTTTAATCCCCTACTGGCCCATTTTGTCCTCCAACAATGGTTTTAACATGACATATAAATGGAAAGTATTTTATCTTAGTGGGAGGGTTTTACAGTACTCCAATAAACTTTTTTTGAATGTATTGAAGTTGTTACTATCTTTAATTTGATTTGGAAGTTCATTAAAACATTTTAAGCCTTTGTAAAATATATTTTGCTTGTCTGTTTTTGTTTTGAAGAGAGGTCGCCTGAAATTATTATTTTCCCTGATTGCGTATGAGTCGGATTCATTTACATATATAAGTTTTTCTCTCAAGTAGTCTGGTAACATACCATGCTTTATATTAAATACAAACTTCATACTATGGTAAAATATGCGCTGTTTAATACTCAACCAATTTAGTGATTCTAACACGTTTTTTATAGGAGTGTCATACCTCATATTTAATACTAGTAAGGCCCGCTTGCTTCGCTGCGTATCAGAACTTATAACAGACTGAGTCCGATTTTAATCATTATAGCCTATACGCACTTTTTCGAAGTTCGACTTTCTTTCTATTACTTAATTGTATAGTTCACAACAACAATTAAAAAATACATTTGGGCCAGTTTTCGAAATTTGAAATACATATGTACATATCTCTACATATAATAAAATTGCAACAGGTCGACGTCTGTACATGGCATCTACCCACCCTTCTCTTTTTCCGTCCGAAAAGATATATAATTGAAACCATTTGAGATATTTAAATTAAGTGCATCGCATATAACAGTACCCATTGGCACCATTCGTTTGATACCCATATTGTACTAACAAATTTTTTTGCAAATATTCGTCGATAACTTCAAGATATCTCCGAAACCATTTGGGATATTTCAATTGATCACATCGCATATTACAGCACTCATTGACACCTTTCGTTTGACATCCATATTGTACTAAGACATTTTTGGTCACCCCTGGCCACATATTAGGCGATAACTCCAAAACCGATTGAGATATCGAAAAAAGTAATATCCTAAATTTTAAGTTGAGTATCTAGCAATCCAACGAAAAAAGTTTCATTCATTTCCATTCAGTACTTTCAGAGTGATACGGCCACAAACATACGGACAGACAGACAGACAGACACACAAAAATTAAAAAAATGGTTGATTTGGATTCTACTCGTTTAATAATGCTTCCCCCAATCAATTTTTTGTTGATATCTGCCATGTACAGACATCGACCTGTTACAATTTTATTATATGTAGAGATAAACCTTATAGCTTTATTTTGCATGACTTGTAACTTATCTACTTGCGAATCACTTGCAGTAAAAAATATCAAATAAAAAATATCAATGCACGCGTGCATAGGCTACCTTATGCTGCCGACGTCGATGCCATCACATGCATAGTATCAATGAAGTCGTGTGGCGAAGTTCGGGAGAGTGGCCGATCAATCTTGCTTATTTTTATCAAGTAAGCATAGCGCTGAGCTCTCTCTGGCACACATACAAGCAAAATTGCGCATGTGGTCGTTTGTATTTCCTACTAATATGTTTACATGATCTCTTCCAAAAGCTAATTTTCTGGCCGATTTTAGCGACTGTGTAATCGATATGATCATTAAACTTTGTTATTATTATTATTTATTTGTTATTCATAATTAAAATTATAAAATAACATATGTATGGAGGCTATCGGCTAAGTCCTTTAATATATGTAATACTTATGTGTAAATGTTTAAATTAAGTGGAACATATTAATATCTTTTAAGAATTTAGCAATTAACTTTATATTAGATTCAGAAGGGTTAGGTAGGATTAGTTGAAGTGGGTTTTGTCCTTGAAATATTGGAGTTCATTGAGCGCGCAGAGAATGACAATCTGCTAAGATATGTTGGATTGTGAGGTTGGAGTTGGTGCAGAAGTGGCACTTGGGTTGCGATGTAGATTTCAAAATGTATTCATTCGTTATAAGTATGTGTCCTAGTCTGAGGCGTGTGAAGCATTTGTTGGCCCATGTCCATTCCTCTTTAAGTTGTGTATGTAGAGCGTTTGAAAATTAGGTTTTTAATGATTTTACATCAAATGGCATGTTGAGGTAAAGGCAGTATTTAAACGCTGCTTTTGCAGCTTGATCTGCTTCTTTATTACCTAGCATGCCGCAGTGCGATGGGATCCACATTAATTTTATTTTCGGTGCTATACTCATAATTAGTTGTTGGATTGAGCTTAGCGGGCCATCTCTTAGGTGAAATTTTTTAGTTAATAGGAATACTGATTTGCTGTCTATACACACAACGTATTTTTCGTTGCTTTCTTTAGCTATTTGTTGTTGTTGTTGTAGCACTACGTTGCCCTGCCTAGGTAGTCAGTATCTACCTTACCCAATATTGTCATCAAACTCTTCTAACGGTAGTCCTAGAAACCTAGCGGCTTCAGCAGGGGAGGACCAGAGGGATATGGGTGTTAGAAGAGTAGGCTCGGTTGAGCAAACAAAAAGATGGTTTGTATTATGGGGGGACAAGCCGCATGCCGGACAAACATTAGGCAAGTCGGGATAGGTAAGAGTTTAACCTATTACAATATCCAGACCGGAGTTGAGCCAGCATCACCCTAGTCTCCCTAGGCAGCTCGCGCTCCTCTTCGGCAACGGGTGGTGTTGTTGCCTGAAGAACGGCGTTCACCGGGAGAGAGCCAACAAATGAATTTACCGAATTCGTATGGATGAGGGTGAGGGCCTGCCGGTGCACCTTAGGATCAAACGGCGTGGAAATCAGGTGCCGGATCTCATCGTAGTGTTTGCGTAGATGGCTCCTTATGCTCCTGGGGGGCGGATTCTCGTTGACCAGGTGTCCGTAACGTTTCTTTGTCTTTACCCCAAGTGCTGCCAGCTAGGGGCTTGAGGATTTTGTTACGGCTTTGGACTTTATTGGCAATTGCGGTTACATGAGCGCCGTATTTGAACATGTTATCAAACGTCACCCCTAAGATTTTGGGGTGTGAGACAGTTGGTAGCTTGACACTATCAACGTAGACGTCGTGAATAGGGTGGCCGAGGACTTATTCGGTGACAATGCCAGGTTTCTCCCGGCGAAGAATTCAGACACGGCTGGGAGGTAAGAGTTTATGCGAGAGCAGAGTTCTTCAACGGAAGGGCCAGTTGCCAAAATCGTACAATCGTCGGCGTAAGAGACGATCGAGATTGGGGGGGAAATTTCGATATATAATAGTTAAACAGAAACGGGGATAGGACACCACCCTGTGGCACCCCTTGTTTAACTATTCGGGTTTTGATCTGGCGCCTCTGAACTCAACCGACGACTGACGACCACTCAGGTAGTTGGTAGTCCAAAGTTTAAGAGAGGGAGGAAGGGACGAGTCTTCAAGGTCTTTCATTAGTTGCGCATGGTTGACCGTGTCAAAAGCTTTGGCCAGGTCAAGGGCAACTAGCACTGTCCTGTGGTTTGGACGCTTTTGGTTTAATCCGTCCCCTATCTGAGTGGTTATGGCGTTCAGCGCGGTGGTGGTGCTGTGATTTTTGCGAAATCCATGCTGATGTTCGGCGAGCCGCAGGTTTGCGGTGAAGTACAGCAACAAGATAGATTCCAACACCTTCACTACTGGCGAGAGGAGAGATATCGGGCGATTTGACTCCCCTACGTCAGCTGGCTAGCCAGGCTTTAGTAGTGGGACCACTTTTGCTTGTCTCCATCTTTCCGGGATAACAAAGGTGGACAGGGAAAGGTTGAAAATGTGTGTAAGGTATCTTATGCCTTCGTCGCCGAGGTGTTTCAGCATCACCATGGAAATGCCATCGGGGCCAATATATTTGGTGTTCTTAGATCTCCGAATTGCCTCATGCACTTCTGTTGTGGAGATGGCAATGGGCGCATCGCTGTTTTTGTGTTTGTGCGCTTCCCTGGTGGCTCGGCGAATCTCTTTGTTCAACGGAGGATGCATTACAAATTGTCGGCAGAAGGCGCTCGCGCATCTTTTTGGCTTCGACTGAACCTTATCACCGAAGGCGATGGATATTTTGTCGTTAGGTTTAGTCGGGTTGGACAAAGATTTCACCGTCGACGATAATTTGCCAACTCCAGCCGAGAGGTTGCAAGACCTTAGGTGCTCGTCCCACTTAGCGCGTTTGTGTTGATCTACTAAGCGTCTGATTTCCGCATTAAGATCCCTTATTTGAGGATCCGTAGGTTCAAGGCGTCTAATAGGTCACGTTCATTTGCCAGGGCCGCTGCCTCTGCGGGGAAGAATGGACGCACTTCCTTTATTCTACCTGACGGAATGTGTTGATGGGAGGCTGAAATTAGGGCCATACGAAATGCCTTTTCCCCTTCTCGTACGTCAGACGGTGTGGGAAGAGCAGCGAAGGCGCTCTCTGTGGTGTTGAGAAAACCCTCCCAGTCGGCTTAATTGAAGTTGGTGAAAGTGCGATTCTCAGCGGTGACAAAGTCGGTGGGGCGATCGATAGAGAGCACTATGGGTTGGTGGTCTGAAGCAAGCGTCAGCATCGGTCGCCATTCAACGCAGTTTATTAGGCCAGCGCTGACTATGGTGATGTCTGGCGAGCTAGAGCAGTTTACCGCCACTCTAGTGGGGGCATCCCCATTTACCGTGCAGAACGTCGAATCATCTATTTGGTCAGCCAGCTCCTATCCCCTCCATCGGCCTGCAAGCTGGAGTGCCACAGGTCGTGGTGTGAGTTAAAGTCACCAAGGATGACGCGGTTCTCGCCCCTGAGTAACGCACGAATGTCAGGGTGGTAATCCATATAAATGTTTATGATTTCAAGGTCGACATCGCCTGACCGGACAACCATACCTTGACGTTCTAAGGTGGGGTCCCTCGGGTCGATGTCAGGCTCAAATAGACGATACTGCACAGATTGATGCGTGATGAATGCCAGACCACCCCCAAGCCCTCTCGCACGGTCACAACGGTGTACATTGTACGAAGGAATCGCGTTACCAGAAGGTAGAGGCGAGTCGGACGACGTTGAAGGTTGCGTAGCTCGACAGCATGGCGCAACGTACGTATCAGTCCATAGGTTCCTGTTCGCGAGTCCAGAGCATATAAGCAGGTGACACAGGCCAAGGCAGTTATTGTAGTTGACTGATGCCAATGGCGTGTATAATCTTAACCGACAAACAGTGCACGTAGTATAAGGGACCAGGAGCTGATGGTTGTGACTTATACTCGTGCTGATGATGGAAGAAGAGGGGCTGACCGAGGGGGTGGGAGAGAGCGGACGCTCAGCATTGCTCTAATCCACTTGGGAAGTGCTACGTAGGGAGTAGCTGTGAGCTGCTGTGTGAGATGTTGACGCCTGGGGGCGTGAGCGGCCGCTCGGAAGGTCTACTTGCAGATGTGCATTGTTAGTGCTAGTCGTGGAGACTGATGTGACAGAGTCAGACATGTGTGGCGGAGCGATACTTGATCGACGACGGCCACTGGACGTCGTAGGACGTGAACAGCCAGTGGCCACAAAAGTTCTATAAAAACTAGCGGGTCTGTGAGTAGAGGGATTTAGTCCGGAGCAACTAGTTAGATGCAGCCATTTGTTACAATTGGAGCATTGCACTGAATGTGAAGGTTTCACATAAATTTTCTGCCAGCATATACAGCAGATCCATTCTCTAGGTCCGGGGTTGGATTCAATACCAGCCCGGAGCAGGAGAGTCTTGCGCAGTCCCGCTGCAAGGAGCTGCTCGGAGGATGACACTATTGGGCGGGGGGGGATAACTGACGGTTTAGGCAGGGGGGTAGTGAAATAACAGCCCTTGGTCGGGGGAACGAGTCATTCCGGTACGTAGAACCGGCTATTTGTCAAATATGTTTGCATATTGTGGTAATAAGCCATGTGACTGTGTTACACCATGCTCGTTCGTCACAGCGAATGAGACACCGGCGTTTTGCTTTGACCCATCAGTGAAAAGAAGGTTCCATCCTTCTTGTTTTAGTGGAGTAATGATACTTGTGTATAGTTTTTGAAAAATGATATTACTTGTGTTGTGTTTATTTCGGAATGTCATTTATTTGATGAATATCTCGCTGTTCAGTTCCCATGGTGGAATTTTGGGTGGGTTATACTTTGTTGTGGAAAAATTTAAGTTAATAGATTCTGCGAGTTCCTTTATTTCGCACAAAGCGGATTTTCTTTTTATGGGCGTTTTTCTTTTGTTAAGGATTTGAATTTCATGATTTAATGTGTTTGGTGTGCAGAAGTAGAGCTTGTAAATTACACGTCTTCTGAGATATTTTATTCTGGATTCGATTGACTGAAAACCTCCTTCAGGTAATAAGATCTTAACAGGGGTGGTTCTAAATGATCTTAGGCTTCTTCTGATAGCAGCATGATAAGGGCCTGTAATCTTCTTAAGGTGGGTTTTTGCAGAAGTGCCATATATTTGTAATCCTAATCAATTTCGCTCATTGTAGTTAATTTGGTTATACTAATTAGGGTGTTAGTATGTACAAAGCTTTTTCGTGAGGATAGGTACTTTATAATGTTTAACTTGGTTGCAAGTGCGTTTCTTAAATTAGTACAATGGTACTTAAATCTATGTTTACAATCAAATGTTACACCTAAAATTTTCATATTATTTACATTGTTTATAGTATGGTAGTTGCTTTTAACTTTTAACTCGTTGCATTTTTGTTTTTTGCAAATATGCAGGTGCTGACATTTCTCTAAGGAAATGAGGGCACCTGATTGTTGTGGCCAGTTGTTTATTGCCTTTAGAGCGTTATTGAAAGATTTTTCAATTTCTGAGGTCTCTGCTAATGTCGTCGAAAGAAAAGTGTGACCGACAATGGAGAACCTTGTGGTATGACATTATGAAGCGGGAATGTTTTATAGAAAGTGTCGTATGTTTTACAACGAAATTTTCTGTTTGAGTCATTGCTCTAAAGATGGGAGCGTTAGAAGCATAGAGAGTCCTAGCGCAGTCTGTGTAAAAAACATCGCTTTTTCGAAGCTGCCTGCTTGGAACATGAAACCGGATACCTTCAAGAAGAGATGACGCATCGACGTTACCGTTGATAATGTCGAAGACAAAAGTCATTGACAGAATAGTTCTTCTGCTTCGCAGAGACTGAAGATTAATGAGTGCACATCTAGCTTCATAGGAAGGAACCGGCTCGGAGAAATTCAGTGAACATATTTCCAGAATGCTTTACGATTCTCTTTAATATCCGATTCAAAGTTGCGAACATAATTTCTATGGAGCCTGTTAGCAAGCTCTTTAAATTTTTTAGAATAACGGAGATATCTAACCTTATAAAACATGGACTTGGTAGACTTCAAGAGTCAAGAGGTCAAGAGTCCTCGATAACCGATTGGTGAAACTGTTGATCTGGGAGAGGAAAACACTAAATAAATTATCAACAAGGTACATCTCAGAAGAACTGTTTACATTATTTGGTAGAAGGTTAAAACTATGTTGTACATGCGACCATTCGACATTAGGCAAATTAAAGTCACCTAAAATACAAAAATTGCAACAATTATGCTTACGAACTAAGTCAGTAATATTGTCTAGGTACATGAGATTTGTAGAGAGAGTCCGAACTAGAAGGAGCCATGTACTGATACACAGATTTGGTCCAGCAGTGAGTCCTTGTCCCTAAGATCAATAAGAGACGAACGGAGATGTCGACGCACGGCGATTAAAACTCCACCGCCTCGGGAGAGACCAGTTTTAGCATAGTCACGATCTCTCCTATCAGGGACGGATTCAGATAAGGGGTCCAGGGTTGTTTCTCCAAGATTATTTAGAGAACCTTGGCTAGCTTTTCCGGCATTTTAACACACTCGTCACACATATAAATTAAGTTACGAGCTATTTTTAGGAGTTTAATTGTATGCAACGCAATATTTTCACAACAAGTCTGGTGAAATATCTTTTTACAATAACCATTGCACGGCACGGTTTGAATCTCGCCTTGAGAATTGTTTGTTGCACTTCCCGCAAAATTCAACCATTATGATAAAAAATTTTGAGAAAAAATTTGACGGAAATTGCGAAATAAGATAAAAGATATCGGAGCGAATGAAAAACCCGTCTGCACGCACCGAACGATACTTATACATAAATTTTGGGCTTGGGTCTTTGTTTGGTTTGAGAATTGGTATAATCGTAGCTATCTTGAAACTTTGTGGAATTACACATAGACCCGCTAGTTTTTATAGAACTTTTGTAGCCCCCTGCTGTTCATGTCCTTCGACGTCCTGTGGCCGTCGTCGATCAAGTATCTCTCCGCCACATATGACTGACTCTGTCACCTCAGTCTCCACGACTAGCATTACCAATGCACATCAGCAAGTAGACAACATCTCACACAGCAGCTCACAGCTACTCCCTACGTAACACTTCACAAGTGGGTTTGAGCAATGCTGAGGGTTCGCTCTCTCCCACCCCCTCAGTCGGCCCCTCTTCTTCCCGCATCAGCACGAGTATAAGTCACAGCCATCAGCTCCTGGTCCCTTATACTACGTGCACTGTTTGTCGGTTAAGATTATACACGCCTTTGGCATCAGTCAAGTGCAATAACTGACTTAGCCTGTGTCACCTGCTTATATGCTCTGGACTCGCAAACAGGAACCTATGGACTGCTACGTACGTTGCGCCATGCTGTCGAGCTACGCAACCTTCAACGGCGACCCAGCCTACTACCACCTAGGCATACGCATCAGTCCCTGACCCCCAGCATCAACTCTGCTCCCCCTTCACATTTCGGTATCCTGCCATTCAATTGCAACGGCCTAACCGGTAAAATTGTTGAGGTAATAAACTTAATGAGGCGATATAACATCAAAATCGCTGCGATGCAGGAGACAAAGCTCGGTGGAAGGTCGTCTCTTTAGACCTGTAACGGGTACAATGTACACCGCTGTGATTGTGCGAGAGGGCTTGGGGGTGGTCTGGCATTCATCACGCATTAATCTGTGCTGTATCGTCTATTTGAGCCTGACATCGACCCGAGGGACACCACCTTAAAACGTCAAGGTATGGTTGTCCGGTCAGGCGATGTCGACCTTGAAATCATAAACATCTAAATACCTCCTGTCACCTGCTGTCCCAGGGATTACCACCTCGACATTCGTGCGTTACTCAGGGGGCGAGAATCGCGTCATCCTTGGTGACTACAACGCACACCACGACCTGTGGCTCTCCAGCTTGCAGGCCGATGGTACGGGGTAGAAGCTGGCTGACCAAATAGACGATTCGGCGTTCTGCATGGTTAATGGGGATGCCCCCACTAGAGTGGCGGTAAACTACTCTAGCTCGCCAGACATCACCATAGTCAGCGGAGGCCTTATAAACTGCGTTGAATGGCGACCGATGCTGACGCTTGATTCGGACCACCTACCCATAGTGCTCTCGATCGCCCCCCCCGACTTTGTCACCGCTGAAAATCGCACTTACACCAACTTCAACAAAGGATTTTCTCACCACCACAGAGAGCGCCTTCGCTGATCTCCCCACCCCGTCTGACGTACGAGAAGGGGAAAAAGCGTTTCGTATAGCCCTAATTTCAGTCTCCCATCAACACATTCCGTCAGGTAGAATAAAGGAAGTGCGTCCAATCTTCCCCACAGAGGCATCGGCCCTGGCAAATGCACGTGACTTTATTAGACGCCTGGACCCTACGGATCCTCAAATAGAGGATCTTAATGCGGAAATCAGACGCTTAGTAGATAAACACAAACGCGCTAAGTGGGAAGAGCTCCTAAGGTCTTGCAACCTCTCGGATGGAGTTGGTAAATTATGGTCGACGGTGAAATCTTTGTCCAACCCGACTAAACCCAACGCCAAATATCCATCGCCTTCGGCGATAAGGTTCAGTCGAAGCCTAAAAGATGCGCGAGCGCCTTCTGCCGACAATTTGTAATGCATCCTCCGTTGAACAAAGAGATTCGCCGAGCCACCAGGGAAGTGCATGAGGCAATTCGGAGATCTAAGAACACGAAATATATTGGCCCCGATGGCATTTCCATGGTGATGCTGAAACACCTCGGCCACGAAGGCATAAGATACCTTACACACATTTTCAACCTTTCCCTGTCCACCTTTGTTATTCCGGAAAGATGGAGACAAGCAAAAGTGGTCCCACTACTAAAGCCTGGCTAGCCAGCTGCCGTAGGGGAGTCATATCGCCCGATATCTCTCCTCTCGCCAGTAGTGAAGGTGTTGGAATCTATCTTGTTGCTGTACTTCACCGCAAACCTGCGGCTCGCCGAACATCAGCATGGATTTCGCAAAAATCACAGCACCACCACCGCGCTGAACGCCATAACCACTCAGATAGGGGACGGATTAAACCAAAAGCGTCCAAACCACAGGACAGTGCTAGTTGCGCTTGACCTGGCCAAAGCTTTTGACACGGTCAACCATGCGCAACTAATGAAAGACCTTGAAGACTCGTCCCTTCCTCCCTATCTTAAACTTTGGACTACCAACTACCTGAGTGGTCGTCAGTCGTCGGTTGAGCTCAGAGGCGCCAGATCAAAACCCAGAATAGTTAAACAAGGGGTGCCACAGGGTGGTGTCCTATCCCCGTTTCTGTTTAACTATTATATATCGAAATTTCCCCCCCCAATCTCGATCGTCTCTTACGCCGACGATTGTACGATTTTGGCAACTGGCCCTTCCGTTGAAGAACTCTGCTCTCGCATAAACTCTTACCTCCCAGCCGTGTCTGAATTCTTCGCCGGGAGAAACCTGGCATTGTCACCGAATAAGTCCTCGGCCACCCTATTCACGACGTCTACGTTGATAGTGTCAAGCTACCAACTGTCTCACACCCCAAAATCTTAGGGGTGACGTTTGATAACATGTTCAAATACGGCTCTCATGTAACCGCAATTGCCAATAAAGTCCAAAGCCGTAACAAAATCCTCAAGTCGATAGCTGGCAGCACTTGGGGTAAAGACAAAGAAACGTTACTAGCTACATACAAAGCAATTGGTCGGCCGTGGACGAGGCTTCAGGTCTGCCAGAACACCGCCCTTCGAACCGCCACTGGGTGTCTTTTTATGTCTCCTTAGCACCATCTCCATAATGAAGCGAAAATACTCGGCGTTAAAGAGTATAGTGAGATGTTGACCAGGCAATTCCTGTTCAACTGCTGCAAACCACAGCATCAGAACAGACGCCTGGTCAACGAGAATCCGCCCCCCAGGAGCATAAGGAGCCATCTACGCAAACACTTCGATGAGATCCGGCACCTGATTTCCACGCCGTTTGATCCTAAGGTGCACCGGCAGGCCCTCATCCACACATTTCGGTAAATTCGTTTGTCGGCTCTCTCCCAGCGAACGCCGTTCTTCAGGCAACAACACCACCCGTTACCGAAGAGGAGCGCGAGCTGCCTAGGGAGACTAGGGTGATGCTGGCTCAACTCCGGTCTGGATATTGTAATAGGTTAAACTCTTACCTATCCAGACTGCATCCCGACTTGTCTAATGTTTGTCCGGCATACGGTTTGTCCCCCATAATACAAACCATCTTTTTCTCTGCTCAACCGAGCCTACTCTTCTAACACCCATATCCCTCTGGTCCACCCCTGTCGAAGCCGCTAGGTTTCTAGGACTTCCGTTGATGACATTACTGGGTAAGATACTGACTACCTAGTTAGGGCTAAGTAGCGCTACAATAACAACTCCAGTGTGAAGGATGGCATTGTAAAGATTTAGTAGCCTTGATTTTATGGAAGTTGGGGTTTCTTTTATCATTTTAATTAATTTTATCAAATCCAGGAGTGGTACCTTTAACTTTTTTTAGAGCATATTCCAGCTCTCTGCAATTGATGTCAGTTTCTAAACGTTTTGCTAGGATATCTATATTATCTAACTGAATTGTGATGGGAAATTGTATGTTTCGGAACTTCTGGCAAAGTTTTGAGCGAACTCGAAAGATATATCACTTCTGTTAGTTATGTTGGCACCATTAATTTGTATGGATGGGATGCTTGTTCCCCCATGTATGTGCCTGTGAGGGTTTTGATTTTTTTTCCAAATGGTAGCAGTAGAGGAATTCGGGTTAATGCTATTGGTGAAGTTTTCTAGGCTCTTACGTTAAGCTTCTTTCTTTTCTCTGTTGAATAGTGCGTTCTTTTTTTTTTGAAGTTGTTTAGAGACTCGAGGATTTTTAAATTTTGGTATAATCTCCAGGCAGTAACTTTTTCTTTACGAAGATCACTCAGAGTTGGAGTCCACCATGGGACCTGTTTGGACTTAAGAGGGTGGAAAGTTGTTGGTATAGAAGTGCTAGCTGCAGCTCTAATAGCTTTTGAAAGAATCGCTGCTTCTTTGCTAGTGTTCCGCTCTGCGAATACCGGTAGATTGTTATAGTTAAGATTGGTTTGGTATTTTTCGCAGTTAGCTATAGCTGTGTTGAATATAGCTGGTTTTGGGTTACTGTAGGTGTTATTTGACGGGAATGATATCGATAATGGGAAAGTGGTCGCTATTATGTAGATCTTTCAATGTGTACCAAGAGGAGAGTGGGAGTAACTGGGTCAAATGTGACTAATGATGGTTTTGAGGCTCATATTTTTATTCTTACTAGGGGAAAGTATAAAAATAACAACGTAGCTGCTAGCTGCAGTACTGGTGGAGCTTGAGATCGCGCCAAGTGTCCGCCAATAGTGTCGAGTACCATTTGGAAAGCCTCTTTATGTAGCCCATAACACGCTATGAACCTGAAAATAGCATATAAGATTTACAAGCGTACCATGCAATAAATCTACTTACGCTGCCTCCGGCAGCTCAAACGGGTTGCTGCAATCCTCAAAATTTTCATGTAGACCTTCCCGCAACTTCCTTCTTCCATCAACATGAACGCTACAACTGCAGATGCCTTTTTTATCTCATATACTTTTATTTCTATTAAATTTTTATGATTTATTGAAGAAAACAATGGGATTTCAAAAATTTTTGTCAAAAAATCGAAAATAAAATTTGCGATCCACACAAAACAGCTGATTCGAACATCGATTTTGTTTACATTCGCAAAAAACAAAACCGACACGGTTTCATGACACCAATATTGATTTGCAATTCCGATAAAATGCAAAACTGACTTGGATTCCATGACAGCCCTGATATTCTTTTTGGGAGATCTCAGAAATTCTTGTATTTAAAGTTACGAATTGTTTCATTGCGCTACGTGCAAAAATTTCATTTAGCTTGCCGCTACATGTGGAATGAACATTTAAGTTTATATTAAAATCTCCACCTAAAAGTGGATTTGTGCCTGTTTCCAATAATTCGATATTTCTATCGATTGACTTATTGTACCTAACTTTGAAATCGATTTCTTTTGTTCAATAGTAATATTACGCCTCCTGTATGTCTGCTATTGGAGTCGCAACGTACCACTGTCAAATATTTGTTTCGGCTGCATTTATTTCCGATGTTAAACATGTTAATGAACATAGAACAATGTCAGGGTCCATTTCTTCGATCAGTCTCTGAAATTTCGCCTTGTTGGCTAAGAAACGACAGATATTTAGGTACACATACATAGTTTAAATTAAAAGAATTTCTCACCAGATTATTATATTTTGGGTGCTAAAAACCAACTCGTTGCTTTTCCAGTTTAGGTTCCTTCGTTACTCATTATGTTGTGGTCCGCATAAAGTTTAGAACCTAACTAGTTGTTAGCATCGATGCAATTAGGACATTTGTCTACAGTTATATTCTCTTTACAGTTACTGAACTTATGCTCCCCCAGACATTTGCTACATCTCTGTTTTAGAGTAGGTACAGTCACTTGCTATATGGTTAAACCCTAGGTATTTAAAGAATCTTTTCACAGTTTGACCATCGTAAACTGGACAGCGATCGCAACCTAAATTAACCTTCTTACTTTTCAAGACATCTTCATAATATTTATCTATGTTCTAATTTTATGATTGCTTTAACATTACGAGCTCTATTTTCTTTCCTCGACTGTATAATCCTGTCTAAGCTTTAGAGAAGGCGAGTTGTTTTTTAAAGTTATTATTATTTTTTATTTTATTTTATTATTTGGCTCAGGTGCTATGTGACCGTTTTGCTCAAATTGTATGTATTCAGTTGGCTCAGGTTCTGACGACCATGTTTGCCTAAAATGTTCTTTGGAGAACGAGAGAGTATATATGTATTATTGGTGGCGAGCACTGTTGGCTCTGAGGCATGGCGCGATTGGCTTCCTCATTTTCTGTATGAAAAACCACCCTTTTGCTTTCCAAACCATAAATTATATCTTCGAAATATTTTATAAGCTTATTGCGAATTACAATAGCATGCAATGCAAATAAAATAAACGAATGAAACAACCGTAGCTTATGTATGTATGTATGTCGCTTAAACAAATCCTAACGCATTTAATTTTAGCATCTTTTAATATTTCGTTTTGACCTACGAGTCTGCTAACTATTTCATGTGCAGTATACTCTGGACTAATATTAACCACAACCATTCTTGTAAGATACACTTTACATATAATTTATCAAACTTTTCTGCCAACGCATCTTTAATTTTATCTTTATCGCTGGCTGTATTAGCACTTATGTATAACTATTGTACCATTATTTTTGTTTTGTACCCCTCCTATATTTAATTTAGTTGCATCTACTTTATTGTTCTGTTTTTGTTTTTTCTATTGCTTGCTTTACTTTTGGCTTTATTATTAACGGAGAAACACCCTTTGCTACATTGGCATATGTAGAAGCCTTAGCAGTGGCGATAACAGGCTCGAAGAAAACAAGCCCGTTTTGTTTGCTTTCTAACTTTATTATCCAATAACAGCAATTAAATTTTCAAGATTTCATTTTTCAAAAAAGAAACAAAGAAAATATATTTTAAAGTGCATAAAAAATTAACTTTATGTAACCAACTAAGCATTAACAACGATCGATAGTTCAGATCTGAATGCAGTGAGCGTGCTGACACGCATTTTCATGAATGTTAATTACTACAGCTTCGTTGGAGTGTTCAGTGACATGAGTATACAAGTTATCATAACGGGCACGGTAATGTCCCAACCGTGCCGCCTTTACATATCTAGCCACACTTTACATAGTTAGCCAAGTCAGCGCGAATGCTTTCCCACAGGTTGACAGCAGTCATCAGCAGAATTGCTTCACACGGTTAACCAGAATCGTTGCACATGTGACGATTGCTTCACACTGTTAACTAGAATCAAATTGCTTGTGTCAACATAGTCGCGAAAGTCAGCAGCAGCGCCGGCAGAACATCAGCAGCGCAGCTTGACGTGTTGGCTGGTTAGGGATTTAGGGTAGAATAAGTTTTTCAGTTTGTAACAACTCATCATTCGCTCCGCTACATATTGCGGATTAAATAAAGGATAAATTCTAACATAAAGATTTAAAACTGGCGCCCAACGTGGGGCCCGCGGCAGTAATAAAGTAAAAGTTGAGTTTAATTTTTCTTTTCGAAACGATAATTGATTAACGGCAAACAACGGCTGGCAACTCAAGATAAAAATCTAAGTTAGGATGTTTAAGAAAAATAATAATAAATGTAGGGTTTTACTTTTCCCTTAAATAAAATGACTCGACTTTAGGATAAACGGTATTACAACTTTATTGATTTAATTTAAACTTCGCTTAGTGGCGGTCGTCAGCACGGTTCGGTGGTAGAAAATCAAGTGTTCGTCTTCAACGTTTCGTTCTCGTTTGTCTCCGTTAGTTTCTTTTCAATCAGGCTTGCGTAGGCTGGAGTTGCCGTGCTGTCATTTTCCCACAATCGGCCATCCTGCGTTCTCATTCGTCCCGAATGAGGGGTCCCACTTTTTCAAATACTCGGCAATAGTAGTGGTTCGTGCTGGCCCTTCATGGTCGCCAACCTTCTGCACTTCGTATCGGCAGTGATTCAACTTCTCGGTTACTTCGTACGGTCCTAGGAATTTTGGCTGCAGTCGCAAGCCGGAGTATCTCTGGGTGCGCTTGATGGCTACAAGTTCGCCGACTTCAAATTGTTCTTCTTGTTTACGCTTGCTGTCGAAGGATCTACGATTTTCACTTTGGATGCGAGCTATATTCTGCTGAGCCTCTTTTCGTACGGCTTCGCGCTCTTGATCAAGCTCTTCCACGGCTGCAGTTTGTAGAATTTCTTGCAAGTCGGGCATATCTGGAATTCGCATATCGACGCCAGTTAGTATTCGAAACGGAACGAATTTGGTACTCCTCGGAGGCGAATTATTTACGCACTGCTGGACTCGTTCAACGTGACGATACCAATGACTTGGGTTCTCCTGGCATAGCTTCGAGATCATAGGCACAACAATTTTGTGCATTCGTTCGACCTGGCCATTCCCTCGTGGGACACCAGTCGCCGTCCGCAAATGGGTTATGCCTTCTTTAGTACAATACTCTGCAAAGAGATGCGAAGTAAACGCTGACCCTCTATCTGTGATTATTCTCGACGGGTTTCCGAACACGGCAGCCTGCTTCTTAAGGCGACCCACGACCTCTTCCGCTCCAGTACTCTTGGTCGGGTAAAGCCACACGAACTTGGAAAATGATCCACAACGACCAAAATGTAATTATAGGCTTTCTTCGTCGTCTCCATAGGTCCTACGTGGTCGATGTGGTACGTCCGCAAGGGACGATCCTCTTTGTTGATGGGGGTCAGGAAACCTTCTTGCTTACCACGTTTACTCTCAGTGACGATACAACTGACACAGCTCTTGATTATCTTAGCCGCCTTTACAGCTAATTGTGGTATAAAAAAGTTCTTCTCTACAACATCTTGGGTTTTCTTAGAGGAAAAATGCCCTTGATTATGCGCGATCTTGATGATTTCCATAAAACCATCTTCCAAGATAGGACAGGATACTCTGATTAGGGCGTCGACGTGCCTCATCTTAGTACCTGATCGATGTTCTATAGCATAGTCGAAGTCTTGGAGGAGCATCGCCCACCGCGAAACTCTTCTTACTGGAACGTCTTGCTTCTTCATCGTCATTGCGAAAGCATTACAATCGGTCACGATCTTGAAATGGATCCCCATCAGATACACTCTCCACTTCTTTAATGCCTCGACGATGGCTAGCATCTCAAGTTCGAATGAAGGGTACTTCTACTCCACAGGTTTTGTCTTACGGCTCATGTACTGCACGGGATGGAACTCCTGGTCGTTGAAGTCCTTTTGAAGAAGAACCGCGCCATAGCCCATCATACTTGCTTTCGGGTTGTACAGCTTTAGTACGGGTGCATGCGTCAGACCATGCTTTAGCTGTTGGAATGCCGCCAACTGATCGTCTCCCAATACGAACTTCACCTCTTTTCTGAGCAGGTCGGATAGCGGTTTAGCTATAACGGCGTAACTGTCGACGAACTTTCGGAAATATGACGTTAGTCCGAGAAACCGTTGTAAGGCTTTACGATCATGAGGAATTGGGAAACTCTTGATGGCGTTGGTTTTGGCTTCCGATGGCTTAATCGAGCCTCCTTCAATAACGTAACCTAAGAAATCTATCCTCTTGGTAAAAAACTGAGACTTACTCCATTTGATTCGTAGACCCTTAACCGATGCTACGGACAACACTCGTTCCAACTTGTCCAAACGGGACAAGCGGGAATTACGAGATCATCCATATAGACCACTACTGTTCCATCTTGTATCAGCTCTCTTAGTACCGCTGAAATATACCTGGTGAATACGGCCGGAGAATTGGATATACCGAAGGGAACATACAAGAACTCGTATTAGCCACTGGGTGTGACAAATGATGTAAACTTACGAGATCCAGCTTTCAACGGGAACATGGAAGAATCCGTTGGTTAAATCCAATGTAGTGAACACCCTTGCTGCCTGCAATCGCTCGATGACGTCCTCGATTAGTGGCATCGGAAAATGGTCTCGGACAATCTTCTGGTTCAGACGCCGATAGTCGCAGCATAACTGCTTTTCGCCATTCTTCTTCGCCACCAATACTGTAGGGGATGCATACTCGGAGCAACTAGGTTGCACGATGCCTTCCTCAAGCCACTGAGCCACCTGATTATCCACTACACATTTGTCGGCATAGGATAGTCTCCTCGGCTGCTGGTACACTGGAATATCGTCGGTTAGTAAGATCTTCATTTCTACTGGTGATTCGGTGTTCCTCTGAGGTTTATATGAAGCAATCAAACTTTGTACTTTCTCGGCATCCGTACGTCTCAAATGGGGCAGGTCCAGCTCGCCCTCCGTGACATTAGAAATCATTTTCGCAAACTCATCCTCAGCATCGTTACAAATGTTTCTTGCTAGCTCGTCTGCTAGTGGATTACGGGCATGATTTGCCTCCCCCATACGTCCTTTAGCGCCCTCTGCCACACAACGTTGTGCACACCTCGACGGATTACGGGACTTACTGGCCTCCGCCGAATTATAAACATTGCTGACCGTTTGCTGCACTGCGTCTTTGTTGACGCTCCCTATCCTCTTGTCACCCTCGAGCTGACCACTGTTTTCCTTAACAACTTCACTTTTGGTTTTGCTGTTCTGCATCGTTAATTTTATGCCGAATTGACCCTTCACCTCCACACCCTTTTCCCTAAAGTGCGCCTCATCTTTCGAGATCACCAAATCTACTTGTTGCAAAATGTCGTTGCCCAATATTGATGCAATATGTAGATCGCGTTCCCTAGCGACGTGAAATGTTAATGCAATTTTGCCGTCATCTATAGTCACCTGCGCTACGAAACTACCTATGGTGGTTAACTGACTCGTACCTATACCAAGCAACTTATTTTTATCATGATTTACCTCGACCTCTAATCTCAGCATCATCAACGTGTCGTAACGTATCAAGCTTAGGTCGGAACCGGTGTCTGCAAGCGCTGAAAGCTTTGACCCGTTCAGCAAAATATCTTTGAAGATTAAGCCACCTCTCTTTTTTCCAATACTGTATTGGTTTCGCATTGCGTTGACGTTTCCTCCTTCCGGCTTTGTGTTCTTCAATTTATTTTTGCATTCCGCAGCTTTGTGGCCGGACTGACCACAACTGGAACATTTGGAACGCTTAGGACAGTTTCTGGCAAAATGCTTTGAATCACCGCACACATAACATTTCTTCCCTTCTTCTCCCTGCCGCTTCACTGCATCTTGACTTGATGGTCTAGCATGCGTAGGATTTTGGAAATTTGGCTTGCTTGCGCGAATTTTATCATAAACCCTGATCTGCTCCTTATTGTTTTGGCTTGATATAAGTTTGCCTTGTTTGCCCTAGATTCCGGAATACCCTCTATAAAATACTCCACTAAGCTGGAATCGTCCAAGTTTATCGACTTTCCGATTTCCATAAGACTGTAGAGGTACTCCAGGTAATCCTCGTTCTGCCGTTTGTGACGATTCTTTAGTAATCGGTGGACCTCAATCGCTGATTGAGCTGTACCGAATTCCTTACGCAGTACTCGCTTAAGACTTTCCCAACTACTCACCCCGTTTTGGCTACGAAGGACATTTTTGCGGCCCCTTTCAACAACTGTTTACCGTAAATGAACTTTTGTAAGGGGTTCCAGTCGACGGCCGTGGCATTCTGCTCGAAATCTTCGAGCCATTGCTCCACACTAGGCTGACCTGAACCAGAAAATTTGGTCAGGGAATCTTCGATGTCGCGAAGGGTAAAAATCGACCTATCTGCCCTAGGAACTTCGACCACACTTTGCCTACTTGCCACCTCATCATCGTCAGACTCAATGTCGCTCGCGATCAGACCGAAGTGTTCAATGAGCCTATCCTGCAGGGTCACTTTTCTCCCTACAGTCGACAACCCCAAATCTACTAGCTTTTCTTTCAATTCTGCAAGCGTCATTGACAGTATTTCGTCACGGTCCATTGTGCTGTCTGATTACAATGACAATTAATTACACAAAAAAAAATATTACACCTTTCGATTAGCGATAAAGATATTCAAATAAATTGATGCCAGGTTACAATTGGCGTTAATTAAATGGAATGCGAATGTACAATGAAAATTACGATATACATACATACGTTAATAGTCACAATGATAAAAATTAAAATTGACATCAAAACTACACTAATTTCATTTTTTACTTATCAGCGTCACTATATTGCTGGCTGTTGCTGTTTCATGTTCTCCAACTATTGACTTTGCTTTTGTGTGCTTTGCCCAAAGACACCGTTAGCCGTACCGTTTGCTAGTCTGCAGTTACGCTTCGCTGCTGTGAAATAACGTTTCGCTGCTGCGAAGTAGCGCTTCGAATTTTGTCCAACCTCAATTGTCTGATGTGCACGTTTTCCTTTATAGAGAAACCACTCTACTTACATACGTGCGCACTGCTGTGCGATGCTTAGCCTTTTTCCAAAATTTTGTTCTGCCGCTGCCCACGCTTGCAAGTGCTAATTTTTTTGCAAATTATTGCCTGCTGTTACAACCACAGGGTTCCTCTACTATGTACGATTTTGATTTTGGTATGCTGCGCCAAAATTCTGCTGCTATGCGCATTTGCTTAGCTGGTTGTCGCTAACTGTTGCGCAGCCGTTTACTCCAAACGTTTTTTGCTGACGCCGCCTCTTTTTAACAATTAAATTAACTTAAGACGCGATTTCTGGGTGGATTTTCATCGCACTCTGACACCACTTTGTAGGGTTTTACTTTTCCCTTAAATAAAATGACTCGACTTTAGGATAAACGGTATTACAACTTTATTGATTTAATTTAAACTTCGCTTAGTGGCGGTCGTCAGCACGGTTCCGTGGTAGAAAATCAAGTGTCCGTCTTCAACGTTTCGTTCTCGTTTGTCTCTGTCGTTTCTTTTCAATCAGGGTAGCGTAGGATGGAGTTGCCGTCCTGTCATTTTCCCACATAAATAAGAAATAAAAGAAAATATATATAAAAAAAAAAATTGTGAAAAATTTATAAGAAAATAAAAGTTGAAATCTTTTAAGTTGAAAATCGAAATTTATAAAGAGATAAATAAAAAATTGAGGAGAATTAAAGATTAAAGAAAAAATTTTAGAAATTGAAATTTATAAAGAGATAGATAAATAGTTGTGGAGAGTTAGAGATTAAACGAAAACAACACGTAATACTACAAGGCCAATGGAAGGGTAAGTGAAGTGCTAGAGCGATTGTTGGTTCTTAGTCTAGTAGAGCAAAAGGAATTCTATTTGTTTTTTCTCGACGCATGTGTAAAGAGGTGCTTAACAATCTGTTTAATCGGTTAAGATTAGAAGGCGTTAGGGAAGAGGGAAAAGTCATGGACGCACAACAAGTAAGCGAGCTAATTAAAGCTGAGCTGGACAGGGCACTAACCGCGCAGAAATTAGAATTTGAAAGAAGGATAACTCTTATCCAAAATCAGGTGGCCCTGACAAAGCCTAAAATAGAAGATAAGGTTACAATAAACCCGTTAGTGACGTGTGATATCACGCTGGATGCCATAAAAACTCTTATCCTCTCTCTTATATATATACTCTTATTATAAGTCCTTACAATATATGCCTCCTGACACGCCATAGGGGCCGTTCTATCCCAGGAAGGCAAACCTATTACTATGATCTCTCGCACTTTGTCCTGAAGAAAATTTGACTGAAGAAAATTACGCGACAAACGAGAGAGAACTATTGGCTATTGTCTGGGCATTGAAGACGCTTAGACCCTATCTTTATGGTGTGCAAAGATTAAATGTGTTTACGGATCATCAACCGTTAACCTTTGCGGTGTCAGATAGGAATCCGAACTCAAAAATTAAAAGGTGGAAAGCATTTATCGATGAATGCAACGCAACGCTAATCTACAAGCCCGGCAAAGAGAATGTTGTCATAATATGGACGACATGAGTGTTGAGACGATTCACAGCGAACAGTCATCAACCAACACCACCGAAAGAACCGATAAACCGGTCAATTGCTTCCGTAACCAAATATTGGTAGAGGAAGGTATAGAACCACAAAGAAGAACATTTATAATTTTTGGGAAAAAGACAAGACACTTAATTATATATAAAACCAAGGAAGACTTAATGAGGCTTCTACAGGAGGCTGTAAAGGTGGATGTGGTGAATGCACTGCAATGCGACCTACATACACTGGCGCAGATCCAACATGACTTAGTCGAACTTTTCCCGACCGTTAAGTTCAGGCACACAGAGAAACGCGTCACTGATATAACAGACCCTAACGAACAAGAAGAAATCATCGCCATGGAGCATAATAGGGCTCACCGAGCAGCTCAGGAGAATGTCAAACAGATAATAGTGGATTATTTTTTTCCCAAAATGGAATAGAAAACTAAACAGTTCGTGTTGAACTGCCGCGTGTGCTCTTTGGCAAAGTATGATCGCCACCCAAAAAACAAGTTATTGCTCGTACACCAATACCAACATATTGTGGGGAAATACTCCACATTGACATCTTCTCCACCGGAGCAAAACATTTCTTGACGTGCATCGACAAATTTTCCAAATTTGCGATAGTACTCTCACTTCGGTCCAGAACGATTGTGGACGTTAAGCCACAACTCTTAAAGTTCTTAAACGTGTTCTCTGGCACTAAAACCATATACTGTGACAATGAAAAGTCATTAAACTCACATAGCGTCAAAGCTACGCTAAAAAGCCATTTCGACATCGACATCGTGAACGCCCCACCCACACTGATGGAAATAGCGCGATGCCTTAAACTTGATAAGAATTTGGAAGATATCGAGGAAATAGTCCTTTTAGCTACCGTGCAATACAATCAGTCTATCCATTCAGTGACCGGAATGAAACCAATCACAATTTTTCGGTCGAAAAAGGACGTAACTCATATACCATCTCGTCTAAAAGAAGCCCAAGACAAAGAGCTTGATGCTCATAATAGGCGTAGGCAGGATAGGGAGTTCGACACAGGCGAAAAGGTTCTCGTCAAGAACAACAAAAGATTAGGAAATAAGCTAACACCTCTCTATACAGTAGCAGAAATCGGAAAAGACTTGGGCACTACGGTGCTTGTAAGAGGGAGGAGGGTCCATAAGGACAACCTCCGCTGAAACTTTGTAGCCACTAATAAAATTCATCTGTTTCAGGATCATCTTGGCATTGGTTGTAGCGATATCGGTATCGCCTTTGACAGCACGCATAATTGACTATACCACCGCAAAATATATCCCGGTGACTGCCGGAGATTTCGTTATTTGGGAAAACTTTGGACATATCAAACACCTCACCAATCTAACCCTGTACGAACGGCTAAGGGATGAGACATTTAACGCGACAGAGCATTTCCCGCAAACACACATGAGGAAGCTGTTGATCGCGGACATAAACCAAATGGACTGACTTTTACAGATACTAAACACACACAAAAGACAAACAAGGAGCTTGAACGCTCTCGGTACAATACTGAAATACATTATAGGCACTCCGGATCACGACGACTTTGAAATATTAACTAACTCCGCAGAAAAATTAATCGAACCACAGGAAACACAGTTCACCATCAATACAGAAGTCCAAAGGGAAATCAATGACCTCACCGTTACAGTAAATACAATTTTGAAATCATCTAAACAAAGGGAAATAGACACGGGCCACCTTTATAATATACTCTAAGTATAATATAATAATATAATAAAGAAATTTACTTTTTGATAAAATATCCCATGCCTAAGTTTAGATGGAAGAAAACTATAGTTTTACCAGTAGCTCACGGCCACCAAGTCCTACACTTACAAGAATCTACGTTAGCGACATGTTATAACCACACCATATCAGTGAGAATTTGTTGCGACACTACCCCAACATTCTGCCTGGCGGCATCAGCAGCGCAGCTTGACGTGGTGGCTGGTTAGGGATTTAGGGTAGAATAAGTTTTTCAGTTTATAACAACTCATCATTCGCTCCGCTACATATTGCGGATTAAATAAAGGATAAATTCTAAAATAAAGGTTTACAACTTACATAGGCTGACCATAAATATGAATCGAAAATGAGGGACAAAATTTCAAATGATATAAGTACGAACGTATATTTATGAAACTTGAAATCGTAAAAAATATTTATTCATCAAATGAAAAGCTTACAAACACATGTAATTCACATTCTCTTCAGACTTTTTGTTTTAACAAAAATAAACAAATTTGTAAGTTTAATTACAGGTATCTACAATAAATTATGTAGGTGCGAAATAAAAAGAGTCTGTTTATTTTTCTGCCTTAAATTTAGCTTGGGATCATATTTTATTTGAAATTAAATTTATTGACTATGAAACTATATTTTTAGCCATTATTGTGAGTAGATGTTTATTTAAGTTATTGATATTTAACAGAATTATTAATTTTCATTACCAATTCTTTTTGGCATTGTAAATAGTCCTTAAATTCAAAACAAGTGAGATCATAGTTAGATTTTGTTATCAATATCCCTTTAATAGTCCCCACTTTCATCTGGAATTTCACAAAATTTACAAGTGATTTACTTGTTGCCGCATCAATATTAGCCTGTCGAGGCTTTTTGGACATTAAATGGCGTTTAAAATCCAATAATGGCAATTAAAAAATAGCATTACATTTCAAGCACTTCACTTCACTGTCAAGTGATGCTTTCACTATAAACTCGAATTTACATTTCTTTTAGATTGTTGTTGAAGGTGCATTTTCTATGAGGAGTCATAATGCTACGATAAAAAAGAATTTGGTAACTTAATTTAATGTCCACAAATAAATTTTAATACGATTTACCAATTTCTTTCAAATTATTTTGCCTCGCAGCAGCCACAAAAGTTACACTCCAACTAAACTACTGCACAAGCTGATTCGCTTTTCTGTGCACACACTGTGATTCAGTGTTATTGCCGATGTTACTTTTGATTCGTTTCGGCAAACGATCAGCATTCACTCGACAACAAACGCTAACAAGAGTTGAGTGGCAACGAAACTGCGCGTTTGAGTTTAAGCATGAATGCTTTGTTTTGTTGTTATTTAAATTGCTTTTCGGGTAATGAGTGAAGTAACAGTTACAACAACATAGAATGAAATGAATCGCTCCAATCATTCGAATCAAACCAATGAACTGTTGCTTGCGTTCTACATTTTTGGTTTACAAAGAAAGAAAACAAAACAATTCATTCGCTTCATTCGATTGGATTGAACTGTTGTATGCGCTCTACGTTTTTCTTTGAAAAAATTAAGAAAATATAACGAAGCTGAAATGGATGGAGACGTAAGTACATTATTTTACTATTATAAATAAATTATTTTCGGATTACTATTATTTAGTATGTGTTGAGTATACTAAAAGATATCTATATTATAGTTAACTTCGAGTAGCTCAGTAATACACGGCGATAGTGTTAGCAATGAAGAGGAAAACTTTAAAGAAATTAAGCAAAAATTTTAAGCAAGCAGTACGAAATTTCTAACAAAAAAGGGCGTAGTGCAGTCTGGAGTATTTTCGGTAAGGTTAAGACTAATACGGGCGTCGAATTGAATAATATAGTTGCGTGCAGAACTTGCTGGAATATTTATAAGTTTAACCAAAATAGCACTTCTAATTTGGTAAGGCACAAGTGCTATAAAACTGCAAAAGAAAATACTCCATCTCTGAAATTAGAAGTTAGCACTGAATTGAAACATGAAGGAATAAATATTTTAACGATGTGGGTGATTGTAAATTGCCGCCCTTTTCAAATAGTGCAAGACAGTGGTTTACTGAAATTTTCTGAGTTCCTTGTGGTAATCGGCGCAAAATATGGTCCGCACGTAAATGTTGAGGCATTGTTACCACATCCGACAACAATATCAAGAAATATAAATAGTTTATACGACAAAACTCTGGCCATAGTCAAAACTGAATTGCAGATTATTATAAAAAATAGAGATAAGATAGGTTATGGCTTAACTTCCGACATATGGACCGATAATTACATAAGAACGTCATATATGTCCCTAACAATTCACTATGTGATGGATGGCAAGCTCATCAATCGTCTATTAGGATTATCAGCCTTTAAGGGAGAAAGATGTACAGGTAATACATAGTTATGGTTTCAGTAAAAAATTAAATTTATCAAATTTAATCAATGAAATTCTTCGAACTTTTCGTAAAATTTTCTCATTTTTGAGATTGATTTACATTGTTCCTGTTACAAAATTCATAGAAGTTTTTAATGTGTAAACATCTTAAGCCGCGGAAAAGAAAGAAAGGAACGGCAGGAGAAGAAAGGAAAGGAAAGAAAGGAAAAGGAAAGGAAAGAAAGGAAAAAGAAAGGAAAGGAAAGGAAAGGAATGGAAAAGTAGGAAAAGGAAAGGAAAGAAAGTTAGGTTTAGTTAATTCGCGATATGCAATTATATGTTTTGGTATGTTATATGTATTATGTTATGTTATATTATGTTATATTAAGTTAGTTTTCTAGTCGCATACACTTAAGAATGTTAACACATCAAAACTTTACGAGTATTTTGTACTCACACCTTTTTTTTCTTAAAATATTGAAACTAAAAAACGAGGAATTTCATTGACGAAATTTTATGAAAATTGCCAGTTATTTTTCTGTTCGCTGGTGTATATCCTAGGTAGTTGTCCAGTAAATAACATTAGGACTTTGAGCTATCGTAGAAACACTAGAAATTCTAGTAACTGTTGATTTTCTCTTTAGGGGAAAATATTCAACACAAGATGTTAAAACTATTACAATTTCATGACCTACTTGTTGAAAAAGCCGTCTTTGTCACTGATAGAGGAAGAAATATGAAGAAGGCTTTTGAGTCCTATGAAAATCTGTCATGCATCAACCATTTGCTAAACAATGTATTGGAAAAATCTGTGAGTGCTGTGGCTGAGTTGAATGCAATTGTCAATGCAGCTACTAAACTAGTAAAATTTTTTAAAAAGTCAAGTGAAAATTCAGTATTAGAATCATCTCTAAAAAGCTTTTCACCTACGAGATGGAACACTATATTTTATATGCTGAGCTCTATAAAAAAGAACTGGACAGATATTACTAATATTTTGCAAAACAAGCAAGAAATATCCAAGCTAAATGGCATTAACCTAAACCATGTGGAAGAAATTTTGAAAGTCTTAGAGGTTTTCGAAGAATCGTCAAAGGAGCTGGAAGGTGAAAACTATCCAACCCTCCATTTGGTCCTACCCCACGTTTACAGGCTAAAAGAAATTTGTAGAAGGAATGAAGTTGACTTAACTTTTATTAGCCAATTTAAAGAGAAGCTAAATGACTTGTTGGACACAATTGTGTTGGAAAATCTTACCATATACCACAAGCTAGCTGTATTTTTGTTTCCCCCAACGAACAAGTTAACAATTTTTAACGAGAATGATAAGCTTTTAATCAGAAACGAATGCAAAGCACAAATGTCGAACTACGTTAATGACGGCGCCGACCAAAGTGAGCAAAGTACTTCAACGAATCCTCCAACTCGCAAATCCCAGCTTTTTACTGTATTCTTACAGCCTACTCAAATGTCAAATGAGGGAGATAATGTAGCAAATGAGCTTGCTAAATACGAATCTACGAATGTCAAATATTATGACGAATTCAATGTTCTTCAGTGGTGGCAGCTGCATCAATTGGAATTCCCTTTGCTATATAAAGTAGCCAACAGTCTGTTAGCTATTCCAGCCAGTAGTGCCGCTTCAGAAAGAGTTTTCTCCAAAGCTAGGCACTTAATATCAGAGAAGCGGAGTGCAATCGGTTGCAATTCATTTTCAGTACATCAAATAATGTTTTTAAATAATAATATGGATATCAATATGTTCAGTACATGCTAGTAATTAATACTATATTCATACATATGTACACGTGTACACTCATTTCAGAGAATAAATATAAGTACTTAAATAAAGTTCTGCTTCTTTTAATGTACACATGCGAATATATCAGTGTTTGCTATACTTTTGAAACTGTTGCCTTTCGAAGCAATTGCTTTTCAGATCAATTGCCTTTCGGATCAGTGTAAATCGAATCAAATGCAAGTCGAGTTGTTTGTATAACCTGCAATAAAAGCAAGCAGTGTAGTGAGTGAGAAGCACAGTCGCTGTTTGTTTACAAATTATTTCACTCAGTTGCTTAGTTATTGTTGTGTTGATAGGGTAGCGAAGATTTATACGAGTGGCTTAGAATGCCGAATGGATGGATCGTTGCAGATGTTTAACTCCAACAATCATATGGTCAATGAGGATGGTACTTATTATCGAAAACTACTTAAATTCTGAATAGAAAAAGCACTGCCACCACAACCTTTTTAATATAAAACAGATTTTAAACAAAAAGGGGAATATTCATAGCTAAAATAAAATATTGATTTTAACTAACTTAAAATCAGTTTTTATCAAGACTATGAATATGCTCCAAAATAAATAAGTGGGGGGCACGAGGAAAAAAACAGAACATTTTGATGTTTTCCGAAAAATCAAAAATACGATGGATAGACGTCTGAAAACAAAACGGTCCCTCGTAAAACAGAACGGATGGTCAACCTAAGTATACACATACGCACTTACAAAGACTCCAAATTCAAAGAATACAGTTATAATTTTTGGTATTTTTTAGTTGGGAGCCAAAAAGAACAAGTAATGTTGTTGTATGGCCATAGTGGGCAAAAAGAGCAATTGGATGGCCACCGCTGCCCTTTTAAAAGCACAGCTGTGGATGCACGATCCGAATTTTTTGCGTAACGCTCAATTCCAATTGCCTGAGTACCGATTGCTAGAAAAAAAAAAAATATTTAACAATTCGTAGCAAATTAGATATGTAGCAAAATTCGTAGATATGTAGCAAAATTTCTTCTCATCTTAAGACTGAAGATATTCATAATGGTACTAATTTCGCATCATCCAGGGAGCGGAGCTTTGGTCATATTTTGTCGCTTTGTAAAATGAAAGATGTAGGCCATAGTCCAGTAGCATATTTTCTTTATCACATTTATAGATGACTTCGGTCTTTATCGCGTTGATGTTCGCTTGAGGCATTCCACACTAAGCTTTGAAGCACGACACAAATGTATTTTACCGAAAACTCACCCATTAACCTTCGCCATAAATACTACTTTTCACCTCACTTAATATAAAAATTACCTTAAATGTTGATCACTCAACACCCAACATATTTTGGAACATCGATACATATACTGGTTTGACTAGACTTGAAACTTTGGCGTAGTCGATAGCTAACTTTTTATCCAATTCATTGCACCCACACTTGTCATACAAAAGTAGCAGCCCTTTTTGTTGTTAACGGTTTCTTCCAAACAGCAGGAATTTTGATACTAATTGGCTTTTTGCCATTCTCTGATCTCCTTAACATCGTATAGCAACTGCCACATATTTTCTGAGGGACCTAGTCACAGTTTGCATCTGCAATTTCAGATCCGAAACATTTTTTATAGTGATCTCTTATAGTTTCAGTTATTAACCTATTTATGTTTCTTAGCAAAAACTGTATTTTTTTTCGTTATCACATACATATGTGATTCGGATTCGTCTTCACTCGTCGAGGCTTTCTTTTTCCTGCCATGCCGGCGTAAAGCCAGTACCTCACAATCGATTTGAAGTTGCTGAAATTGTTTTATTACTTTCCGAATACTTAGTTTAGTTTACCACTTTAAATTTTTCTGCTCAAAATATTTTCGTCCACGCAAGAAAAGAAGTCAACTGTACCACCGCGCACTTTTATTAAAACTTATAGCGTTTTCTTTTCTGCACGAAAATGTCGCCCTCACCCCAGCCCTGCAAAAATGTATGTTCTATTGTAAAAGGGGTATTACCTTAGAAGAGGGAAGCATTATCTTTTCTCAACAACCTTCCCCTACAAAAGTACAAAAAGGCAACATTTATTGCCCTCGCTTCCATTGACGGTGCTGGTAATTGCCCTTTCAATTAGCTGTGGAATGACAAAAGGACTGTTCCTTTAAACATAGTCAGTAACAACATTGCCTGAATTCTGCTGACAGCTATGGTAAAGTAAATGTCAGCCTGTTTAAACGAACGCTTCACAGGTAAGCCTATTAACAAATAATTTTGACACTTCATTTGGCGGCAGTGATTGTAAAAAAATAATTCGTGGCGCGTAAAATTATTATTAAATTGTTAAATTGTGTTGTTAATTAAATTTTTTAAAGTTAATACACGTAAATACGAAAAACAGCAATCTGCTACGCAAGTTTCTGGTCGTGGTAATACCTTGTGGCATAGCTGAGGCATAAGCTGGATTTTAGGAACAAGTTCCTCCAACTTTGAAAAGACAATAACCAATTGTCGGTACGATGTAGGAAAAGTTGTGCTGATATACATACATATGGCTAGCCTGAAGCTAAACTAATCTATGTAACAAAAGTGGGGAAAACATATGTAACGCGTTTTAATGCAGTGTGTGATTGTTGATGTATGTATGTATGTTAAGTGAATCTCCTGGATTGTTTTCTGTTTCACCTATGCGGTTTACGGTGGTCCAAATTTCACCATTTGTTTTATGTCCTGCATTTATTGGAATTTCAAAACGCTTATGTCGCTGCCCGCGGACGTGAAATCCAAAGTGATATTTTTATTTTTTGGAGACTTTGCAAGGAATAATTTATGTTTTTTAGTTCAAAAATGTACATAGCTGGATTTGTGAAAAAATTTTACATAGCTAATGTTACCAGTTTAGCTGCAGACTAGCCGTATGTTCGTAAATAAGTCCTGCACATCAGTGTTGCCATTTTGGTGCTTTTAGAGCTAGATCTAGCTCTTTTTTTTGGCGTTTAGCTCCAAAATTCCGTTTTAGCTCCTAGCTCTTTTTCTAGTCCTTTTTTTTCATTTTTAGCTCTTTTTTGGCTCCAAATTTATTTGTACAAATTGTATTGAAATATGAAGAAAGTTTTTATTTCTTTTATAATCGACGTAGAAATTATTATATTAGTTTCATTGTGTACCATGTGGCAACTTAGTTTCCCTCACCTATAACAAATACCTAAGGGCCACTTTCATAAAAGCCGGTTAAGCCTAATCGGTGATTAATTTGGCACCTAACCGTACAAAATACGTCAATTAAACTCCGGTTAGCGGCTACCGGCTTTTATGAAAGTGGCCCTAAATCGGTTAACTTTGTCGAGTAATATTCCTAAATGCCATATGTTTATTTTTCGAACAAGAATCAAAATGGAAAGGTAAGTAAATTGTGTGTAAAAAGCACTTTCCTAAGTTGCTAAAGATTCTGAACAACCTTACCCTCCGATTCTGTCTTCATGATAAAAAATCAGAAAAAATATTTCAAGCGTTTTGAATTCTGAGTCAGAATTAAAATGACTTCATTTGGCTTTGACGCAAAAATAAAAATAATTTTTGAGTTTTACTAACAATGAAATATTTTTTTCTTAACTATTTATCAAGCTTGATAATTTTTCAAGAACACACTTATTTTTTTTTGTTGACTTAGTTATACTTTTTATACGTTTTAAACATTGTTTAAGTTAAATATATGCTATAATAAATCTCTAGAAAAAACGTACATTAAAAATTTCTTTGAAAAAATGACTTGGGGAATGCTATAGAGTTTATCTGATAAATTTTTAAAATTATTGTCTGTCTGTTTGAACTTAAGGATCTTGGAAACTAAGAAATGAATTTTGAAAGGGACCTGCACTTTGTTCGAACGACAAACAAAATAGATATACCTATTTGTAGGGAGGTATGAACCTATGACATTTTTTTTCTTACATAAATTTATGTGAAGAAAAATTCACTTACTTTGTCAAAAAAAAAACTAAGCGCGCCTCTTTAAAATTTTTGTTCACTTTTTTTCAATTTCAGCTAAATCAAAAATCAATTGCATATGTACACTGCCGTCCTATGTGGGTATCAGCATATCTTTAATAAAACTCTAGATAAGTTGTTTCTGTATATTTGAAATTTCTTTGAAAAATGACTGGGGATGACGTGGGGAATGTTTAGGCAAAGCGTAAGAGTCAAATAGGGGGGAGATGGCAAAATGTCGAAGTTAGACTGTTAAAAAGCGCCTTTACTTTAGTTGGTTGCCGTAGACATAAACGGGATATAATGTGGGAAAATAAATATTGTTCTGAACCTTCTCAGCCTGTAAATTGTTTTCGCAATTGAAGGTAGCAGGAATTTATTAACTACTTAGGTACATACCGAGCAAAGCTGGGTACCCTGCTAGTATGAAATAAATGTAAAAACTTAAGTGCCATTTAGCTAATTTTTGTACATGTTTTGGATTTTCTTGAATAAATCTAGCTCTTTTCTAGCTCTTTTTTTTCTCAAATCTAGCTCCAAAATAAATTGTATCCTGGCAACACTGCTGCACATACATCTTCGTGACCGTGAATGTTTTAATTTTTTGGGAAATAGAAACTCAATTGACAGATGTGTATGAACGCGCAAAATAGGTAATTAATTTGTGTACGTTGTAGAAAGACTCCACTCATTCACTCTCATGTTCACGAAGATGAGTATGGGAGACTACACTTGGATGCATTCGGTAATATCATTCCTCTTATTTTTTATAGATTTGCATTGCCAATGGATAAGCGACTATTGGATACACCGCGTAAGCAGATCTTTTGGAGTCGTCCTCTTCCTCATCGGAGGATGAGGAGTTGACAATTGTTGTCCACCCAAAAATTAAGCATTTGCGTGTGAAGAACTTTGTCGAGGGCATAGTAAGCCTGTACACAAACAGCGAGGTAAATTTTTTTTGTCAGGCTGCAATTACTATTTCCTTCCCCAAAGTACAGTACTATAAATGATTTTAGTGGTATAGTTACTCTTATGCAAACAGGCTGTGTCGCAGTCTAGGATAAGGGCTGACTGTCGCACAGTGCACCATGTTATGGAAAAGGGACACATGTCAACATAATTATTTTATTATTATTTTTTATTATTTTTTTTTATTCAAGCAATTATCAATTTACAATTGGTCTAACTTCATAACCCGCGAAGCTCAGGTGCTTGTCTGCGGGTAAATCATATTGTAGTACACATTTTTTAGTTTATCGTGATAGCTTAAAATAACGTATCTATGTAAATATTTTAACAATTTTAAATGCTTTCAGAATTTTAGATTTAAAGAATTATAAGATAGTTATTATAAAATAGTTACAATAGTTACAATTTTAGCTGAGTTATTTGATAATTCCTACAATAAGCTTTTTAAATAATTTTTTAAAAGAATTTTTCTGTTTGGTGTGTTTGGCAAGTTAATCAAATGCAGTGGCAGTTCATTAAAAAATGTTGGTAAAATAACTGATAGTGTATGCTTCGAGTAGTTATTTAAAAATTTTGGAACCCTGAGCCTATTTTCTAACCGCCTTCGCGTTCCGTGCCTATGAGCAACTATGTTTTTAAACTCACTTTTATCGTAGAATTCGTTCAATATAGTTAATTTAAAGATCGACTTAACGTCTAAGAGATTTAACTCTTTATTTAAAGAAATGTCTGCCCTGTAAGTGTTTCTCTTTTTGGCTAGAATTTTCAAGTTGTAGTCTTGACTCATTTGGAGCTTTCTACAGCCTGCTGACGTTCCCCATGCTGTGATACCATGCCTAATATATGACTCTGATAAGCCCATATAGACGTGTCGAAGAACCTCATAGTTGCTACAGTAACTAAGATGTTTAAGAAAGTAAGATACCTGTCGCAGTTTTCTTTGCACATAGAGGATATGATCGTTCCATTTAAAATTATCATCAAGGATTATGCCTAGGTACTTGTAGGTCTGAACAGATTCTATTTGTGTTACACATGAACAGTGTGCTAGGTCCTTATGTAGGCAGTCATTGTGATGAAAAGTAAGATTAATTGTACTTGGTTTGATATGGGGTGGCCGAATATGCATTATTTTTGTTTTAATGGCATTTATTGCTAAGCCATTGTCATGTGACCATTTTGATACAATGTTCAACTTTCTCTGCATTATTTCGACGGCCGTCTTAAGATCTCTGTGTGGTACTAGGATTGCCGTGTCATCTGCGTAGGCATACACCTCACAATTTTTTAAACATTTTAACATACTGTTGGCATAGATAATATACAAAAGTGGGCCTAGTTTTGATCCCTGTGGGACTCCGCACGATGCAAATGTTTCTTTGCTATGTATGTTGTCAATTTTAACCCTATATTGCCTTAGTTCCAGATAACTCTTAAACCACCTGTGAATGTTCCCCCTTATTCCTGCATTTTCCAGCGCCTCAAGCAATTTTGAGTGTGACAAAGTGTCGAAGGCCTTACTAAAGTCTACAAACAGTGCCAAAGTGTGGAAGTTTTTACCTAAATTATTATTGACAATGTTAGCGAAGTTTCCGAGGAGTTGGTTGATATTCCGTCCTTTCTGAAAACCATACTGACGTCTATCGATTATTTCATACTTATCGACAAAGGTTGATAGCCTCCTGTGTATTACTTCCTCCATTATCTTTTCTATGACTGGTAGTATTGATATTGGACGATAATTTTGCGGGTCTGACTTCACCCCGGCTTTATATATAGGTCGTATAACGGAAATTTTTAAAGCCCTTGGAACTGTAGAGCTTTCGAGACTAAGATTCATGAGTTTTGTAATCACAGGGGTTATCACAGATGCGTTATTTTTCAAATCTTTTGGTCTGATTCCATCGTAGCCTGGTCCTTTCTTGACGTCAAGTCTTGAGATAATTGAAAAAATCTCTTCTTCGTTCGTCTCTTCGCAGTAAAAGGAGTTGCTTATCTTGCTTTCAGTTTCACTAATAGTCTTAAAATTGCATGTGTGTATCACACTTTTTACGCCTTTTTCAAATGACATCGAAAACCTGTCACATAAACCACTTATATCAATTTCTTTAAAATTTTTTTTGATACCTTCGTCGATACATTGACTTTTTCTCCCAATTATCTCGCTTACTATCTGCCAAGTCTTTTTGATATCATGCCTACATTCTACGAACTGATTTTTGTAGTAGTTGTTTCTGGTTCGTTGAATTTCTTTATTTACGTAATTTCGAAACCTTTTATACTCTGATTCTACTCTATTGTCTCTGGAGTTGGATTTCCACTTTCTATACATTTTATCCCTATTTTCACATAAAGCTATAATTTCACGAGTCATCCACTCGTTTGATTTTCTCTGCCTTTTCTTCTTTATACGAATAGTGGACTTTTTGTATATGTTATCAAATACAGTTAATATATTCGAATGCATTTCATCCACGTTGCGTGAATTTAGAGTGGGTTCCCAGTTCGCATTCATTAAATGTTCAGAGACTTTTATGCTACTTATTGAACTTGACGAACACGCATTTATATTTTTATTATGGTTGTTTTCCATAATAGTAACTCCGCATAAAAGGGAATAATGGTCAGATATATTTGTTTCGATGATTGAAGACAATATATTAGCGCCCTTACACCTAATAGAAACATGATCAATGCAAGTTCCTGTATCTCTCTTTACTTCCATTCTTGTAACGTCGTTCACAATCATTAGCATACCGTTTTCCGACAACATTTCTAAATAGATATTTGAAACATTATGGCTAGCATTAAGGGTATTAATATGTGAATTAAACCCCCGGGTTCAAACTTTTTTTACCTTCAGCTATATTACTATCGATTTAGGGGTTGAGCCTTTGGAAATCTGATTATAAAACTGTCTCCATACAAATAAAGACCACCCTAACGTACACACTAATATAAAAATTTCCTTTAATTTTTACTTTCACAATTGTGATGCTTACGACCTCCTCTAGGTACCATTTTTTTTTTCCTAAAACGTGGTGCACTCTCGAAAAGTTTCCCTACTCATAAAGGTGTTTTGCACACAAATACAATAGATCCTGCCCTCTAATAGGCATCAGACCACAGTAATTTTTCTGCTTTTTGCCATAATCCTATTCCGGGGACCGAAGCGTGTCTTTTCTTACCTCTTCTGACATTTACCGACGTGTTTTCGAATTGACGTATTATCTATACAATTACTAGGTAAAGATAGGTGTGTACCTAGTGTGGCCACGTTATCTGCGGTTACGTCAGGGTGCGATGAACGCATCCGTTCAAGCCCATGAAAGTTGTAATTATGATACTAAAAAAAAAAGCCTGATTTTAAAACATTTGTAAAAAACTTAATATTTTTTGTTTATTCATTCGTAGTTCAAAAAAAAATTTTCGTGTCGAGCGTGATAGTGCGGAATATTTAACTTCCCAATACTCACTCAGCACCTGCTACGTAGAGAGGAAGTATAAAGGAGGGAGGCCTCAAATGACCCCATGGTTATGGTAAATATTATTTAAGGAGTGATTAAACAATTGAAAGTTTTTAGGTAGCCTTATCAAGATATTTTTTTCTTACCAACCAGATTTCATTTAAATACTGAGTTGAATTTTTTGAGTTGAGCCACTTTTTTTCGAAGATGTACTATCTTTCTGAAACTTGCTTGTATAGCTTGGTAGAAGATACCATCTTTTATATATATATCAAAAATAAGCAAAATGAAAATACGGCCTTTTGTTTAATCACTTGCAGCAACAAGACCACAATACGAGAAGTTAGTAACTTATTTAATGTTTCGTACTCTTTCGCTCATTATAAAATAAACAACGTTATATCGTTTCTGGTTGAGCTATCACGTAACGTTATAAAATTTCCACAAACTGAATTGGAAAAAGAATGTGTAGCAAAAGACTTTGAAGCGATCTCGGGATTTCCTAACGTCTTAGGCTGCATTGACGGGACCTATATTTCTGTAAGGGCGCCACATATAACAACAGGCACGATACCATTTCCGTGACTATGCAGGGCATATGCGATGCAAATTTAAAATTTTTAGATGTTTTCACTGGTGTACCGAGCAGAGTGCATGACTCACGTGTTCTTAATTTATCTTTTATAAGTAAACAGCTACCAAATCTATGTTCGCCGAAATATCACCTCTTAGGCGATTCTGCCTACCCGATACGAAACTACTTGTTTGACCCCCTACAGAGATTACGTGAGCTCAACACAGCAAGAAAAAACCTACAACCTAAAATTTTGTCAAACTCGTGTACAAAACGAAAAGGCGTTTGGTATGTATAAATGTCGCTTCAGGCAATTGATGCGATTCGATTTTCATGATGTTGAGACTACAGCGAAGTTTATATTAGCATGCTGTGTACTTCATAATATTTGCATAGACAAAAAATATACACTTGAAGCAGAAGTGTATTATACTGCACCTGTTACTGCTGACGAACATTTTTCTGCTGAAACCAGCGACTCAGTCCTCACTGATCTTGGCAAAATAAAAAGAAATCAAATCAAATCACTTTTTTACCGATAACGAAGTAATTCGGTCAAATGTCTACAGATTTTGCACCAATTTTCGAGAAGAAGTTTCATGAACAGGTGAGCACATACATAAATAAATATCAATATGTCGCTGATACTTGTGAAAAGGAATTCGTTACGCATTATGATCGTTTAATGCCATGCTTAAAATGTATCATACAGAACGCCAAATCTGAGGATTTGCGTATGTTACGTGGAAAAACTAATGAGTGTGTTAGTTTGATTGGTTTGGAAGTTGGAAGTGAGAAATTTATAACTGATGCTGGTGAAGTAATGGATAAGTTATTAAAGACACACACTGAAGGGGATTTGCCCGGCGATGATCCACAAACATGTTATTTGATTACGGCTTGGGCTCGTATGTGTAAGATTTTGGGCAAACAGTTTGAACAATATTTATAATTGGTGATGGGGCCGGTAATGCATACGGCAGCCATGAAACCCGAAGTAGCATTACAATGACGAAGTGGAAGATATAGACCAAGAGCTGGCTACAGAAAAAAAAAAAATGATAAGGTGCAGTAAAAGTGATGATGTAAATACGTTCCTTACTAGTTGAGAATCGGTGTAGCGTTGCCGGCAGAAGTCCTTCCCGGGGAGGGATGCGTTGGCGAGCGTGCAAAGGTGTAAATTTTTATTGAAAAAAAAAATCATAAGGTGCAGTTCTGAAACTTGGTGAGGTTACAGTTTTTACCTCTAGAAATAAGGTAAAAGTATTGGCAGAACTCTAGGTCGGGGATAAAGGGTTGGCAGAAGTCGACAAAGTTGTAAAATTTTCATTGAAAAAAAAATCATAAGGTGCAGCTCTGAAATTTGGAGAGGCTGCAGTTTTTACCTCTAGAAATAAGGTAAAAGTATTGGCAGAACTCTAGGTCGGGGATAAAGGGTTGGCAGAAGTCGACAAAGTTGTAAAATTTTTCTTTATAATTTAATGATAAAGTGCAGTTCTGAAATTTAGGGGGGGGGGGGGGGGGGAGGGTTGGGTAGGGTTGGGTAGGGTTTGTGGTGGTTTAGTTATTAACTCTAGAAATAAGGTAAAATAATTGCCAGAACTCTAGGTCGGGGATAAAGTGTTGCCAGAAGTCGGCAAAGTTGATGATAAGGTGCAGCTCTGGCGATTTTGTTTGAAAGTTACTGAATGCTTAAAAAAACTTAATGCCGATTGCCAGAAGAGTAATTGAAGGCTAAGTATAGAAAAAACTATTATATATGTAGGTAGAGTCGACTAAAAATACACTTCCAAATTTTAAATAATAAGGTGCAGATTTGGCTATTCGTTCTTTTTATTACTTATGAAAAGCTGTGCATTAATAGACGGAAATCAACTTGATGGTTAATTGCATAAAAAGAAGAATATATTGTCAGAAATTGGTAATACAGAAAAAAAATGTTTGCTTTTAAATTAATTTAGGCAGGTTTGGCCATTTATGTGTACTTTTTATACCTAGTAGTGCTTCGCACACAAGGTATATTAACTTCATTCGCCTAACGGTAGTATGTAACGGCATAAACGAATCGAGATAGATATTGACTTATGTATATCAAAATGTACAGGAGGAAAAGAGAAATGGATTGAGCCATGTCCGTCCGTCTGACCGTCTGTCCGTCCGTCCGTCTGTGAACACGATAACTTGAGTAAATCTTAAGATATCTCAATGAAAATTGGTATACAGGTTCCTTTTAACTTATCTCGGAGCGCTATTGAAAATAGGCAGAATCGGTTAAAAGCCACGCCCACTTTCTATATACATATATAATATTTTCGAAAATACAACAAGTGTGATTCTTTACTTCATAATACACCTATAAGGATAAAATTTGGTGTGTACGTTACCGTTAAGGCAACAAATAATTTTCTAAATAAATTTTTAAAAAGGGGTGTGGCACCGCCCACAAATTTGGAAATATTATTAATCATAAATCAAAAATCGCTCAAGATAGCAAAATGAAATTCAGCACAGATATTTGTATTAATACCGGCAATATTCCGAAAAAAAATTAGCGAAATCGGTTAAGGTCCACGCCCAATTTTATACGAAAGAATTTGCAAAGGATCATGGATATATTGAATATGCAATAACTTTACTTACACTACGTGTAAATCATCTAAAGTGTTCGCGGGCAAAGAAAGTCGAATGCATAAAATTTTTCAAAAATGGGCGTGGCCCCGCCCCTTTATGGTATATTATTCCACAAAATTATGGTGGATTATTCCATAACTCTGGTAAAAATTGATTTATTGAAACGATATTTGGAGAAAGTGTTCAACATATAAAGCTAACTCTTTGCTGTAAAAATAAACAAAATTGGTTAACGGACACGCCCACATTTTGAACACAGTTCTGAAAAATTTCTTTGTAAAATTAAAGTCGCGATATTTCCATAATTGTATAAGTTATATAAATAAGATTTTACACACATAATAAGCTTTTTAAGCAAAACTTAAGTGTAAAAAAATGGTGTGGATTTTGGTGAAGAAGGCGTGGCGCCACCCACTTTTCAGCAAAAAAGGTCAGCTTTTTTCAAAAGGGATTGCTTGAAATTTCAAGAAGGTATTTTCATGAAAGTTCGTGAGGTGCTTCCCAATAGAATGTAGTATACTCCTGCCAAAAATAACGCAAATCGGATAGCAAACACGCAAAATACATATACAGCAGACAAGCAGTTAACACCCTACTGCCTTTTTATGTAATAATTTTTTTTATTTTCATACCTTTCATGAACCTGGGGAAAGTTATTTATATTTTGAAATTTAGTGATAGTTTAATTTACCACTTACAATAGAAATGATTCACTATCTATTACATCATTTTTCACCCCTATTCTGCATTACAATTACGTTCCCGCTCTACGCTCCGCTCGGATCGAAAATTATTCATTCTGAGTTACGCTTGAATCGAAAGAAGAAGAGGAAGAGCTATAAGTTTTTCGAAGTCAGCTGTTTGCCTTGGAATGTGTGAAATTGAAACATAACAAAGCAAATTACACAAATTAGTGCTATTGTAATAAAAGTAAAATTGTATTATTTATTAATTTAATTACATATATTACTAATGATGTTACCACATCTTCAGTAGGTAGCTGGCATTTTCAATAGAGTTGGTGCTAGAAGAGCCTGCTTCGTCGACCAGGTACACAGATAGTTGGTGTCGCGTCGTGGGGCCACACCATACGCCGAGCAAACATTAGACATGTCAGAGTTAAGTCTGACCACAGGTAGAACTTTTCGTTGGATGGAGACATTGGCCGTCCCGGAACTTACAAAGGAGTTTACGGAGTTTGTGTGGGAGCTGTGGAGTTTTTGGCATAATGACAAAGGAATGTAGGAGTCAAAGCCATTACCTTAGTTTTAATGGTGCTAGTAAAATTGTTAGATTGGTGTTTTGAATGCTAGTCCAATTTTCGGTAATTGTTACAACAGTTGCTGAGTGCTAATGCGTGCCCAAAAATGTCGGGAGGGGTATCAAGAGACGCATTTTGGTCCCATCAAGTTGATTTCCGCCTATTAATGCACAGCTTTTCTAATGTATAAGTAATAAAAAGAACGAATAGCCAAATCTGCACCTTATTATTTAAAATTTGGAAGTGTATTTTTAGTCGACTCTACCCACATACATATATAATAGTTTTTTCTATACTTAGCCTTCAATTACTCTTCTGGCAATCGGCATTAAGTTTTTTTAAGCATTCAGTAACTTTCAAACAAAATCGCCAGAGCTGCACCTTATCATCAACTTTGCCGACTTCTGGCAACACTTTATCCCCGACCTAGAGTTCTGGCAATTATTTTACCTTATTTCTAGAGTTAATAACTAAACCACCACCCACCCTACCCAACCCCCCCCCTAAATTTCAGAACTGCACTTTATCATTAAATTATAAAGAAAAATTTTACAACTTTGTCGACTTCTGCCAACCCTTTATCCCCGACCTAGAGTAGTGCCAATACTTTTACCTTATTTCTAGAGGTAAAAACTGTAACCTCACCAAGTTTCAGAACTGCACCTTATGATTTTTTTTTTCAATAAAAATTTACACCTTTGCACGCACGCCAACGCATCCCTCCCCGGGAAGGACTTCTGCCGGCAACGCTACACCGATTCTCAACTAGTAAGGAACGTATTTACATCATCACTTTTACTGCACCTTATCATTTTTTTTTCGTAGCCAGCTCTCCGTCTAATATTGAAGATGGCGTTGATTGGTCCTTTATCAATTTGGGCGAACAACAAAATTTTGACATACGCACTGCTGGCATGGAAGAAAAAGCATCAGCTTGTGAAATGTTAGTTTATTATGCACGAGAATTGAAGGAAGGTTTCGCAGACTATGCCGAAGAGGTTGTACGTCTAATGGTGCCAATGCTAAAATTCTATTTCCATTATGGTGTGCGTACAGCTGCTGCTGAATCATTACCATATTTGTTGGATTGTGCTAAAATTAAGGGACCACAATACCTGCCACATACCCTAGCCACATACCCTGGCTATACGTTTGTCCAGAATTATTGAAAGTAATTGGATTTACAATCAGAATTACTTAATTCCTTGTCTAAATGTATTGAAACATTAGGTTCGATTGTCTGATTGATGATGCAATGACCCAAGTATTGTAAATCATCACAAAATATATGGGTGAACATTTTGAACGTGCAGACAAGCGCCTACAAGCTCGTAATGAAGGGGAAGAGGAGTTAGCCGAACAGGACGATATCGATACATTTATATTATCGAAGGTGGTGGATATATCGCATGCCCTATTCCTCACCAATAAAGCACAATTTTTGCCTTATTTCGATCGCATAGTACCACATTTTATTAAACTAAACTGAATTGTTCATGGTCTGACAGGCAATGGGGCATATGTGCTTTTGATGACGTTATTGGTTAGTATTGTATATTTTCTTTACAAATGTATTGTATAAATTAATCACCTTGAATATTTTGTTTCTCTCATAGAGTATTGTGGCCCAGCTTGTGCAGCCTATCAGCAAATTTTCACACCACCATTATTACAATACGTTGGGGACAAATCTCCGGAAGTTCGACAAGCAGCCGCTTATGGCTGCGGTCAAGGGCGGATTTAGGGGTGGGGCACGGGGGCACGTTCCCCCCCCCCCCCCAAGACGGGGTTTTTTGTACTGTTAATACTCCATCACAGAGAATTTTTAGTCGAAAAAGACTACAAATAATTGAATTTAGCAACATTTTCGGAATCGTGCCCCCAACGGTATTTTTGTACACTAGGTATGGAAATTCCATTAAATAGATGAGGAATCACTGAATTTTCGAAATCTATTGCATATTGGTTCAGATATATATAAAACTCTGTGTAACGCAAACATCAAACTACATATTTTGTGTATCGTTTGGTTTGTACTGTGTGGATGCCTTGGTGCATGTGTAGGTACCCACCAAAAATTTCATTTCTTTTAGTTAGAAACCTTACATCGCTTGATTATACGGCTTACATAATTTAACCCTATTAATCAAAAATGAAATGGGTTTATAAAGCTTTTTACAATGACATTTTCATACCAATTTTGAATTATAACAGCTTATTAGAATATATATATATAATATATAATATATATGTATATATATGTATAAGAGGGTTAGGCTACGTTCAATTTAGGCCATAAACTCCATTTAAAAGGGGATTGTTTTTGTTAATTCATATTGTTGTTGTCAATAAACTCGAGTTTATGGCTCAACGTGAACGTAATATAAGGCCTTAAATTTGTAACGAATTCCGTTGTATGCAAAATTACTTATAATATAAATTTTTTTCTTTACTTATGTCATTAAGTAAGTCTTAAATGAAGATTAATTAAAAGAATCTCTCTCTGTGAGACAACCTTACGCATAAGGCCTGATAGAAGATGTAAGTTAGGCAATATTATGAAAAGAAAAGTGAATATAATGAACTTATTATAAGAATTGTTGTAAGGCCATAGAGGAACTATGATAAACTTATTATAATGTGATGCAGCCGTATACCTTATTCCTTATAATCCCTTATACGAATTTTTTGTGGGTATTGGCAATATTTGTTAACGGCTCATGCGACATCTGACTGAAACAACAACGGTTTGTGTATGAGGTTTGCTAAGTTTGCCCACAAGAACCCTTAAGGTTTTAAATTGCAACTATTTTTTGCAATGCTGTTAAAATTTCAAATTCGAGTCTACGCGACCTCCGCTCGAAGGGACATTTTGGAAAAACTTGCCTCAATTATTATTATTATTATTAACTTGCCTCAAAGTCAAATTTTTAGGGAACTTTTTAGAATCCATTTTCATACAAAGTTTTTCGAGCGTAAAACGCAGCATAATTTTGGCAAATGCTCAAAAACGAGTTGTCAAAGTTTAGTTGTGAAGTTTTTTCCATAATTATTTTTTTTTTTTGGATTTCTGTAGTTTACTATGAATAACACTACTTTATAAGGTTCCTCATATGTAGACATATACATATGAAAGGCTGGGGTAGTTAAATGAAAAACGTATATTTAAAGTAAAAGTGTAAAAAAATATTGTATCTACAGTAAAAGTCAGACAAATTGCTTTTTTCATTTAAAGTCGGAAATATGGTTGGAAAAATAAAACATATCTCTTACTTTTAATGAAAAAACGATTAGCCTGACTTTTACTGTACAATCTTTATTTATGTGATTGTATCAAACATTTTATAAGGTTTGCTTCACTTGCATTAAACATATTTTTTACTTTTACTCCCAACCTTTCATACATATATAGGTATTTCGAATCATTTGTTAACCTTAATTTTAGTTACATATCTCCCATTTTGTAAAGCATAAAAATGGTTACTGCCACGCCTATTTCCGAGGGGTTGATCATCGCGAAATCGTTTGAGCAAATATTCATAGCAATAGCTATAACACTCTACTGAAAAAAAAATTCCAAACGACAATTTTTTGGCACCATGCATAATGCTTTACATAAATCTACTCTTTTGATTTGCGAAAAATTTATTTTTGAGACAAGTTTTATTAAGAATTCCCATAGTGCGATGCATAAAAATTCATATGAATTTGTACCGCAACGCCTACTACCTTTGTGCCGCAGGAGTGCTTTATTTTCTTATTTTATTGCACTACAAGTTGACAAAAGTGATTAATTATTCGATTGGTCAAATAGTCCATGAAAAGTTGTGAAAAGTGATTATTGTTAGTGCTATCGTGTTTAAGTGATTTTGTTAAAAAAATGAGTGCCAGAAAAAGACAACAAAACTTAAGCGCGTTCTTCCATCCGAAGAAGCAAAGGTGTAATGATGTACTTCCTGATAAAGTGAGCGGTGTCCAATTACATTCCTCGGAGCCGGCGAGTACATCAGTGGCAACAGCCTCAACGAGCAACGCACTACAGGAACGGGATATAGGTGAGTAGTGTAATCCTTGTGGGTTTAGAAATTTTGTTTAGTTAAAAGTTGGATTGTATGGGAGGTACCACGCCCCTTTTTGGTTAACCACGAGTTTTATGGGTGAGAATGGTGCTGTCATCCTATAACTTTATACCAATTCTTATGTTCCTACTTAAAGCATTTTTAAAGAACAAATTGAGAAATTCCAAAACGGTTTGAAAATTTTAAACTTTTCGCTAGGCCCTGTGGCTTCAAGATAATGAGCAATCAACACGGATTTTTACCTTTTTTTGAAAAATGTACAAAATGTGTATTTTGCAGGAAAGGATATCGAAAACTTTAAATTTTGTTCCAGATATTTTTTTTTCTCTGTAAGCTCTGTTTTATTACAAAACAAATGAGCTTTCATCCAAGAAAATCGATGGATTATTACAAAAGTTATTAATGGTATTGGAATTGCTCATTTTATTCCTGAGCTATACATGATTAGGTGGAGCTAGGGTCGGCGCATAGGCGCAGATAAATGTTTGTTGAAAAACCTCGCCTTGATGCGGATCGCAGCGAGATGCTCGTCCACAGGGGTGAACGCTATTAGTCTTACACCACGCGATTTGCTGTGTGTCTGGCCACTGTAGTATACGTCACAAGGTTCGATGGTCGTCTTTCCTTGTCCCGTCCATCGTATTTCCTGCAGGGCGGTGATGTCAGCCTTTGCGTCCGTGAGGACATCAACCAGTCGGGCAGCGGATCCTTTCCCGGAAAGGGGTTTTGCTTTCATTTATTATGTTTATGACGTCTATCTTGGAGTGAAAAACTCAAATGTTTTGAATAAAATCTAAAAAATTATTCCAATTTATCAATATTTATAAATTTATATTTTTTAAGAAATCTATCATATTTAATATATAAAAAGTAAAAACGCAGTTTGTAGTTCTTCAATTTTATATTCACGAAATAGTTTGAAATTGCGTTAATTTTCCTAAAGACATCAACTATTTTCTTCCTAAAACTTTTCATTTGTAAAAGAGTCGACATATAACCCAATATTTCAATATTTTTCGGTTTATGACATCTTTTTTCCAGTGAAAAAACCGAATTGTTTGAAAAAAAAAGCTAAAAAATTATTTCAATTTATCAGTATATATTTTTTAAGAAATATATCATATTTAATATACCTACAAAAAGTAAAAACGCAGTTTGTAGCTTCTTCAATTTTATATTCACGAAATAGTTTGAAATTGCGTTAATTTTCCTAAAGACATCAACTATTTTCTTCCTAAAACTTTTTATTTGTAAAAGAGTCGACATATACCCCAATATTAAATTGGGCCAGTTAGGTTATGTGTTTTCAATATTTCCGAGTTGAATTTGACGAAAAAAACCAGAAAACCATCATATGTCTAAGTTGTAATATTCTCCCGCTATACGGACTTCAAAAAATATACAACTAAAAGAAAAATTGAGAAAACTGTCTGTATACCAAAAAAAAAAACACAATTTGGAAACCGGCAAATGTTAAGAAGTTAACGGAATCTCAAAATGAACTTTCATTCGTTTCAATAAATATCGCCAATTTTGTTCGATATGGCATCATTCTATGTGACCATTATATATATTATAAGTCTAAGGGCCACTTTCATAAAAGCCGGTTAAGCCTAATCGGCGATTAATTTGACAGCTAACCATACAAAATACGTCAATTAAACTCTGGTTAGCGGTTACCGGCTTTTATGAAAGCGGCCCTAACTATGTTGTTGGTATATGCCCATGAAATTTAATTTTGTTTATTGAAATATTGACGGAATATGAAAGGAGTGGTGGGTCTGATGGTGGACTTTCAAACATTACTAAGTACCGTTTTTGCCATCTCCTATTAATGATTACTGGTCTTTAATGGACGGATTTTTTTTGGTTAGTTGTCAAATTACCCGGCTTTGGAGTAAACCAGCTTTTATGAAAGCGACTCTCAATAACTCAACTATAAATAATTATTTTCAGCAATAAAAATGTCTCCAATATTTATGCCTCTAGGCATTAGGTACTGGAGAAAAATGCGAACAGAGGATTTAATAAGTTAAACTAATTTAAGGTGGTCGAATTTCGACCACGGGATATACAGTCGGACCTCGATTATCCGTGATCCGGTTAACCGGCAACCCCGATTAACCGTGATGGCCAAAAATCAGTCTATTGTTTTTTTTTGCAGTGTTTTCAAATTGTTTGCTTCGATTAACCGTGATTACCTCTATTATCCGTGATGGCAGCGAAAATTGTGTTTTTGTTAATATGTACATACATATGTATACTAAACATGAAAACGGGGAATTCCCTTGTTTGACGATGAGCCAGAAGCATTTACAAGTTATTATGCAAGTTATTTACAAGTTATTATGTTCACTTGTTAAATAATAAAAGTATTAAAAAAACTATAATCAAAATTGTTATTCGATTAACCGTGAAAATCGATTATACGTATCGCCTCTGGCCCCGACCATCACGGATAATCGAGGTCCGACTGTACTAGTTTTTATTAAAAGGACAGCAGCAAGTTGCCTTGCTGCGTATGTCCTGTCCTAATATTATTGAAAGGACTGCAGCAAATTTCTTTGCTACGTTTGTCCTTATTTAAAGATTCGTAAGCAGGATCGCCATGAAAAATGGGGCATCCAAAAAATGAAATAGAAATTAGTGTGTTGGCTGTGTGCCAAAGAATCATTCTGTTTTATTATAAAAATGTTAGCCTATTTATCTATATACAGTGCACTCGCGATAATATGAACTAATTAAAACCAGGCCTGTTCAGTTTTACGAGATTGTTCATATTTACGAAAGTCAACTTAATTGAAAAACATTATATTTAATTAGCTTTAGGCACATTTATTTTTTATTAAAAACCGCAAATTAAACGTTTATTCGTTTTTTTACATGACAAAAATAAAAAATTGTTACATTTAAAAAGTAAGTTATGCAAAAACTCATATGTATGTGTTCTGTTTAATTTTTGGACAAAATTTAGTTCACGTCGAAAAAAAATGAGTAATCCGCTTTCGTTGTTTCTTTTGTTCATGGCCAAATAACTAAGTTGCTAATTTCTACTGAGGACTGAACATAAGTGAAAGCATGTGCACACAAGCATTTCTCAGCGACGTTATGTGCATTTTATATTTTAATAACTAGGGGGTTCGCCAATTTATTAAGCTCTTGTAATTCGTTAGAAATTTGAAAATCAATAGTGTTCATATTTTAGAGCTTTGACCAAAAGTTCATATTTTAGAGTACTCAATGGAAGCGAAACGGTGTTCATATTTTGGGGTGTTCATATTGTCTCGAGTGCACTGTATATAAAATTCAAATTATGTAAATAGGTATAGATCGACTTGCGTCCTAAACTTATAAACCGATCGTAACCAAATTTTACACACCCACTGTACATCTTCCAGGGATGGTCACAGGCTAAAAAATATTTAGATAAAAAATGGGGGCGTGGCACCTCCCATACAAATGGAATTTTCCATTGTCCGTATCTCTGGAAGTATTTATGTTAGACCATTGAAACTCGGTAAGGGGTTATACGGGATCGATCCCTACCACCTCCAAAACAACTGGGTATAACGAAAAAGTGGGAGGGGCACCTCCCATACGAATGAAATACTTCTTAGTCGATATCTCTGGAAGTATTTTTGTTAGATCATTGAAACTCGGTAAGGGGTTATATGGGATCGATCCCTACCAACTCCAAAAAAATTGGGGTTAACGAAAATGGGGGCGTGGCACCTCCCATACAAATGGAATTTTCCATTGTCCGTATCTCTGGAAGTATTTATGTTAGACCATTGAAACTCGGTAAGGGGTTATATGGGATCGATCCCTACCAACTCCAAAAAAATTGGGGTTAACGAAAATGGGGGCGTGGCACCTCCCATACTAATTTTTCAAGCTAAATATCTCTAAAAGTATTTAAGGCAGGAACCTGGAAATTGGTATAGAGCTAAATGACATCAAAACAATTTTGGCGCAAAAAGTGGGGTTATCGTAAAAACGTTTAAAGTTAGGACCTGAAAATTTATTAATGATATCAATAGTTCCCATGTAGGAAAAATGTTTTCGCTATTTACTTACGCTCCGGGACAGAGAACTAAAAATTTTGAGTATCGTGTAGCCTTAAACGGAATACTAAAATTTTATATTTTTGAAGTTGTATGCACAATGAAGTAGTGAAAAATTAATAAAAAAATCTATTTCGGGAAGAACGAAGTTTGCCGGGTCAGCTATATTATAAAAATATGAAATCTTAAAGTATATTATTGATTTTGAAAGGCCCCCTAACTACTTACATACATCCCGAGCAACGCCGGGTACCCTGCTAGTACAAAATATTTCTTACTTTTTACTTATTTACTACGATACATATTTACTCTAATTCTTACATATTAAAGTAAAAGAGAATCAAGAGAGAATGCATTCCAATGCATGCATGTGCATATGTATGTACATATGCACATACATAAATATACATATTTTGTCAAAGCATATAAAAGAGTTTGCCCAATTCGTGGGAAAACTACGCATAGCCAAAATACATAACATCAGCAATAATTTTGGCTGGGAGTTTGTTTACGTTGGCGGTCGGTAATCAAGCCGCTGCTAGCGCTTGCATATATACATATGTAAGCATTTATATATGCAAGCGTTTTGGATACATATATATATATTTTAATATACCGTCTGTATGTAGGAATGTGCATGCATTGGACACACTACATGCCCCCCAGACGGTATTTTTGTACACTAGGTATGGAAATTCCATTAAATAGATGAAGAATCACTGAATTTTCGAAATCTATTGCATATTGGTTCAGATATATATAAAACTCTGTGTAACGCAAACATCAAACTACATATTTTGATTATTCGTTTGGTTTGTACTGTGTGGATGCCTTGGTGCATGTGTAGGTACCCACCAAAAATTGCATTTCTTTTAGTTAGAAACCTTACATCGCTTGATTATACGGCTTACATAATTTAACCCTATTCATCAAAAATGAAATGGGTTTATAAAGCTTTTTACAATGATATTTTCATACAAATTTTGAATTATAACAGCTTATTAAAATATATATGTATAATAATGGGACGGATTCAGATGAGGGGTCCAGGGGGTCCGGACCCCCCCGAAATGGATGACCAGTTACTTATTACAGATTCTGTTCGAACGTATCTGCAGAAAACCTATTTGCGAAATAAAACTGGAGAAGAACGTTTGAATGGATTCGCAATGTTGAATATTCACAGAGATTTCGAAGTTACTCATCACGGTGGGTTTTAAGCATGTTTTATTAAAAGGTTCACGTCTATCCATTTTTTCGTTTGAATGCTCGAATATGTATTAAAATAAGATGATATGTTGATTTTTAGCATTTTTCCTCGAGCTATTTTTTAAAAAACTCATTTTAAAAATGTAAAATACCAAATTTTGAGTTTTTTGAATTTTTCTGGACAATGTTAAGTTTTATCTTAAAACTACCAGAGACAAAGTTGTAGACCTGAAAATTCTCTACAAAAAGGGTGTGAGCAGTTTTTATCTACGAGTCACCAGTTCTGAGATATCGCGATTGCAAATCTAATTCTATACATTATAAGAACATAAATGCCACGTATAGACTTTTCCGGATTTTTCTCGAAAACGGTTATATGTATCGAAACATTTTCTTTTACCGTTTGTTCGTCACGAAGCTCCTCATTGACAATGAAAATAGTTATTTTTGTAAACCCTATAGTTCCCTAGCTAGAGCCAAATTTGCTCCATTCGTGATATCAAAAAGTAATAGTGGTTTAAATTTAGATATCTTGTATAACGAAATTTCGGTAGAGCTAAATTTTTGTGGAGAGCTTCGGTTGACCCCCAGAAAGAAAAGTCCGTAGCGTTATATGTATGTATGTACATATCGTCTGTCATTCGAAAATTTAAGAATGCATTGCAAATATATAATAATTTTACTGTGTAAGTATACATATATGAGTGAGTTTTTGTTATTCATACCTCCGATTATTATGTTTCAACTTTTCTTGTGAATGTTGTATTGGAGATTTCAAATCTGGACCCCCCCCCGAAAAATTTTCCTGGATCCGCCCTTGGTATAATATATAATATATATGTATATATATGTATAAGAGGGTTAGGCTACGTTCAATTTAGGCCATAAACTCCATTTAAAAGGGGATTTTTTTTTGTTAATTCATATTGTTGTTGTCAATAAACTCGAGTTTATGCCTCAACGTGAACGTAATATAAGGCCTTAAATTTGTAACGAATTCCGTTGTATGCAAAATTACTTAGAACATACGTTTTTATACCCAGCGTACTAGTCCTAGTACAAGGGTATTATAACTTTGTTGGGATAACGGTTGGTTGTACAGGTATAAAGGAATCGAGATAGATATAGACTTCCATATATCAATATCATCAGGATCGAAAAAAACTTTGATTGAGCCATGTCCGTCAGTCCGTCTGTCCGTCCGTCTGTCCGTTAACACGATAACTTGAGCAAATAATGAGATATCTTCACCAAATTCGGCATGCGTACTTATTTGGGTTCAGAATAGATTGGTATTGAAAATGGGTAAAGTCGGACCATAACCACGCCCCTTTTTCGATATCGAAAATTTCGAAAAACGTATAAAACGGGTTAATTCAATATTAGAAGCAGATACAATGATAAAATTTGCAATATGTATTGATTTCGATGTTCTAAGGCCGATTTTATCAAATTTTTTTAAAAGGGGCGTGGCACCGCCCACATATATTTGAAGAAATTTTCAAATTTTGACTCTCAATAACTTCAGAACAGTTTGTGCTAGTATAACGAAATTTTGTAGAGGGCATACTATTGTTGTGTTAAATTCAGTTATAGAAAATAAACGAAATCGCTTCGCGACCACGCCTACTTTGTCATAAAAGTTATATTGAAAGGAGGTGGAAATATTGAAAAGTCCATATCTAATTAACTGATACCGCTATAATAATATAATTTGGTACATACATCAATTTCTTTGTATTATTTTTGCAAAATTTTGGAAAGTGGGCGTGGCACCGCCCACTTATGAGTCACGCAATTTTCCAATTCGACTGCTAATAACTTCAGGACGGTGTGAGATAGATTTGCCAAACTAGGTACCAGGCATGTTATGCTTCTGTAAAGTACTATCACAGAAAATAATAAAAATCGGTGAACGACCACGCCCACTTTTGGACTAAAGTTCTCTAAACGAGAGTTAGGAAACCGGAATATGCAATATCTGTGTAACTGATAAAGATATAATGTTAAAATTTAGTACACTTATTCACCTGATGATGTTATTAGTGATGTTTAAAGGTTTTTTGGTGATATTTTGGAAAATGGGCGTGGTACCGCCCACAAGTGAATAAACAAAATATCAACATTTCACTATTAACAAGCCACTGTGAAAGTATCATAAAGATCTGCAATGAAAACTGATCTTCAATAGGGACAAACAACATAATAAAATCCGTGGGCGTGCCACCACCCACTTTTTTACAATTATGTAAATATTGATTAATGGACGCATATATCCGTACATCGAAAAATTTCACAAAATACGTTAAAAGTTATGGGCATGGCACGCCTTCTTTTCCAAAGTTATATATAGGACATGGTATAACCCTTGAAAAGATCGATTCAGTACTTTTGGCTCATGTAAGCGGTTAAAGCTTTATAAGCAAGGAGCGTGGCCGCGCCCACCAAATTCGCTATTGTTTAGGCTCGGCATAGATTGGTTTTTAAAATGGGCGAAATCGGATGAAAACCACGCCCCCTTTTTCTAAAAACTAACGCTGGGTATTTAATGTTCGGTTCACCCGAACTTAGACTTCCTTACTTGTTAGTTAAAGTTTTATCTAACGGCTTATACTAAGTTCGCAAAAAAGTCCATTAAGGCTTCAAAAACACATTATTTTAATATCGTGTTCATTAGACTCGGCCAAACAAAAAAAAAATAATTTGGGTGTGGTTGCTGAGTGACCTTGCTCAATCCCGACTCTTGCGTCCTCTTTCGTACACTCTGGGCAACGTGGGCTTCCTAGGCTCGCGGCAGAAAGAGAGGGAGCGCCGGTGGGGCCACTCTGACGTATTTGGTTTAAGGGCTCACCGAGGTCTTTTTCGCAGCGTCTGTACACCAGGAGGTGCGGTTGCAAGCGGCCGTCTGTCTTGGATCAAGCGGCTCGCTATATAAATGTGTAAATTTACTTCAAAACCCCGAAAAAGGGTTGTGCGCTGGGTTTGGGACCAGCCACGTAAAAACCAACACCAATGAAACCAAAACCCCTTTCCGGGGAAGGATCCGCTGCCCGACTGGTTGATGTCCTCACGGACGCAAAGGCTGACATCACCGCCCTGCAGGAAATACGATGGACGGGACAAGGAAAGACGACCATCGAACCTTGTGACGTATACTACAGTGGCCAGACACACAGCAAATCGCGTGGTGTAAGACTACTAGCGTTCACCCCTGTGGACGAGCATCTCGCTGCGATCCGCATCAAGGCCTATGCGCCGACCCTAGCTCCACCTAATCATGTATAGCTCAGGAATAAAATGAGCAATTCCAAAACCATTAATAACTTTTGTAATAATCCATCGATTTTCTTGGATGAAAGCTCATTTGTTTTGTAATAAAACAGAGCTTACAGAGAAAAAAAAATATCTGGAACAAAATAAAAAGTTTTCGATATCCTTTCCTGCAAAATACACATTTTTTACATTTTTCAAAAAAAGGTAAAAATCCGTGTTGATTGCTCATTATCTTCGAGCCACAGGGCCTAGCGAAAAGTTTTGTATGCATGGCTTACAGAAAATTTTATTAGCTTTTAAAATTTTCAAACCGTTTTGGAATTTCTCAATTTGTTCTTTAAAAATGCTTAAAGTAGGAACATAAGAATTGGTATAAAGTTATAGGATGACAGCACCATTCTCACCCATAAAACTCGTGGTTAACCAAAAAGGGGCGTGGTACCTCCCATACAATCCAACTTTTAACTAAACAAAATTTCCTAACCCACAAGGATTACACTACTCACCTATATCCCGTTCCTGTAGTGCGTTGCTCGTTGAGGCTGTTGCCACTGATGTTCGCGCCGGCTCCGCGGAATGTAATTGGACACCGCTCACTTTATCAGGAAGTACATCATTACACCTTTGCTTCTTCGGATGGAAGAACGCGCTTAAGTTTTTTGTCTTTTTCTGGCACTAATTTTTTTAACAAAATCACTTAAACACAATAGCACTAACAATAATCACTTTTCACAACTTTTCATGGACTATTTGACCAATCGAATAATTAATCACTTTTGTTAACTTGTAGTGCAATAAAACAAGAAAATAAAGCACTCCTGCGGCACAAAGGTAGTAGGCGTTGCGGTACAAATTCATATGAATTTTTATGCATCGCACTATGGGAATTCTTAATAAAACTTGTCTCAAAAATAAATTTTTCGCAAATCAAAAGAGTAGATTTATGTAAAGCACTAGCAGGGTACCCGGCGTTGCTCGGGATGTAAGTAGTTAGGGGGACTTTCAAAATCAATAATATACTTTAAGATTTCATATTTATATAATATTATTGCCTACTGAAGAATTTACCAAATTCGAATATTTTGAAAATTTTGAAAAAAGAGTATTGAAAACCGGTTTTCAAAAATTTTCTTTTGCGGTATTCGTTGGTAACGTTAGGGGGCCTTTCAAGAATTCAATTTTGACAAATTGTGCCAGGATGAATTGAACTTCAAATGTTGATTTGATACAATATTGTAGGGTAATATTAAGGTTTTTCTGCAATCGCATTTTTACAAATGAAACCTGGGGCCTTTCCCTTTCGTTTGATACCCATATTGTTAGTCAAGTTTAAGGTTTTTGGGCAATCACATTTTCACCGATAACTCAGTTATCGATCAATTTACCGAAACCTATCGAAGTCCAAATGAAACCTGCGGCCTTCTCCTTTCGTTTTATACCCATATTATAGGGTAATGTTAAGTTTTTTGGGCAATCACCGACAACTCAGTTATCGATAAACTTATCGAAATATATCGAAATCCAAATGAAACCTGGAGCTATCTCCTTTCATTTGATACCCATATTGTAGGGTAAAATAGAGGTTTTCGGGCAATCGCATTTTGACCGATGACTCAGTTATCCATCAATTTATCGAAATATATTGAAGTACAAATGAAACCTGGGGCCTTCCCCTTTCGTTTGATGCCCATATTGTAGGGCAATTTTAAGGTTTTTGTGCAATAACATTTTCACCGATAACTTAGTTATCGATAAATTTATCGAAATATATTTGTGCAATAACATAACTTAGTTATCGATCAATTTATCGAAACCTATCGAAGTCCAAATGAAACCTGGAGCTATCCCCTTTCGTTTGATACCCATATTGCCGGGTAATATTAAGGTTTTCCGGCAATCGAATTTTGACCGATAACTTAGTTATAAAGAAAAATTTTACAACTTTGTCGACTTCTGCCAACCCTTTATCACCGACCTAGAGTAGTGCCAATACTTTTACCTTATTTCTAGAGGTAAAAACTGTAACCTCACCAAGTTTCAGAACTGCACCTTATGATTTTTTTTTTCAATAAAAATTTACACCTTTGCACGCACGCCAACGCATCCCTCCCCGGGAAGGACTTCTGCCGGCAACGCTACACCGATTCTCAACTAGTAAGGAACGTATTTACATCATCACTTTTACTGCACCTTATCATTTTTTTTTCGTAGCCAGCTCTCCGTCTAATATTGAAGATGGCGTTGATTGGTCCTTTATCAATTTGGGCGAACAACAAAATTTTGACATACGCACTGCTGGCATGGAAGAAAAAGCATCAGCTTGTGAAATGTTAGTTTATTATGCACGAGAATTGAAGGAAGGTTTCGCAGACTATGCCGAAGAGGTTGTACGTCTAATGGTGCCAATGCTAAAATTCTATTTCCATTATGGTGTGCGTACAGCTGCTGCTGAATCATTACCATATTTGTTGGATTGTGCTAAAATTAAGGGACCACAATACCTGCCACATACCCTAGCCACATACCCTGGCTATACGTTTGTCCAGAATTATTGAAAGTAATTGGATTTACAATCAGAATTACTTAATTCCTTGTCTAAATGTATTGAAACATTAGGTTCGATTGTCTGATTGATGATGCAATGACCCAAGTATTGTAAATCATCACAAAATATATGGGTGAACATTTTGAACGTGCAGACAAGCGCCTACAAGCTCGTAATGAAGGGGAAGAGGAGTTAGCCGAACAGGACGATATCGATACATTTATATTATCGAAGGTGGTGGATATATCGCATGCCCTATTCCTCACCAATAAAGCACAATTTTTGCCTTATTTCGATCGCATAGTACCACATTTTATTAAACTAAACTGAATTGTTCATGGTCTGACAGGCAATGGGGCATATGTGCTTTTGATGACGTTATTGGTTAGTATTGTATATTTTCTTTACAAATGTATTGTATAAATTAATCACCTTGAATATTTTGTTTCTCTCATAGAGTATTGTGGCCCAGCTTGTGCAGCCTATCAGCAAATTTTCACACCACCATTATTACAATACGTTGGGGACAAATCTCCGGAAGTTCGACAAGCAGCCGCTTATGGCTGCGGTCAAGGGCGGATTTAGGGGTGGGGCACGGGGGCACGTTCCCCCCCCCCCCCCAAGACGGGGTTTTTTGTACTGTTAATACTCCATCACAGAGAATTTTTAGTCGAAAAAGACTACAAATAATTGAATTTAGCAACATTTTCGGAATCGTGCCCCCAACGGTATTTTTGTACACTAGGTATGGAAATTCCATTAAATAGATGAGGAATCACTGAATTTTCGAAATCTATTGCATATTGGTTCAGATATATATAAAACTCTGTGTAACGCAAACATCAAACTACATATTTTGTGTATCGTTTGGTTTGTACTGTGTGGATGCCTTGGTGCATGTGTAGGTACCCACCAAAAATTTCATTTCTTTTAGTTAGAAACCTTACATCGCTTGATTATACGGCTTACATAATTTAACCCTATTAATCAAAAATGAAATGGGTTTATAAAGCTTTTTACAATGACATTTTCATACCAATTTTGAATTATAACAGCTTATTAGAATATATATATATAATATATAATATATATGTATATATATGTATAAGAGGGTTAGGCTACGTTCAATTTAGGCCATAAACTCCATTTAAAAGGGGATTGTTTTTGTTAATTCATATTGTTGTTGTCAATAAACTCGAGTTTATGGCTCAACGTGAACGTAATATAAGGCCTTAAATTTGTAACGAATTCCGTTGTATGCAAAATTACTTATAATATAAATTTTTTTCTTTACTTATGTCATTAAGTAAGTCTTAAATGAAGATTAATTAAAAGAATCTCTCTCTGTGAGACAACCTTACGCATAAGGCCTGATAGAAGATGTAAGTTAGGCAATATTATGAAAAGAAAAGTGAATATAATGAACTTACATATTATAAGAATTGTTGTAAGGCCATAGAGGAACTATGATAAACTTATTATAATGTGATGCAGCCGTATACCTTATTCCTTATAATCCCTTATACGAATTTTTTGTGGGTATTGGCAATATTTGTTAACGGCTCATGCGACATCTGACTGAAACAACAACGGTTTGTGTATGAGGTTTGCTAACTTTGCCCATAAGAACCCTTAAGGTTTTAAATTGCAACTATTTTTTGCAATGCTGTTAAAATTTCAAATTCGAGTCCACGCGACCTCCGCACGATGGGGCATTTTGGAAAAACTTGCCTCAATTATTATTATTATTATTAACTTGCCTCAAAGTCAAATTTTTAGGGAACTTTTTAGAATCCATTTTAATACAAAGTTTTTCGAGCGTAAAACGCAGCATAATTTTGGCAAATGGTCAAAAACGAGTTGTCAAAGTTTAGTTGTGAAGTTTTTTTGCAAAATTATTTTTTTTTTTTGGATTTCTGTAGTTTACTATGAATAACACTACTTTATAAGGTTCCTCATATGTAGACATATACATATGAAAGGCTGGGGTAGTTAAATGAAAAACGTATATTTAAAGTAAAAGTGTAAAAAAATATTGTATCTACAGTAAAAGTCAGACAAATTGCTTTTTTCATTTAAAGTCGGAAATATGGTTGGAAAAATAAAACATATCTCTTACTTTTAATGAAAAAACGATTAGCCTGACTTTTATTGTACAATCTTTATTTATGTGATTGTATCAAACATTTTATAAGGTTTGCTTCACTTGCATTAAACATATTTTTTACTTTTACTCCCAACCTTTCATACATATATAGGTATTTCGACTCATTTACTAACCTTAATTTTAGTTACATATCTCCCATTTTGTAAAGCATAAAAAGTTTTACTGCTACGCCTATTTCCGAGGGGTTGATCATCGCGAAATCGTTTGAGCAAATATTCATAGCAATAGCTATAACACTCTACTGAAAAAAAAATTCCAAACGACAATTTTTTGGCACCATGCATAATCCTACTAATATTATAAATGTGAATGTAGCGATGTTTGGATGTTTGGATGTTTGGATGTTTGGATGTCCAGACGTTTGCTTTTGTTCCCTAAAAACTTGAGAATGGCTAGACGGATTTTGTTGAAATTTGGCACGCCTACAGGTTATAGTCTGGAAGGAGCTATAGGCTATTTTTTTTTTTTAATTTTGGGGGTTCCGACCCTGCTAGGGACCGTTACTTTTCGAAATTTTTTTTATTCCATATAACTCTAAGTATATTGAAACTATACTTATGATATTTCGCATATATGTACATAGGTATAGAAAGATCGTACAATATGGGTATCAAACGAAAGGGGATGACCCCAGGTTTCATTTTGGCTTCGATATATTTCGATAAATTTATCGATAACCAAGTTATCGGTCAAAATTCGATTGCCCGAAAACCTTAATATTACCCTACAATATGGGTATCAAAGGAAAGGGGATGGCCCCAGGTTTCATTTGGGCTTCGATATATTTCGATAAATTTATCGATAACTGAGTTATCGGTGATTGCCCAAAAGACTTAACATTACCCTATAATATGGGTATCAAACGAAAGGGGAGGGCCCCAGGTTTCATTTTGGCTTCGATATATTTCGATAAATTGATCGATAACTAAGTTATCGGTCAAAATTCGATTGCCCATAAACCTTAATATTACCCTACAATATGGGTATCAAACGAAAGGGGATGGCCCCAGGTTTCATTTGGGCTTCGATATATTTCGATAAATTTATCGATAACTGAGTTATCGGTGAAAATGTTATTGCCCAAAAACCTTAAACTTGCCCTACAATATGGGTATCAAACGAAAGGGGATAGCTCCAGGTTTCATTTGGACTTCGATAGGTTTCGATAAATGTATCGATAACTGAGTTATCGGTGAAAATGTTATTGCACAAAAACCTTAAACTTGCCATACAATATGGGTATCAAACGAAAGGGGATAGCTCCAGGTTTCATTTGGACTTCGATAGGTTTCGATAAATGTATCGATAACTGAGTTATCGGTGAAAATGTTATTGCACAAAAACCTTAAAATTGCCCTACAATATGGGTATCAAACGAAAGGGGATAGCTCCAGGTTACATTTGGACTTCGATATATTTCGATAAATTTATCGATAACTGAGTTATCGGTGATTGCCCAAAAAACTTAACATTACCCTATAATATGGGTATCAAACGAAAGGGGAGGGCCCCAGGTTTCATTTTTGCTTCGATATATTTCGATAAATTGATCGATAACTAAGTTATCGGTCAAAATTCGATTGCCCATAAACCTTAATATTACCCTACAATATGGGTATCAAACGAAAGGGGATGGCCCCAGGTTTCATTTGGGCTTCGATATATTTCGATAAATTTATCGATAACTAAGTTATCGGTCAAAATTCGATTGCCCATAAACCTTAATATTACCCTACAATATGGGTATCAAACGAAAGGGGATGGCCCCAGGTTTCATTTGGGCTTCGATATATTTCGATAAATTTATCGATAACTGAGTTATCGGTGAAAATGTTATTGCCCAGAAACCTTAAACTTGCCCTACAATATGGGTATCAAACGAAAGGGGATAGCTCCAGGTTTCATTTGGACTTCGACAGGTTTCGATAAATGTATCGATAACTGAGTTATCGGCGAAAATGTTATTGCACAAAAACCTTAAACTTGGCCTACAATATGGGTATCAAACGAAAGGGGAAGGCCCCAGGTTTCAATTTAGCTTTGATGTATTTCGATAAATTGATCGATAACTAAGTTATCGGTCAAAATTCGATTGCCCGAAAACCTTAATATTACCCGGCAATATGGGTATCAAACGAAAGGGGATAGCTCCAGGTTTCATTTGGACTTCGACAGGTTTCGATAAATGTATCGATAACTGAGTTATCGGCGAAAATGTTATTGCACAAAAACCTTAAAATTACCCTACAATATGGGTATCAAACGAAATGGGAAGGCCCCAGGTTTCATTTGTACTTCAATATATTTCGATAAATTGATCGATAACTGAGTCATCGGTCAAAATGCGATTGCCCGAAAACCTCTATATTACCCTACAATATGGGTATCAAACGAAAGGAGATAGCTCCAGGTTTCATTTGGACTTCGATATATTTCGATAAGTTTATCGATAACTGAGTTATCGGTGATTGCCCAAAAAACTTAACATTACCCTATAATATGGGTATAACACGAAAGGAGAAGGCAGCAGGTTTCATTTGGACTACGATAGGTTTCGATAAATTGATCGATAACTGAGTTATCGGTGAAAATGTGATTGCCCAAAAACCTTAAACTTGACCTACAATATGGGTATCAAACGAAAGGGGAAGGCCACAGGTTTCAATTTAGCTTTGATATATTTCGATAAATTGATCGATAACTAAGTTATCGGTCAAAATTCGATTGCCCGAAAACCTTAATATTACCCGGCAATATGGGTATCAAACGAAAGGGGAAGGCCCCAGGTTTCAATTGTACTTCAATATATTTCGATAAATTGATCGATAACTTAGTCATCGGTCAAAATGCGATTGCCCGAAAACCTCCATATTACCCTACAATATGGGTATCAAACGAAAGGAGATAGCTCCAGGTTTCATTTGGACTTCGATATATTTCGATAAGTTTATCGATAACTGAGTTATCGGTGATTGCCCAAAAAACTTAACATTACCGTATAATATGGGTATAACACGAAAGGAGAAGGCAGCAGGTTTCATTTGGACTACGATAGGTTTCGATAAATTGATCGATAACTGAGTTATCGGTGAAAATGTGATTGCCCAAAAACCTTAAACTTGGCCTACAATATGGGTATCAAACGAAAGGGGAAGGCCCCAGGTTTCAATTTAGCTTTGATGTATTTCGATAAATTGATCGATAACTAAGTTATCGGTCAAAATTCGATTGCCCGAAAACCTTAATATTACCCGGCAATATGGGTATCAAACGAAAGGGGATAGCTCCAGGTTTCATTTGGACTTCGATAGGTTTCGATAAATTGATCGATAACTAAGTTATGTTATTGCACAAATATATTTCGATAAATTTATCGATAACTAAGTTATCGGTGAAAATGTTATTGCACAAAAACCTTAAAATTGCCCTACAATATGGGCATCAAACGAAAGGGGAAGGCCCCAGGTTTCATTTGTACTTCAATATATTTCGATAAATTGATGGATAACTGAGTCATCGGTCAAAATGCGATTGCCCGAAAACCTCTATTTTACCCTACAATATGGGTATCAAATGAAAGGAGATAGCTCCAGGTTTCATTTGGATTTCGATATATTTCGATAAGTTTATCGATAACTGAGTTGTCGGTGATTGCCCAAAAAACTTAACATTACCCTATAATATGGGTATAAAACGAAAGGAGAAGGCCGCAGGTTTCATTTGGACTTCGATAGGTTTCGGTAAATTGATCGATAACTGAGTTATCGGTGAAAATGTGATTGCCCAAAAACCTTAAACTTGACTAACAATATGGGTATCAAACGAAAGGGAAAGGCCCCAGGTTTCATTTGTAAAAATGCGATTGCAGAAAAACCTTAATATTACCCTACAATATTGTATCAAATCAACATTTGAAGTTCAATTCATCCTGGCACAATTTGTCAAAATTGAATTCTTGAAAGGCCCCCTAACGTTACCAACGAATACCGCAAAAGAAAATTTTTGAAAACCGGTTTTCAATACTCTTTTTTCAAAATTTTCAAAATATTCGAATTTGGTAAATTCTTCAGTAGGCAATAATATTATATAAATATGAAATCTTAAAGTATATTATTGATTTTGAAAGTCCCCCTAACTACTTACATCCCGAGCAACGCCGGGTACCCTGCTAGTGCTTTACATAAATCTACTCTTTTGATTTGCGAAAAATTTATTTTTGAGACAAGTTTTATTAAGAATTCCCATAGTGCGATGCATAAAAATTCATATGAATTTGTACCGCAACGCCTACTACCTTTGTGCCGCAGGAGTGCTTTATTTTCTTATTTTATTGCGCTACAAGTTAACAAAAGTGATTAATTATTCGATTGGTCAAATAGTCCATGAAAAGTTGGGAAAAGTGATTATTGTTAGTGCTATCGTGTTTAAGTGATTTTGTTAAAAAAATGAGTGCCAGAAAAAGACAACAAAACTTAAACGCGTTCTTCCATCCGAAGAAGCAAAGGTGTAATGATGTACTTCCTGATAAAGTGAGCGGTGTCCAATTACATTCCGCGGAGCCGGCGAGTACATCAGTGGCAACAGCCTCAACGAGCAACGCACTACAGGAACGGGATATAGGTGAGTAGTGTAATCCTTGTGGGTTTAGAAATTTTGTTTAGTTAAAAGTTGGATTGTATGGGAGGAACCACGCCCCTTTTTGGTTAACCACGAGTTTTATGGGTGAGAATGGTGCTGTCATCCTATAACTTTATACCAATTCTTATGTTCCTACTTTAAGCATTTTTAAAGAACAAATTGAGATTTTCCAAAACAGTTTGAAAATTTTAAAAGCTAATAAAATTTTCTGTAAGCCATGCATACAAAACTTTTCGCTAGGCCCTGTGGCTCGAAGATAATGAGCAATCAACACGGATTTTTACCTTTTTTTGAAAAATGTAAAAAATGTGTATTTTGCAGGAAAGGATATCGAAAACTTTTTATTTTGTTCCAGATATTTTTTTTTCTCTGTAAGCTCTGTTTTATTACAAAACAAATGAGCTTTCATCCAAGAAAATCGATGGATTATTACAAAAGTTATTAATGGTTTTGGAATTGCTCATTTTATTCCTGAGCTATACATGATTAGGTGGAGCTAGGGTCGGCGCATAGGCGCAGATAAATGTTTGTTGAAAAACCTCGCCTTGATGCGGATCGCAGCGAGATGCTCGTCCACAGGGGTGAACGCTAGTAGTCTTACACCACGCGATTTGCTGTGTGTCTGGCCACTGTAGTATACGTCACAAGGTTCGATGGTCGTCTTTCCTTGTCCCGTCCATCGTATTTCCTGCAGGGCGGTGATGTCAGCCTTTGCGTCCGTGAGGACATCAACCAGTCGGGCAGCGGATCCTTCCCCGGAAAGGGGTTTTGGTTTCATTGGTGTTGGTTTTTACGTGGCTGGTCCCAAACCCAGCGCACAACCCTTTTTCGGGGTTTTGAAGTAAATTTACACATTTATATAGCGAGCCGCTTGATCCAAGACAGACGGCCGCTTGCAACCGCACCTCCTGGTGTACAGACGCTGCGAAAAAGACCTCGGTGAGCCCTTAAACCAAATACGTCAGAGTGGCCCCACCGGCGCTCCCTCTCTTTCTGCCGCGAGCCTAGGAAGCCCACGTTGCCCAGAGTGTACGAAAGAGGACGCAAGAGTCGGGATTGAGCAAGGTCACTCAGCAACCACACCCAAATTATTTTTTTTTTGTTTGGCCGAGTCTAATGAACACGATATTAAAATAATGTGTTTTTGAAGCCTTAATGGACTTTTTTGCGAACTTAGTATAAGCCGTTAGATAAAACTTTAACTAACAAGTAAGGAAGTCTAAGTTCGGGTGAACCGAACATTAAATACCCAGCGTTAGTTTTTAGAAAAAGGGGGCGTGGTTTTCATCCGATTTCGCCCATTTTAAAAACCAATCTATGCCGAGCCTAAACAATAGCGAATTTGGTGGGCGCGGCCACGCTCCTTGCTTATAAAGCTTTAACCGCTTACATGAGCCAAAAGTACTGAATCGATCTTTTCAAGGGTTATACCATGTCCTATATATAACTTTGGAAAAGAAGGCGTGCCATGCCCATAACTTTTAACGTATTTTGTGAAATTTTTCGATGTACGGATATATGCGTCCATTAATCAATATTTACATAATTGTAAAAAAGTGGGTGGTGGCACGCCCACGGATTTTATTATGTTGTTTGTCCCTATTGAAGATCAGTTTTCATTGCAGATCTTTATGATACTTTCACAGTGGCTTGTTAATAGTGAAATGTTGATATTTTGTTTATTCACTTGTGGGCGGTGCCACGCCCATTTTCCAAAATATTACCAAAAAACCTTTAAACATCACTAATAACATCATCAGGTGAATGAGTGTACTAAATTTTAGCATTATATCTGTATCAGTTAAACAGATATTGCATATTCCGGTTTCCTAACTCTCGTTTAGAGAACTTTAGTCCAAAAAGGGGCGTGGTCGTTCACCGATTTTTCTTATTTTCTGTGGTAGTACTCTACATAAACATAACATGCCTGGAACCTAGTTTCGTAAACCTATCTCACACCGTTCTGAAGTTATTAGCAGTCGAATTTGAAAATTGCTTGACACATAAGTGGGCGGTGCCACGCCCACTTTCCAAAATTTTGCAAAAATAATGTAAAGAATATGAAAATTGATGTATGTACAAAATTATATTATTATAGCGGTATCAGTTAGTTAGATATGGACTTTTCAATATTTCCACCTCCTTTCAATATAACTTTTATAAAAAAGTAGGCGTGGTCGCCAAGCGATTTCGTTTATTTTCTATATCTGAATTTAACACAATAATAGTATGCCTTCTACAAAATTTCGTTATACTAGCATAAACTGTTCTCAAGTTATTAGGAGTCAACATTTTAAAATTTCTTCAAATATATGGGGGCGGTGCCACGCCCCTTTTCAAAAAATTTGGTAAAATCCGCCTTAGAACATATAAATCAAGACATATTGCAAATTTTATCATTGTAGCTGCTTCTGATATTGAATTAACCCGTTTTATACGTTTTTCGAAATTTTCGATATCGAAAAAGGGGGCGTGGTTATCATCCGATTTCGCCCATTTTCAATAGCAACCTACCTTGGCCCAAAAGTAACCTGTATGCAAAATTTCATGCAAATATCTCAATTTTTACTAAAGTTATCGTGTACACGGACGGACAGACGGACAGACGGACAGACGGACGGACATGCCTTAATCAATTCCTCTTTTCAACCTAAGAACTTTCATATATGGAACTCTATATCTAACTCGATTATTTTGTGCCGTTACATAGTACCGTTATGTGGACAAAATTAATATACCCTTGTACTAGTACTAGTACGCTGGGTATAAAAATCGGCACAGATTACCGTTATCACATGTTATTTTAGGTTGAAACGCACCATTGTACTATATGCCAAGATTTACCTTTCTCTCCTTTTTATAAATTACGTACAATTTTGCTGCATTGTCTAATCCATTTATGATTTTAGGTTCTCTACTCGGCAGGCAAGGCGGGCGTTCTGATGAGGAACGGTACCAGTGGTTGAAGTATACCTGGCAACCTACTGCAGAATTTAAGTTTCCACTGAAGAGAGAGGGAAAAAAGAACCGGTCTTTTCAAAAAAGCTGGTTAAGGGACCATGAATGGCTAGCATATAGTAAAATTGCTGGCGGCGGATTATGCAAAGTGTGTGTGCTCTTTGGTCGACGTGAAGCGGGTACAAATAATGTGAAGCTGGGAAGACTGGTGTCGGAACCACTAGTAAAATATAAAAAGGCAATTGAGACGATCGCACACCATGAGAACGCGAATTACCACAAAGCGAACATGGTACCTTTGAGAGGTCACAGAGATGACGGCGAATTAGACTTGCAAAGCCCTTCTAAACATGGGGAAGGAAACTTTAGAGCTTTGCTCAAATTTCGAATCGATGCTGGGGATGAAATACTTAAGGAACATATAAGACATAGCGCTAAAAATGCTTCGTATATAAGTAAGTCAACACAAAATGACTTAATTGAATGCTGTGGCGAGTACTATAAGACATAGCGCTAAAAATGCTTCGTATATAACTAAGTCAACACAAAAAGACTTAATTGAATGCTGTGGCGAGTTGATCAGCAATAAAATAGTGACCAAAATTAAAAAATCCAAATATTTTACCATCATGGCTGATAAGACCACAGATATTTCCGTTTGTGAACAGTTATCAATTAGTATTCGCTATTTCGATGTGGATGAAATCGAAATAAACGAAGATTTTCTTATGTTCATTGAAGTTATCGAAACCACTGGTGAAAGCATGCACAAACTATTCTGAATGCATTAGAAAAGCATGACCTTGACATTAAAATGTGCCGTGGTCAAGTTTATGATGGAGGAGCAAACATGAGCAGCAAACTAAAAGGTGTTCAGGCACGTATATTAAATGTTCAGCCCTTATCCTTTTTTACCCACTGCGCAAGCCACCGGCTTAACTTGGCTATTAGCTCAGCCTGCACCGTACCCAGTGTAAGAAATGCAGTAGGGGTTATAACAAGTACTGCCACTTTCCTCCGTGAATCGGCCAAACGAATACATCTTCTTAGAGAAGAAATACAATCTAATCTGCCACAAGACAAACAAAATATGTTAAAAAAAATGTGTGAGACAAGATGCGTTGAGAGGCATGAAGCGGTTTTGACCTTTATGGACGTGTTGCCATGTCTCCCTCCAATATTACAAAAAATGGCTGATCAGCAATATGGGAGCAGAACCAATTCTGTACTGCCATTTTCTTTGCTGCAATCCATAACTTCGTCAGAATTCCTAATAAGCTTGGTGATCCTATCAGATATTTTAGGAATAACCCTGTCCTTATCTCGATCGCTTCAAGCCAAAGATATTGACATAGTTTCTGCAGTTCAGCTTATTACTGCGACCACAGCAAGTTTGCAGAGGCAGCGTGAATCTAGCAATGACACATTTAAAAAAACTGTTCGACCAGGCTGAGGCCATTGCAAATGAACTTGGTACAGAAATCACAGTCCGTAGAACCACCGGTCGTCAAATCAATCGATCAAACATTCAGACGGAATCAGTTGAAGAATATTACCGACTTTCAGTTTATATTCCATTTCTAGACTTCATGTTGAGTGAAATGTCAACCAGGTTCCCTAGCGCTCCTCTACAAAGAATCGGACAGTTGCAAAATTTGCTGTCGCATAATTTTAACGACGAAGATTTAGATAATGTTTTTGCAAGGTGCTGAAGTTTATAAAGAAGATCTTCCTTGTTTTTTAGCTTTAAAGGGAGAGCTAAAAATTTGGCAACAGATGACTGAAAATATACCAGAAACTCCAGCAGATGCCTACAAACGAGAAACGATGCTGCCAAATATTAGAACCCTTTGTCAATTGCTGTGCTCGTTTCCAGTGACAACCAGCACTGCCGAGCGATCTTTTTCTACTTTACGCCGATTAAAATCATATCTTCGAAACAGCATGACAGAAGAGCGTTTGAATGGATTGGCTTTAATGCATATCCATGGAGATATTGCGGCACAAATGGAGGCTGATGAAGTTTTGGACGTTTTCACCAGGAAACACAGAAGAAAACGGTCTTTATTAAACATGTAATCATGGATGGAATATAATAAAACTGCTATTACTAAACAGAAATGCTGTTTTTTATTATTTTGACTTTGATGTAAGTTCTTAATCAAACCTCTTTTTATGCGGGGGATAGGGACCGTGTAAAAATAATCGCACCTTTTTTATGCGATTTTTTTTATGCGGATTTCTTTTTTTATGCATTTTGTTTTGTGCATTTTTTATGCATTTTTGTTTGATCACAGAGTCCTGTAACGCTGCTTTTAACGTCTCCTGTCCGGTTACCAGACCGAGGAAAAAGACGAGACCACCTTGGTGGAGCTCCGAAATTTCCCAGCTCAGGAAAAATAGCAGGAGATTGTTTAATGAAGCTAAGCGGACTGGTTCTTGGCACGAATACAAGCAGGCCTTGAAAATTTTCAAAAAAGCAGTCAACAAAGCCCAGAAGAGTTCATGGATGGACTTCTGTACCAGCATTGAAACAAACTCAGAGGCAAATAGACTGCGTAAAGTTCTATCTAAGAGTCCCACTGTTCCGACCTTCATCCAGAAACCGGACGGAGACTGGACATCGTCCAGCGGCGAAATGGTCGAACTCCTAATGGAAACGCACTTCCCAGGCTGTTCCACGGAGCCACCTACAGCCGACAATGACGGTACAATTTACAACTCTTTAGAGGGGATAATCACCCCCCAAAAAGTCGAATGGGCAATTGGAACCTTCGACCCTTTTAAATCTCCGGGACCCGACAACATCTTTCCCGCCGAACTTCAAATGGCCAGAGGCATTCTCTGTCCCATTCTGTCTGAGATCTACACATCATGTCTTAGGCTATGCCACGTTCCGCACAAATGGACCGAGGCCAAGATAGTCTTCATACCAAAAGGAGGACGAGTCTCGCACTCAAAACCAAAGGACTTTCGGCCTATTAGCCTTACGTCCTTTCTTCTTAAGGTACTGGAAAGAATACTAGACGCCCACATTAGGGATAATCTGCGCCCTCTTGAGCTCTCGAAGGCTCAACACGCATACTCTAAGGGTAATTCCGTGGAAACAGCACTCCATGCTATTACCACAAAGATAGAAAAGGGACTTGCCTTCAAGGAGTACACGCTGGGTATCTTTCTCGACATCGAAGGAGCCTTCAACAACGTACTTCCGCAGGCCGTCATCGAGTCCCTTCGGGGAACGGGACTGGAACCTCCGCTTGTGGAATTCGTTAGCCAGCTCCTGGCAAAGAGAACTATCCATGCTAATCTAGGTGAGGCCTCAATAGTGCGATACGCATCTCGAGGCACTCCTCAAGGGGGAGTCCTATCTCCTTTACTGTGGAACCTAACCGTAAACACCTTACTTCTGGAACTGGACAACACCGGTTGCCAAATCATTGCCTACGCCGACGACATCGCTCTTACGGCCACCGGCAGGCATCTTCAGACCCTAAGTGAACTGCTCCAATCGGCCCTGAACCTCGTGGAGGACTGGGCTATGGTAAGCGGCCTTAGCGTAAATCCTTCTAAAACGGAAATGGTCCTTTTCACAAGAAAGTACAAAGTACCAGCCTTTACACCACCCCGCCTAAACGGGGTTAGGCTCACGCTCTCCCAAGAGGTCAGGTACCTCGGCGTTATCTTAGATAGCAAACTCAACTGGAACAGGCATGTTGAGGACAGATCCAGGAAAGCTATCACTGCCCTTTATGCATCCAAAGCAGCCGTAGGGAAGAAATGGGGTTTGAATCCCCGTGTGATGCACTGGCTGTACACCGCTGTGGTTAGACCCATCCTCTTCTATGGTGTTGTTGTATGGTGGCCTGCACTAGAACGAAACAGCATCACTGGAAGGCTGGGTAGAGTACAGCGTTCTGCGGCGGTGCTTATTACGGGGTCACTTCCATCCACGCCTACCAAAGCTTTGGAAGTCATGCTCAACCTACTCCCGGTTGACTTGTACGGTAAACTCCAAGCAAGCTATAGTGCAGTAAGATTGAGCGCTGTTCAACGATGGAATGACACCAGATTTGGACACGCAAAGATCTTGGAGACCATAACCCAAAATCTGAAAACCGTGGACTACACCACACCTATAGGCCACGGCCCAAATACCAAGCTCTCCACCAAAATCCCTGCGAGGGAGGAATGGGAGGACAGACACATTCTAAACCCGCATTCAGACTCCATATTTTCAGACGGCTCGAAGCTCAACGGCAGGGTGGGCAGCGGCGTCTATTCGGAGGATCTGTCACTATGCTTAAGCATTCGACTACCCAGCCACTGCAGCGTATTCCAGGCGGAACTTACGGCCATAGAGGAGGCTGCACGCTGGCTTTTATCGGAAAACCGCACATCTGTGTCCATATATAGCGACAGCCAGGCAGCGATCAAAGCTCTTCAGGGTAGTAACTCTACCTCGAAAGTAGCTCAAGACTGTAGGCAGTTGCTCAACGAATTGTCTTCGAAATGCTCCACAGCGGTGGTATGGGTTCCAGGCCATAGCGGCATTCCTGGAAACTGTGCTGCCGACGAGCTGGCAAGGGAGGTCACGGAGCACACCGAGGAGAACCACACTGGGAGCATCTCCCCGCCTCTTGCCACGACTAAGCTCTGGCTCCTACGTGAGTTCGAAAAGAAGGCAAACTCTAGATGGGCTAGGGAAACGACATGCGAGGTGTCCAGGTTAACTTGGCCCCGCATTTGCAACAAACGAACAGAGTCCATGCTCAAACTCGACCGACCCTCTCTTGGTCAGTTGATAGGGGTGCTCACGGGACATTGTCTCATGGGTGTACACGCTAGGCGCATGGGGGCCCCTTCTAATGACTTCTGTCGTAGCTGCAGGGACGAGGAGGAAATTGAAAGTGTCGAGCACTTCCTCTGCAGCTGCCCCGCTCTAGCCGATCCGGCTGGAGTGCCTAAGCAGGGGCCTACTCCTCGGACTAGCGGAGATAGGCTCTGCCGAAATTGGGGACATCCTGCGCTTCATTAAGCGTACAGGGTGGTTCTTCCAATGAACACGTACACTTTAAGGTAGAAGGGACGTTAACCCGCTCAGTGGTATCACAATGGGCCAGCCGGCCTAAGTGTGCCTCTCGGCGCTGCAGAGAGGCAGCCACCTTACCTAACCTAACCTAACCTATACAGGCAGTGAAAGTTTGTCGAAATTTCCTGAATTTTGAAAAAAAATTTGAGCTTTAACTTTGAAAGTACAAACTGTATATGTATGAATACTTTTATAAAAAATTTGCGAAATTATTCAAAAAGAAGCAGTGATTGGTGAAAAATTCAATTTAATGGTGTACACTTTCTTTTGACACCGCCTGTATATGTACCGCACAAAAAATGCATTCTTTTAACTATGAAGTTATTAATACGCATATTGTCACTTGCGAAGCGAATACATTTGGCGAGTCGAACAGATTGGCGAACTCACCTTAAATTTGCATTGTGAGTGGCGAATGAACTTTTTCGCCTGCCATGTTATGTTGCCATTCAAACAAATTCAAAAAGTTCATCCGAATTTGACGTTTCTGTCATTTGCATATGTTTTTGTTTATTTATTTGTACAAAAGAGCGCGATGTTTGTGTAATTGTAGTAGGTAGCGAGGATGATGTGCGTCAATTGGAAATGGCAGCTCATACCGAGTTCATAAAAAGTGGTGCTAGTTCGGATACAGATGAGCTGGATGTGGGAAGTAGTGGTGCAAGGAAACGTAAAACCCACACTGGCACCAATGGTGATTTAATGATAGTAGAAGACGTTTTGCAATCACATCCACTTGAAAATAACAATTGGCCATAGCGCAAAAGATGCGCATGAATACATAGTGGTGCGCCTGCGTTACTTCAAACGTTTGTGTTTTGCCACTGCAGCAACATTACAAAAAATTATACCAGATCTTATTAAATCCATTTAACAAATGTGGAACTCTAGCTTGAATTTAATGAAACAAATACGGGCTTTGGTTCAAAAACAAATTGATTTACATATATTTGAAAGAAGAATGTTTATCCACTACTCGCCCCTCATGCAGTCTTGTACAATGGACTTCACTTACTTATGAGGAGTATGTTGCATCTGCACCCGGAGATTGTCAGTAGTAATCATTTTTTTTAACGTGCCATCGTTTACCCACATTGACCTAGAGGAACTATTATTTAATTTCATTAAAAAACACACAAAAGTTGTTTACTCACTTCTATGTTGTTTTATTTTCGGTTAAAATTCTTTTTTCTATCAAACTATATATGAATAAACACAAAACTTGTCGCTTCTTTTTCTCAAATGCGAATGAAATAAGCATTCGTCAAATTTTGACACATTTGGCGAAGCGAATCTAAGTTTTTCGCTACTGCCAATTCGAGAAGTTCATTTTCGTCACTAATTCGCCACTTTTTGGCGAATTCGCCACAGATTCGCATGCCGCAATTCGAGACGGCGAAATTCGACAAAATTTGTATTCGCTTCGCATGTGACAATATGCGTATAAAACAAAGTTTTCTTTTAGTTTTTTTTTATTTTTATAGCTATTATATGAATTTTTCAGTTGCATCCACCTTTTTCAATCTAAATTTTGAAATATCCTTCCAATTCTGCTTTAACCTCGTAACTGTATAAGAATATTCCTTATAATGTGGAAATGCATCTCGAAAATACTGAAATAACAATAACATATTTCTACAATGTAATAATGAGTTTATTTTCGTATTTTTATTATATCTACAGGTTTCGGTCCGTTTTTGGATTTGAAAGGTTCAAAATCTTTTTCGAACTAGTTTGATACTAGGCCCACTGTTCTGAAATTTTACTAGTTCATTTCATTCCATTTTGAACTAGTTTGATGCTTGGCCCACTGAGCTGAAATTTTACTAGTCCATTTCATTCCATTTTGAACTACTATGACACTGGTATATTTCAACTATATGCAAACTAGTATGTATATACTAGTAGATGACTGGTATGTTCTGGTCGAAATCTGACAATTGAAATTTCGTAGGACATCAACTTTGTGAAAATACCAGTTGCTTATATGAAAATATTACAGTTGGCTGACTAGTTGGGCTTAGTGCACATACTAGTTGTAAAGTAGTTTCCAACTAGTTGGTTTGATTGCGGGGTTGTTACATAGACCAGCACCTGGGGGAAAAATCCTGTTCTATGAAGTGATAACATTAAAAGAATTTTCTTACAAAATTTCTGAAAAGAAACTTCAAATTCATAAAAAAAATTTCACGTTATCTTTACATAGAACGAGAATTTCCCCCCTGGTTTCTGTAACTTTTTAACAAAGTTCGTTACATAAAAATCGTTAATTTTGACACAATTTTTTGTACAAAATTTGTCAAAATGGATGTTAACGACAATAACGAATTTACAGTTTAGTTCTACGCTAGCCATTTAATTGTAATTAAAGAAATAAACTGAGTTGAGATTTTATTGTTTTTTTATTACTATCTAACAAGTTTTGCTGTGTCAGCTTGTATACATAAACGAGTATGTATTAGAAAATTAAGAAATCATCCGCTTGCTTCATACAGGTACTTTTTAACAAATTAACGAAACTAAAAACAAGTAAGGAAGTCTAAGTTCGGGTGAACCGAACATTAAATACCCAGCGTTAGTTTTCAGAAAGAGGGGGCGTGGTTTTTATCCGATTTCGCCAATTTTAAAAACCAATTTATTCCGAGCCTAAACAATAGCGAATTTGGTGGGCGCGGCCACCCCCCGTGCTTATAAAGCTTTAGCCGTTTCCAAGAGCCAAAAGTACTCAATCGATCTTTTCAAGGGTTATACCATGTCCTATATATAACTTTGGAAAATAAGGCGTGCAACGCCCATAACGTATTTTGTGAAATTTTTGATATACGGATATATGAGTCCATTTATCAATATTTACATAATTTAAAAAAAGTGGGTGGTGGCACGCCCACGGATTTTATTATGTTGTTTGTCCCTATTTGAAGATCAGTTTTCATTGCAGATCTTTATGATACTTTCACAGTGGCTTGTTAATAGTGAAATGTTGATATTTTGTTTATTCACTTGTGGGCGGTGAAACGCCCATTTTCCAAAATATCACCAAAAAACCTTTAAACATCACTAATAACATCATCAGGTGAATAAGTGTACTAAATTTTAGCATTATATCTTTATCAGTTAAACAGATATTGCATATTCCGGTTTCCTAACTCTCGTTTAGAGAACTTTAGTCCAAAAGTGGGCGTGGTCGTTCAAAGATTTTTCTTATTTTCTGTGATAGTACTTTACATAAGCATAACATGCCTGGTACCCAGTTTGGCAAATCTATCTCACACCGTTCTGAAGTTATTAGCAGGCGAATTTGAAAATTGCGTGACTCATAAGTGTGCGGTGCCACGCCCACTTTCCAAAATTTTGCAAAAATAATACAAAGAATATGAAAATTGATGTATGTACAAAATTATATTATTATAGCGGTATCAGTTAATTAGATATGGACCTTTCAATATTTCCACCTCCTTTCAATATAACTTTTATGACAAAGTAGGCGTGGTCGCGAAGCGATTTCGTTTATTTTCTATAACTGAATTTAACACAACAATAGTATGCCCTCTTCAAAATTTCGTTATACTAGCACAAACTGTTCTGAAGTTATTGAGAGTCAAAATTTGAAAATTTCTTCAAATATATGTGGGCGGTGCCACGCCCCTTTTAAAAAAATTTGATAAAATCGGCCTTAGAACATCGAAATCAATACATATTGCAAATTTTATCATTGTATCTGCTTCTAATATTGAATTAACCCGTTTTATACGTTTTTCGAAATTTTCGATATCGAAAAAGGGGCGTGGTTATGGTCCGATTTTACCCATTTTCAATACCAATCTATTCTGAACCCAAATAAGTACGCATGCCGAATTTGGTGAAGATATCTCATTATTTGCTCAAGTTATCGTGTTAACGGACAGACGGACGGACGGACATGGCTCAATCAAATTTTTTTTCGATCCTGATGATATTGATATATGGAAGTCTATATCTATCTCGATTCCTTTATACCTGTACAACCAACCGTTATCCCAACAAAGTTATAATACCCTTGTACTAGTACTAGTACGCTGGGTATAATTAAGGAACAAACAGAATAACCCGATAGGAGTTATGTAAAATATTTAGAAATATGGAAATCTTTCAGTCAGCATTCGATATTTCATAATATCACATACGTGTATCCCAAAAGTGAGTTTGCAGCCCTTTTTTACAGCTCTCACCATTTTTAGCTTCAACAAATTTATTTTAACTAATTTTTTTTTACAGTTTTTCATTATCTAACACATAAGCTTTAAATTACATTTTAAAAGTATGTGAAAAATTTGCAAAATTTCAGCGAATTTTCATGGAAATTATCAACTTTTTTCTTAGAATTTTAAAAAAAATTTTAGTATGCAGATTTGTAGGCCATTCAATTTCAGTCTTCCCCTGATTTTTAGGTATTATTTTTCATCATACATTTACATTTATGAACGTAATTTTTTTTATATGGATAAAGACAATGAAGCTGTTCAGAAAAAAAATTCCCAAAAATCAAGGGAAGTTCTGACGGACTTAAGACTTATTGTACTTATTGTACTGAAATTGAATGGCCTACAAATCTGCATACTGAGAAAAAAGTTGAAAATTTCCATGAAAATTCGTCGAAATTTTGCAAATTTTTCACATATTTTTAAAATATAATTTAAAGTTTGTGTGTTAGATTATGAAAAACTTTCTTAAAAAAAGATAGTTAAATAAATTTGTTGAAACCAAAAATGGCGAGAGCTGCGAAAAATGGCTGCATACTCACTTTTGGGATACACCGTATATTATATTATACGACATAAAAGGCCTTAATCTGATTTCTTTTCGGCTGCTGCTGCTTTAAGCTTCTCGAAAATGCTTTCCATTTTTCAGCCCTCTCCATTCGCTCCCTATGTCTCTTTTCTCTGGCCTCCTCTTTCCTAGCAGCTATTTCCTCAAACGTTTCTTTTTATACCTTTCATGAACATGAAATGGTATTATAACTTTGGTCCGATGTTTGTAAGTATGAGAAGAAGAAGAGATAGACCCACTATTAAGTATACCGAAATGATCAGGGCGATGAGGCGAGTTGATTTAGCCATGTCCGTCTGTCCGTCCGTCCGTCCGTCCGTCCGTCTGTTTGAACGCAAACTAGTCCCTCAGTTTTAGAGATATCTCGATGAAATTTTGCAAGCAGCCGCCATTTTGCATAGGATTAATCATTTGTCGGAACCAGCAAGATCGGACCGATACCAGGCATAGCTCCCATACAATCGATTGTTCCGATAAATGGGTTTTGGCCCATAACTCTTGCAATTCAAAAGCTAGGAACGTAAAATTTTGCAGGTTTAGTACATATTGTATTTGTAACGTGTGTAGTGAAAATGACTTAGATCGGACCAACATGACATATAGCTCCCATATAATCGATAGTTTCGATAAATGGGTTTTGGGCTATAAATTTTGCAGTTAAAAAGCTAGGAACGTTAAACTTTGCACGTTTGCTACATATTATATATGTAACATATGTAGGCGGCCACCGTGGTGTAGAGGTAGTGTTGTCGGCCTACCACACCAAAGGTCCGGGTTCGAGCCCTGGTACAGGTTACATCAAAAAGTGGTTTGAAAAAGTTTTTTCAAAACGGGGTCGCCCCTCGGCAGTGGTTTGGCAAACTCTCCGAGTGTATTTCTGCCATGAAAGGCTTCTCCTCAAAAATTCATCTGCTTTGTAGATGCCGTTCGGAGTCGGCGAAAAACCGTAGGTCCCGCCAATTTGTAGGAAAAATTTCAAAGCGGCACACCACAAATTGGAAGAGAAGCTTGGCGCAAAAATCTCCTAGGAGGTTGATGATATAACTGTTGTATATCGCGCCATATATATATATATATATATAACATATGTAGGCAAAATCAGCCAGATCGGACCAACATAACGTATAGCTCCCATACAATCGATTGTTCCGATAAGTGTGGTTTGGCATTCATGAAAGGTATAAAGCCTTCGGCACAGCCGAAGACAGCCCTTTCCTTACTTGTTTTTCTTTCACTTCGTTCTGTACTTTTTTTACAACTTTTTGGCTACTCAATTTAATTGCTGGCTCAACGGAATCATCTATTTGAGATATTTTGTTTAGCTCCTGTTCAAACAGTACATTTTGCCGCTTTGCACCTGTGCCACTGTTTTCGATTGCCGCTTTTTTCGCTTTAAAATTGTTTAGCAAAGCTTTAACCACACAATCTCCTAAGAGACCGCGTTAGCGTCAAAAAACGTTTAGGAGTTTTTTATTTTTGACCTACAAGAAAAATTTAAAATTATTTTTATTTGAAATTTTACTTATGGCTTTCTTAATGGATTTCGTGTATAAAATGCCTTTCAATGTGCATTCCGCATGATCAGATTCGAACCAAGGTAATTTTCTTGAGCATTTTTTGAGGGATCACCCGATCCTTAGAGATTATGCACACAATTTTAAATAAAAATAACTTTAAATTTGGCCTGCAGGCCAAATAAAAACTTCTTTGCGACTTGCAAGCAGCTCCGAAACATACAATATTTCCTCATCTGTTAAGCTGAGATCACACGATTGGTCAAATGTACCGATTTTTGACAACATTTTTCTGTAAAAATTTGTACAAAATAAATTTTGTGTACCGATAAAATTTCCAGTGTTCACACGATTGGCGTATTTGAGCCAGAATTTTTCTGTACTGATTTGTACACTTCAATAATATGACAGATATTTGTGCAACCCTGTCACATGATTGGGTTTGTCATCTTGAATACAGTAGACAGCTGATAAGCTTTGTATACATACATATATTTGAACGTAATTTTATAATTTTTAAATAAAAATGATTTCTTCATGAAGCAAGGCAAATTCATTCTTATGGTAATGTTAAGTGAACAGCTGACTTCCTCTTCTTCCCGTTTTTAACCCGCCGTGTAATGTAGAATGTCATAAAAAGAAAGATTTGACGGTTGACTTTGAATATTGTATTTGGTATATATTTTCAAAAAACTATCGCAACTTACCAAAAGGATACGATGGCGATGGTTTTAACTAAATTTTATGCACGCATTGAACAATTAAAATTTTATGAAATATAAAAAAACAATCGATGGTTGTCATTTCAAATTTTTTATCACTATGACATTCTACATTACAAAAACTTGAAGCGAATAGAGGCGAATATTGCCGAATTCGCTCTGCCATTACCATAACAATCAATTTGCCTTGTTCGTCAAGAAAAAGGAAAATAGTGGCAATTATGTGTATTTGTGTACAACTAATTAATAAAAAGAAAGAAATAAAAGAAAAACGAACATTGAAGAAGCGAAATGTTTGGGTGCTGGATTGGCTTCAGAGGAGAAGTACTGACTCTGCGCGAGTTTCGTGAAGTGAACAATCAAAAATATTTGTTTAAAAATTATCTTCGCATGGACGAAGCCACTTTTAATTATATTCTTGAATTAGTCTCTCCAAACATAAAAAAAAAGTGACACCAATATGCGCAAAGCAATACCAGCCAATGAACGTTTGGCGGTTACACTTCGCTTCCTTGACTCTGGAGACAGCTTCAAAAGTTTATCCGTTGACTTTCGCATTGCCACCAATAGATGTAGTGACTTGTTTAATAACGGACAAATGGAATAAAGAGCAGTGGTGCATCAATTGTTTTTGCAGATATCAGTGCTGCCAAGTTTAATAATTATTTATTATTATTAGTTTAATAATCAAACTAAACAGTAAATAATGAAATTCCAGCCAGGTGTAAAGTATTCCTAGGATTCAATGTCGTTTAATAATGATAAATTAAAATAAGTCCTTTAATCGAATTAAATTAAATTAAGTATTAATCCTAGAGTATTATTTCGAAACATATTAATCCTAAAAAATACTCATTATCTGTATGAAACAAACTAAATACATAATAATAAAAAACATAATTTTGGCTTTATTTGAATTGATTGGTCCTGCAGTGGCAGATAAAATTATCGGTACATTTGTCCATTTTTTGTATTTACTTGATTTGTACAACAGTTCACATGATTGGTACAACAGAGCCGTATTTTATCGGTCTATCTGCACAAAAATTTTGTTAATTTGCCTTATGCCAAATATTTTCTGGCTGTCACACGATCTGTACATATAAATGACAAAAAATTGGTACATTTGACCAATCGTGTGATCTCAGCTTTACGGTTTAACTGCTTCCTGGACTTTCTATTTCCATTTTGACTTCCATCGTTTAATTAAAATGTTTGAATAATAAATAAATAGAGCTGAAGAATAAAGTTTGGAAATAAATTTTTTGGCGAATTTTTGTATTTATTTGGCGCGAAGAAGACGTCAGGAAAAAAGCTGATTACATGACAGGGTTATAATTTTTGTTCTTTTGAAATAAGGCAGGGTGACACTGAAAATTTTAAGTGTGCAGCAATTTCACTGTTAGTTTCTAATACATATACAGGAAAAGTTAGGTTATGTAAGGTCATGTTAGTTGTTTGTTGCTCATAGTTCTTTTGGCAACCGTGGAAATAACTAAAAAAATAAAAAACTTACAATATTTTTGGTCGATTTTGAGATTTTTGGGCCAGAATTAGTTACTTTGAGTAACAAATAAGATTTTAATATATGTATGTTGGGTGTTGAGTGATCAATATTTAAGATAACTTTTATATTAATTGACTGATTGAGCTAGTGTCTTGTTACTATGTCTCTAAAACTCGAAAAACGGTAGTTTTATTAGGTTAAACAAAAAACAAGAACTAACTTTTGAATTCTGACTACGAATTCGTGTTCAGCGACCCAAAATCCATATACATTGACCTGTCTCCTCCCGAGAACATACCACTTTTTTTCTGTGGGTCTTAACCTTAAACTTGCCCTACAATATGGGTATCAAACGAAAGGGGAATGCCCCAGGTTTCATTTGGACTTCGATATATTTCGATAAATTTATCGATAACTGAGTTATCGGTGAAAATGTTACTGCACAAAAACCTTAAAATTGCCCTACAATATGGGTATCAAACGAAAAGGGATAGCTCCAGGTTTCATTTGGACTTCGATATATTTCGATAAATTTATCGATAACTGAGTTATCGGTGAAAATGGCATTGCACAAAAACCTTAAAATTGCCCTACAATATCAAACGAAAGGGGATGGCCCCAGGTTTCATTTGGACTTCGACAGGTTTCCATAAATTTATCGATCACTGAGTTATCGGTGAAAATATGATTGCCCAAAAACCTTAAATTTGCCCTACATTATGGGTATCAAACTAAAAGGCATAGCTCCAGGTTTGATTTGGACTTCGATATATTTCGATAAATTTATCGATAACTGAGTTATCGGTGATTGCCCAAAAAACTTAACATGATATGGGTATCAAACGAAAGGGGAATGCCCCAGGTTTCATTTGGACTTCGATATATTTCGATAAATTTATCGATAACTGAGTTATCGGTGAAAATGTTATTGCACAAAAACCTTAAAATTGCCCTACAATATGGGTATCAAACGGAAGGGGATAACTCCAGGTTTCATTTGGACTTCGATATATTTCGATAAATTTATCGATAACTGAGTTATCGGTGATAGCCCAAAAAACTTAACATTACCCTATAATATGGGTATCAAACGAAAGGGGAATGCCCCAGGTTTCATTTGGACTTCTATATATTTCGATAAATTTATCGATAACTGAGTTATCGGTGAAAATGTTATTACACAAAAACCTTAAAATTGCCCTACAATATGGGTATCAAACGAAAGGGGATAACTCCAGGTTTCATTTGGACTTCGATATATTTCGATAAATTTATCGATAACTGAGTTATCGGTGATTGCCCAAAAAACTTAACATTACTCTATAATATTCATTTGGACTTCGATAGGTTTCGATAAATTTATCGATGATGAGTTATCGGTGAAAATGTGATTCCCCAAAAACCCTTAACTTGACCTACAATATGAGTATCATACGAAAGGGGAAGGCCTCAGGTTTCATTTGGACTTCGACAGGTTCCCATAAATTTATCGATCACTGAGTTATCGGTGAAAATATGATTGCCCAAAAACCTTAAACTTGCCCTACATTATGGGTATCAAACGAAAAGGGATAGCTCCAGGTTTTATTTGGACTTCGATATATTTCGATAAATTTATCGAAACTGAGTTATCGGTGAAAATGGTATTGCACGAAAATCTTAAAATTGCCCTACAATATGGGTATCAAACGAAAGGGGATAGCTCCAGGTTTCATTTGGACTTCGATATATTTCGATAAATTTATCGATAACTGAGTTATCGGTGAAAATGGTATTGCACGAAAATCTTAAAATTGCCCTACAATATGGGTATCAAACGAAAGGGGATGGCCCCAGGTTTCATTTGGACTTCGACAGGTTTCCATAAATTTATCGATCACTGAGTTATCGGTGAAAATATGATTGCCCAAAAACCTTAAACTTGACCTACATTATGGGTATCAAACGAAAAGGGATAGCTCCAGGTTTTATTTGGACTTCGATATATTTCGATAAATTATCGAAACTGAGTTATCGATCAAAATTTGATTGCCCGAAAACCTTAAAATTGTCCTACAATATGGGTATCAAACGAAAGGGGATGTCCCCAGGTCTCATTTTGGCTTCGATGTATTTCGATAAATTGATCGATAAGTAATCAATGACATTGTTAGGTGCTGTAAGAATGTTTCCATTCATCTATACGCTGACGATGCACAGATATATCTATCTGCGCCCCTAGGACTTAGTGAGGATTTGGTGTTCAGAATCAATGAAGATCTCGAATCGATTTTTTTGTGGTCGAAATACAATATGCTTAATCTTAATGCATCCAAGACGCAAGGGATAGTCCTATCCCATGGTTCATTTAGCATGGAAGATGTTTCTCCTCTTGTACTGAATGGTAGGGGAGGGGGCCCAGCTGTGACGCAGGCCCAGTTGTGACGCAGCTAAATATTTTTGACATGCGGTATGAGAATGATAGTTTAGCCCTGCCAATCATGTTCGTTTGACGTTCCGCTGTTTTTGGACAGACACGAACGTTAGTATTCGCATTATGTATACGCGCACCAAACATCGTGTTTAAAATCGTGCGAAAAAGTATTTTTTATTTTTTTTCAAATTCCAAAATTTTGTGAAACTGACAGTGAAAAGGTGAGTGTAATGCATCAAAATATTGTATTTGCAGTATATTTTGTAATTCTATAAGGATTTATGTGATTATGTGGTGTCTATAAAAACACACATACACAAAATAGCGTCGTGGCCCGGTTGTGACTCAGCCCAGTGGCCCAGTTATGACGCACCTTTTTTTTTGCACATCCGAACCCTCTACCTCACGATCCCGATCTCTAATGTCATTGGTGACCAGCAGTTCATCGATTTTGGATGAGATTGGTCCCCTTCAGGCCACTGCTCCAAAAACGCCTTCGAATCGTGGACGAAAGCCGATGCAAAGTGCTGAACTGACCTCTCCTGAAAATCGTGCTGTTTTGAAGGAAAAGGCAGCAGTAAAATCAGTCAAAGGGGCGAAGAAGCCAACACCGATTGACCGCTGCCAACTCGATCAATTGCAATGTATGCAAGCGTCCAGTTCATTTGAAGTGCGCCAGCATGCAGGCAAGTTATTTCACTTGCAAACACTGCGAAACTGACGTGAGCGACGACGAGGAATGATTCGATGACGATGAATAAAAATCGTTGTCATTTATGTCCATTGAAGGTCATTTTCTTTTGTATTTTTAATTTTTTGCCATTGAAGGCCTTGATAATAAATAAATCACTAAATCACAACAATTGGTGTGACATTCCTTTAATATTTTCTCATTTCCAGTGAATTCCTTGAGGTGCGTCACAACTGGGCCACTTTTTTTTGGGCCTAAAAAAGTGATCCTTAAGAAAATGTGTTCCAAAATTTTTTGAGTAACTCTAATAAACATAGTTTCTTTGAAGAAAAGTTGCGTTTGGTTAATAGCTAAATGATCAACTTCTTAATTTTTCATTTTGCGGAGCTGAGGAAAAAATTTTAATTTTTTTCAAAACCCTCGTCATAACTGGGCCCCCTCCCCTACTATTATTAAATACGAGACTTCTCTTAAAACACTTGGTTTTAAGTTGAATACCTCCCTAACATGCGTTGATCATAAAAATTCAACAATTTGTAAGTCGTACGGTGTATTGAGACAGCTTTGGAAGACCGCAGCTTATATTCCTCAGGATGGTTAAAACATTATTAGTGCCTATAATTTCGTATCAAGAACTTGTTTATGGTTGCCCTGACAAGAGTTCTTTGAGTAAGTTACAATTACTAATTAATAATGCAGCTAGATATGTACACTCAAAACGGAAATTTGATCATATATCGGAATTGTCCATGCAGATTCTTGGTTGCATTTTATCTAACTATTTTGATCAGCGTTTATTGCTATTCATACACAAGCTAATCCATACCCGTTGTCCGAATTATCTCTTTTCAAAGTTAACTTTTGCACACTCAACTCGAACATGCAATCTTATTGTACCATATTTCAAATACTCAGTTACTTCAAGAATGTTTTTCGTTAGAGCCGTGCAGTTGTGGAACTCGTTACCTAACAAACTTAAAACGGTAACAAATTCAGAGCAATTCAAATTGGCTATTCAAACAGTTTCCTAACTTTTTCTCTTTCTATGTGTCTCTTTCTCCCTTTACATTTACTTATTAATTTATTTTGAAACTGATTGTAAAATGAAATAATTAGTTAAAATTAGTTGTTTATGTTTATATCTAAGAATATTTACTGTACCAAATTAAATATGGCACGTTAAAAGGCTCAGTCTTATTTGTGTCTTAATAAATAAATAAATAAATAAGTTATCGGTCAAAATTCGATTGCCCGAACACCTCTATATTACATTACAATATAGGTATCAAACGAAAGGGGATGGCCCCAGGTTTTATTTGGACTTCGATATATTTCAATAAATTTATCGATGATGAGTTATCGGTGAAAATGTGATTGCCCAAAAACCTTAAAATTGCCCTACAATATGGGTATCAAACGAAAAGGGATAGCTCATTTGGACTTCGATATACTTCGATAAATTTATCGATAACTGAGTTATCGGTGATTGCCCAAAAAACTTAACATTACTCTATAATATGGAGAAGGCAGCAGGTTTCATTTGGACTTCGACAGGTTTCCATAAATTTATCGATCACTGAGTTATCGGTGAAAATATGATTGCCCAAAAACCTTAAACTTGCCCTACATTATGGGTATCAAACGAAAAGGGATAGCTCCAGGTTTCATTTGGACTTCGATATATTTCGAAAAATTTATCGATAACTGAGTTATCGGTGATTGCCCAAAAAACTTAACATTACTCTATAATATGGGTATAAAACGAAAGAAGAAGGCCGCAGGTTTCAATTGGACTTCGATAGGTTTCGATAAATTTATCGATGATGAGTTATCGGTGAAAATGTGATTGGCCAAAAACATGCCCTACAATATGGATATCAAACGAAAAGGGAAGGCCCCAGGTTTCATTTGTATTTCGATATTTTTCGATAAATTTATCTATAACTGAGTTATCGGTAAAAATGCGATTGCAGAAAAACCTTAATTGGCACAATTTGTCAAAATTGAATTCTTGAAAGGGCCCCTAACGTTATATTATGTAATTTAAATAATAATGCACTTTGAATATGCATCATATTAATACTAAACTCTGTAAAACTTTAATTTCCAGATATTAAAACTATAATAATACCAATAAGGATTTTCGGTAAACCGGGGTATTTGTTCTTAATAATCGTGAGGGATCTCCCTGTTGCAAAAGTCGTTGCTTATTCGTATGGTCATACAACGAGCGGCGACATTTTATTTTAATATCCTACTCCTCACATTTCGTTTGGAGTAAATCGTAACTTAACTCAATGCCAAGTCACCCATATAATTTAAGAAGAATGTCTGAACGTGAAGACCACATCAGCGAAGGGGAAGAGGAGCTAGACGAAACTATCGACCAGGAGAAAGAACTGGATAAGCTCCGGGAAAAATTGAAATCTCTTCAAGCATCTTTAAATGCGTCGAACGAAGAAAATAGCATACTCAAGAAGGAAATTCAATCGCGCGTCAATCACGCCGATGCAAGTAACAATGACATCATCGCTGCTGCTGCCGCCTCGAGCTCTGCCAACGCCACAGCAGCCAACATGCTCATCGGTAACACCTCTACCCAAGTGCCTTTATTTTCTGCCGCCTCCGACGCCACGGAAATGACTCGAAGTAATAAAACCTCAATCAAGGTAAGTTCAGCTTACACTTGTAATCATGCCTACAATATACACGCAAATCCCGCCGGCGTACCAACTGCAAACGTCAACAACTTCTGCCGACATTGGTACATACGTCACTGCCTCTGCCAACGCATACCGAATATGCGAAAATGCCGGATTCAATCGTCCATACGAACACCGGCCGTCGATTTTAACTTCAAACCACATGCACAATATACAACAGCCCCAGCCGCATGGACCAAATTGTATTCGTCAAAGCACACCATCTTCGTTAAACCAATCCCAAGCAATTGCTCCCCAATACCCCTCGTTTAATATTCGAAAGTTGATTGATCTGCCCTTATTTCACGGCTCGCCCGAAGAATGGCCTATGTTCTCTGTAGCCTATAGAGAAACGACCGCCGCGTATGGATATACAAATCTAGAAAACTTGCTACGTTTACAAAAGGCTTTAAAGGGCGATGCTCGCCAACGCGTACAATCGCTGCTAATACATCCGTCGAGTGTTGATTCGGTCTTAAATTCGCTTGAATTTATGTATGGACGACCGGAGCTCCTAATTCGTAGCCAGATAGCCAAAGCAAAGGCACTCCCGGCTATTCCAGCTGGAAAATTAAGCGAAATTATAAATTTGTTTACGATGGTATCCGATTTGACAGCTTTCCTCGAAAGCGCCGGCGCACACCCCTATTTGGCAAACCCAACACTAATGGACGAATTAGTAAGCAAGTTACCACTTTACAAAAGAGAGGAGTGGGTACGCCACACCTTCAGCATCCAACGACCATATCCTAGCTTGCGAGACTTTTGCATCTGGTTACAACAAATTGCCACATATATTTCTGTTGCAAATGACATGGGTTCCACTAAAGGTCCCAAAGTAAATGAAACCACGGCCCATAAACTAAAAGCTTCAAAGCCAGTGTTGGCCATAGAAGAAAATAAACAAAATTGTATGATGTGTCAAGAAGGCCACAAGTTGAACCTTTGCTCAAAATTCAAAGATTTGGATACCACTCAAAGGTGGGAGGTAATAAAAAGACATCATTTGTGTTTTAGTTGCCTCAATGCAGGCCATAATACCCAAAATTGTTCAAGACGCCGCGAGTGTGGCATTAATTCCTGCCGTAAATTTCACAACCGCCTCTTACATAATTTTAATTTTAAGTCTTTTGACAAAGGCAACTCTGCACAAAAAAATTCTCCGGTCACTGCCACAAACGGTAGGTGCTTGTCAAACTGTGAAACCAGCTGGCAAAGGCGAACGTGAAAAGCAAGACAAAACATTTGATCGTCAAACTTTATTAAAATACTTGCCGGTGGTGCTGGGCGGGCCAAAAGGAACAATGGAAATAACTGCATTTATCGATGAAGGATCCAAAATCTCATAGCTGGAAGAGAAGACTGCCGATTTACTTGGATTGAAGGGCGTATCCAGCTTTCTATCACTAAAGTGGATTGGCGAGAGGACTACAAGTGAAATATCACGAGAAGTACGCGTTGAAATAGCTGGTGCCTTCGAAGGCGCTGATAATTTTTCCATGAAAGGAGTTAGGACGACAAAACAACTCCTGCTGCCATCGCAGTCGTTGAACATTGACAAACTTGCTGAGCAGCATAATGAATTGAAAGACATTCCAATTAGAAACTATAAAAATGCTACAGCGCAGTTGCTTATTGGCGTATCGCACACAAACTTGGTACGACCAACTAATATGTTAAATTTCGAAGACGGGTTTACCGTGCATAATACGAAACTCGGTTGGGTGTTGTTTGGATCCAACGAACCCAATTGCGCTGAAGCTATTGTGGGCCATGTAACGACAGACAACAACATTTTACTAGATTTGCAAAAACAAATGACTGAGTATTTTGAATTGGAGAATTTGAAGCCGACGCCTCTGCCGCGATTGAAGTCAACAGCTGATAACGAGCAGAACATATTTTAAAGCAAACTACGAAATATGTGGGTAACAAGTACGAGACTGGGCTTTTATGGAAGAGCGATGACGTAATATTGGGGGAAAATTATAGCATGGCCGTAAAGTTGGAAAATCGTGACGGTCGTGAACGGACGTGTTTTTGCCGTGCTCCGAGTCTCTTTAACTTTAAATTTAAATGTGTGCTTAGTTAATGGCGCAGAACAATTAAACTTGCTTTATTGATATTGACTGTTGCTTTTTTTCTGTGCTTTCATATTTTAATCTTTATTATGCCTTGTTTATGTGGCCTAAGAGTGGATCGCGCACAAACTTCAGTGCAATGTGAAAAATGCAGAGAAATTTATCACTTGGGTTGTGTTGTTGGTAACTTGCCTGCAGACCCTAGTCATATAAATACTGCTGAAAATATATACATTTGTGGTTTGTGTACTTCCGCTCAACATGACGAGTCTATGGCGTCGCATAATTCTTCGTCGCAACAACAACAACCTATACAAGTGCAAATGCAAATACCAAGCACTGATAATGACAATTTTGCCGAGTTAAAAAAAATTAACTCTCAACTTCTCTCTGCTGTTACCGTTTTGCACGAAGACAATGCAAGCTTACGTCAAATAACTGATTCTCTTCAAGCTGAGATTCGTGATTTGCATTCTAAGCTCGATGAGAATAACTCAATTCTATCTCACTTGCTTACACAATGTGAAAATATAAATAAAAACATCTCTGCCAATTCAACACAGCCCGCTACTTCGTCTGTACCAACCACCTCTGCTGACGTCGCTACTAATGTTGATACACCAGCTGATGCTGTTGTGATGATGCTGCCTAATAATGCTGCTACTAGCATTTCCACTGCGACGCCAATTGCTAATTCCGCTGCTTTGCAAATTCCTTCGCCTACTTCGGTAACTGTTGGTATCTCTCCTGCAGTTAATAACGAAAACGAATGGAAAACAGTGCAAAATAAAAAAAAACAAGTAAGGAAAGGGCTGTCTTCGGCTGTGCCGAAGGCTTTATACCTTTCATGAATGCCAAACCACACTTATCGGAACAATCGATTGTATGGGAGCTACCCGTTATGTTGGTCCGATCTGGCTGATTTTGCCTACATATGTTACATATATAATACGTAGCAAACGTGCAAAGTTTAACGTTCCTAGCTCTTTAACTGAAAAATTGATAGCCCAAAACCCATTTATCGAAACTATCGATTATATGGGAGCTATATGTCATGTTGGTCCGATCTGAGTCATTTTCACTACACACGTTACAAATACAATATGTACTAAACTTGCAAAATTTTACGTTCCTAGCTTTTGAATTGCAAGAGTTATAGGCCAAAACCCATTTATCGGAACAATCGATTGTATGGGAGCTATGCCTTCTATCGGTCCGATCTTGCTGGTTCCGACAAATGATTAATCCTATGCAAAATGGCGCCTGCTTGCAAAATTTCATCGAGATATCTCAAAAACTGAGGGACTAGTTTGCGTTCAAACAGACGGACGGACGGACGGACGGACGGACGGACGGACGGACGGACGGACGGACAGACGGACATGGCTAAATCAACTTGCCTCATCGCCCTGATCATTTCGGTATACTTAATAGTGGGTCTATCTCTTCTTCTTCTCATACTTACAAACATCGGACCAAAGTTATAATACCATTTCATGTTCATGAAAGGTATAAAAACGCAAAGAAATAAAAATAAAAAACAAAACAACAATGCTAATGAGGTAGCAGGTACAATTTCAATGCCGGAAAGTGCTCAAAGCGACAATAATGCTGCAGTGTCAATTAACGACATTAGACCCACCCCCAATAATTTAAAAAAAAATAACTTGCGTTTATTATCGCAACCTTTAGTTGTTGGGTCGGCCACTAATGGTGATTTAAGTGCTGTTAAGAAAAGGAAGTGGCTGCATCTCTCGCCCTTCTCTGCTTCGGTTACATCCGAAAAGTTGAAATCGCACATTTCACAACATACTGGGATAGATATAAACTCCATCGTGTGCTTTCCGTTGATAAAGGCTGGCGTGGATCCCAAATCTTTGCGGTATGTAAATTTTAAGCTGGGCGTTGATTCCAGCTCACTTCCAAAGCTGCTGGTGCCAGAGTTATGGCCTACAAATATAGTTGTGCGGCCATTTGATTTTATTTCAAAAAACGACGAGGTCCAACCGATTTCCAATGGCAATCGGTTGGTTCAGACGGAACAAACAACCGATTAAAAATATATATGCAAAACATGGCTGGCATTAGAACTAAATCTCAGCTGATTCGGTTATTCAGTTCGCATCAAGATTATGATGTTTTCGTCATTGTCGAGACGTGGCTGAATGATAACTTTCATAGCGCGGAGTACTTCGACCCCATGTTATACAACGTGTTTCGCAAGGATAGAAATGCTAACCTCACTGGATGTGCCAGAGGTGGTGGAGTTTTGATCGCAGTGCATTGCAAACATCACGCTTCTGAGGTTACACTTTCTAACAATGATGAACTGCTTGATCAAGTTTGTGTTCATATCCGAGGTACCTCAGACTCAATTTTTCTTTGTGCGTCTTATATTCCGGCCGACAGTAGCCATAGCCTATACACAGCGCACGCGAATCTGCTATGGTAAATGAACGCACATGGTACTTGCCGCATTTCGTGGTACATAAAAATGGAAAAAGAAGGCTTGTGTTCGACGCCGCTGCAAAACAAAATGGGACGTCGCTGGACGCGGCATTAATGAAAGGACCTGATGAGTACCAGCCCAAGCCGTTGTTGGCCATATTATTTAAATTTCGTCAGGGTAAGGTCGGCGTGTGTGGCGACATAAAAGAAATGTTCCACCGCGTCGATATAAGGGCGGAAGATCGCTGCACGCAAAGATTCCTGTGGAGAGATGGGGATGTAACAAAGGTCCCACAGGTATATGCGATGAAAGCCATGATATTTGGCTCGATATACTCGCCGTGCTCAGCACAGTACATCAAAAACTTGAATGCTGAAAATTTTCGAATCAAGTACCCCCGCGCAGTGGAGGGCATAATTAACAGGCATTACGTGGACGACTACGTAGACTCTTTCGATTCCGTTGATGAAGCGATCGATGTAACTATGCAAATTAAACACATACACACCTCAGCCAATTTCGAGCTTAGACGTTTTGTGTCGAATTCCGAAAAATTATTAATTTCAGTTGCCGATACACCGACAATATCGCAAGAATCGTCGCCGAAAAGCATGTTTTATGGCGACTCAAATTCAGGAAAGATATTGGGCATGTATTGGGATGCCAAAACCGATCAATTTCATTATCAATTAAAATTTTCAAATGTGCCCAATGTGGTGCTGACGGAGTTTTAAGCTTAATGATGTCGATATTTGACCCATTTGGCTTCTTGTGCAATGTCATTTTGGCTTCAAAGGTCATGATGCAGGAATTGTGGCGACAAGATGCTGGCTGGCATGATCCCGTACCAGAGAAGATATACCAGAACTGGTATAAATGGTATAACGATTTGAGCAAAATAATGGATTTCAAAGCGCAGAGGTGCTATCATCCGCATTTTACGAATACTGAGTCGCAAATCGACTTACATATTTTTGTTGATGCAAGCGAGCTTGCATTTGCAGCAGTTGCATACTGGCGCGTACACTACCAAAACAATGTCACCGTAATATTCGCATATGGGAAGTCAAGATGTAGTCCAATCAAACCGCTATCAATACCACGTTTAGAATTACAGTCCGCGGTCTTGGGGGTGAGATTAAGGGAGTCAATATTGGCAAGCCATGATAGTCAGCCAAAAAATGTTGTGCTATGGACCGATTCGAAAACAGTCATTCAATGGCTGCACTCAGATGCTAGGCGTTATAAGCAATACGTATCAAATCGAGTTTCAGAAATTTTACAAACGACAAATCCTGATCAGTGGCGGTGGGTGCCAGGAAAATTGAACCCAGCTGACGAAGGGACAAGATTGCAGACATTTACTGCTAACAGCAAGTGGCTGACGGGGGACCATTCCTAAGCTTGGGTGAGAACGAGTGGCCGCAAATGCCAGACGACGTAAATACAGATGAAAAGCTTACGGAAATGCGCGCCAAAGACTTGTACACTGTTCATAACCATGAAAACGTCATTCCGCTCAAAAAGTATTCAAACTACTATCGCTTTTTAAAGATAATGTGTTGGGTCAAGCTCGCAGTGAAAAAGTTTCGTTCATACTGTGTTAAAGTCGATTCACATCCACAAATAAAAATAAGTACTAATGTAATGAAGGAAACTGAAGATTTTATTTGCCGCATCGTGCAAGAAACGGAGTTCAAGGATGAAATAGAGACTCTTCGCGAAAACAGGCAGCTGAGTAAGTCAAGTACATTGTGGAAGCTGACTCCTATGCTTGACGAGAATGGTATTTTGCGATTATATGGACGCTTGGACAATGCCAGTTGTGTGCCGATAACCACTCGGAGACCAATCATACTTCCAAAGGATCACGATTTCACTCGGTTAGTTATACAGCACTATCACGAATTGTTTCATCACCACAACCAAGAGGCAATCGTATGTGCCATACGTTACAAATTTTGGATTCCGAATTTACGTCGCCTTGTTCAAGCAACAAAACTTAGATGCCAACTATGCAAAAATTTAGGCGCTGTTCCACAGACGCCGTTAATGGGCCAGTTGCCAGTCGATCGTGTGACGCCATATACACTCCCATTTACGTATACAGGCGTCGATTATTTTGGACCAGTTTGGGTAGCGGTGGGACGACGTCGTGAGAAGCGATAGGTTTCTGTATTCACGTGCTTGACGGTTCGAGCGATCCATTTGGAATTAGCAAAAGATTTATCTACTGATGCGGCTGTACTTTGTTTGAGGAATTTCGTGAATCGGCGAGGCGTTCCTGTGCGAATCAGAAGTGACAGAGGCACAAATTTTATTGGCGCAAACAAGGAGAAATGGTTGGACGTGGAGCAGGGCCTGCAGCACGAGTGCCTTCGTAAGGGTATCGAATGGGTGTTTAATACACCTTTACACCCATCAGCAGGTGGCGCTTGGGAACGCATGGTGCAGTCGGTGAAGAAAGTACTGTCATTTACGTTAAAAGGAAAGGCACCACAGGTAGAGGTGTTGCAGAGCTTGTTAATCGAGGCGGAAAACTTAATTAATTCACGACCGCTAACACATATACCAGTGGAGAGTATGGATGCGGACCCGTTGACTCCGAACCATTTTCTGCTGGGTTGCCCCAATCTCGTACAAACCTCCGCAGTCACAGAAAAGGGCTGTCTAAGGAAAAAGTGGCACATAGTACAACAATTAAAACAGACGTTTTGGAAAAGGTGGGTGTTAGAGTACCTGCCAACTCTGGCACGTAGGACAAAGTGGTTCCGGAGAGTCGATCCGATCAAGATTGGCGATGTGGTAGTTATATGTGATGAAAAAGAGAGTCGCGGGCAATGGAAGCGTGGTATCGTGGTGGAAGCCTTTACGGCAGCAGACGGCCAAGTACGTGCAGCACTGGTCAAGACAGCGCAAGGAACTTTTCGTAGACCGGCATCCAAGCTAGCGGTCGTCGATGTTTGTGGTGATTCTCCGTCCCCACCTTCGAATCACGGGGGGCGGAATGTTGCGGCCTAATGAGTCATCTTACCATCTTTCTATTCAAATTTATATACACATTGTAATTTAATTCCTATTGGCAACATTGTTAACTTCGTAATGAAATACTAATTTGTTCCTTTCTACGCAACCCTGAAGCTAAACGAAACGTGGCCTCGCTATATCGTGTCTTAAGAGAGGCGATTCATTGAGTTTCAGGGAAAAACACGAGTAAGGTGAGCTTTTTCTAGATATAATGTAATTTCTCTATATATTATGTAATTTAAATAATTATGCACTTTGAATATGCATAATATTAATACTAAACTCTGTAAAACTTGAATTTCCAGATATTAAAACTATAATAATACCAATAAGGATTTTCGGTAAACCGGGGTATTTGTTCTTAATAATCGTGAGGGATCTCCCTGTTGCAAAAGTCGTTGCTTATTCGTATGGTCATACAACGAGCGGCGACAATATTCTTTTTCAAAATTTTCAAAATATTCGAATATGGTAAGTTCTTCAGTAGGCAATAATCATACTAATATTATAAATGTGAATATAGCGATGTTTGGATGTCCACACGTTTGCTTCTGTTACTCAATCACGTGAGAATGGCAAGACGGATTTTGATGATGTTTGAAACACATACAGGTTATAGTCTGGAAGGAGTTATAGGCTATTTTTTTATTAGTTTTGGGGGCTCGGACGCTTCTAGGACAATTGCTTTTTGATATTTTTTTTCCCCCATACAATTCTGAGTTTACTTGGCCTATACTTATGATATTTCGCATATAGGTATAGGATGACCCCAGGTTTCATTTGGACTTCGATATATTTCGATAAATTTTTCGATAACTGAGTTATTGGTGATTGTCCAAAAAACTTAACATTACCCTATAATATGGGTATAAAAAGAAAGGAGAAGGCCGCAGGTTTCATTTGGACTTCGATAGGTTTCGATAAATTTATCGATGATGAGTTATCGGTGAAAATGTGATTGCCCAAAAACCTTAAACTTTCCCTACAATATGGGTATCAAACGAAAAGGGAAGGCCCCAGGTTTCATTTGTATTTCGACATTTTTCGATAAATTTTTCTATAACTGAGTTATCGGTAAAAATGCGATTGCAGAAAAACCTTAATTGGCACAATTTGTCAAAATTGAATTCTTGAAAGGCCCCCTAACGTTACCAACGAATACCGCAAAAGAAAATTTTTTAAAACCGGTTTCCAAAACTCTTTTTTCAAAATTTTTAAAATATTCGAATTTGGTAAATTCTTCAGTAGGCAATAATCCTACTAATATGTATTATAAATGTGAATGTAGCGATGTTTGGATGTCCAGACGTTTGCTTTTGTTCCCTAAAAACGTGAGAATAGCTAGACGGATTTTGTTGAAATTTGGCACGCCTACAGGTTATAGTCTGGAAGGAGCTATATGCTTTTTTTTTTTTTTAATTTTGGAGGTTCCGACCCTTAGAGACCGTTACTTTTCGAAATTTTTTTATTCCATATAACTCTAAGTATATTGAACCTATACTAATGATATTTCGCATATACATAGGTATAGAAAGATCGTACAGTATGGATATCAAACGAAAGGGGAAGGCCCCAGGTTTCATTTGGACTTCGACAGGTTTCCATAAATTTATCGATAACTGAGTTGTCGGTGATTGTCCAAAAAATTTAACATTACCCTATAATATGGGTATAAAACGAAAGGAGAAGGCCGCAGGTTTCATTTGGACTTCGATAGGTTTCCATAAATTTATCGATAACTGAGTTATCGGTGATTGTCCAAAAAACTTAACATTACCCTATAATATGGGTATAAAACGAAAGGAGAAGGCCGCAGGTTTCATTTGGACTTCGATAGGTTTCGATAAATTTATCGATGATGAGTTATCGGTGAAAATGTGATTGCCCAAAAACCTTAAAATTGTCCCACAATATGGGTATCAAACGAAAGGGGATGGCCCCAGGTTTCATTTGTACTTCGATATATTTCGATAAATTGATCGATAACTAAGTTATCGGTCAAAATTCGATTGCCCGAAAACCTTAAAATTGTCCTACAATATGGGTATCAAACGAAAGGGGATGGCCCCAGGTTTCATTTTATCTTCGATATATTTCGATAAATTGATCGATAACTAAGTTATCGGTCATAATTTGATTGCCCAAAAACCTAAAACTTGCCCTACATTATGGGTATCAAACGAAAAGGGATAGCTCCTGGTTTCATTTGGACTTCGATATATTTCGATAAATTTATCTATAACTGAGTTATCGGTGATTGCCCGAAAACCTCTATATTACATTACAATATGGGTATCAAACGAAAGGGGGTGGCCCCAGGTTTCATTTGGACTTCGATATATTTCGATAAATTTATCGATAACTGAGTTATCGGTGATTGCCCAAAAAACTTAACATTACCCTATAATATGGGTATCAAACGAAAGGGGAATGACCCAGTAGCGCGATTCACTAACTTTTAACAATCCCGCAATAGAGATATTTATCATTAACGTATACTGTTTAATTTAACAATTGTGCGATTCACTAACTCGGATTTAACAATAACGTTTAAGTAATTGTTTAAAATGATGACATGTGGCATATCAGTCGAAATTGACTAGAACGTTGCTTAAATGTTAAGTGCAGCATTTGCCAGCGCCGCCGTTGGTGTCGCAGTAGCGCAGCTGACAAGCGTCTGGATAACAAAATAGACGTCGCAAGTTCGATACCAATAACTAAGAGACATTTTTTCTATAATATATTTTTTTTTAAATAAATACTTTTTTTTTTTAAATATAGAAATATTTCTTGCTCAAAAAATTTGTTTTTAATTTATTTTTATTTTAACCAATGTTTCAACGACACCAACGGATAACGTGATAAAATATCAATTTACAAATCGACTACGATAAATTAACGATTGAAGAGTTGACAAAAAGTTAGTGAATAGCATAGATAGTTAAAATTATTGTTACGTTAATTTATCGTGGACAAATTACGTTAAAAAAGTTAGTGAATCACAAAATTGTTTAAATTATTGTTAAGATAATTTATCGTTGACAAATTACGTTAAAAAGTTAGTGAATCGCGCTACAGGTTTCATTTGGACTTCGATATATTTATCTATAACTGAGTTATCGGTGAAAATGTTATTGCACAAAAACCTTAAAATTGCCCTACAATATGGGTATCAAACGAAAGGGGACAACTCCAGGTTTCATTTGGACTTCGATATATTTCGATAAATTTATCGATAACTGAGTTATCGGTGATTGCCCAAAAAACTTAACATTACCTTATAATATGGGTATCAAACGAAAGGGGATGGCCCCAGGTTTCATTTGGACTTCGACAGGTTTCCATAAATTTATCGATAACTGAGTTATCGGTGATTGTCCAAAAAACTTAACATTACCCTATAATATGGGTATAAAACGAAAGGAGAAGGCCGCAGGTTTCATTTGGACTTCGATAGGTTTCGATAAATTTATCGATGATGAGCTATCGGTGAAAATGTGATTGCCCAAAAACCTTAAACTTGCCCTACAATATGGGTATCAAACTAAAGGGGAAGGCGCCAGGTTTCATTTGGACTTCGACAGGTTTCCATAAATTTATCGATAATTGAGTTATCGGTGATTGTCCAAAAAACTTAACGTTACCCTATAATATGGGTATAAAACGAAAGGAGAAGGCCTCAGGTTTCATTTGGACTTCGATAGGTTTCGATAAATTTATCGATGATGAGTTATCGGTGAAAATGTGATTGCCCAAAAACCTTAAACTTGCCCTACAATATGGGTATCAAACGAAAGGGGAAGGCCCCAGGTTTCATTTGATCTTCGATATATTTCGATAAATTGATCGATAACTAAGTTATCGGTCAAAATTCGATTGCCCGAAAACCTTAAAATTGTCCTACAATATGGGTATCAAACGAAAGGGGATGGCCCCAGGTTTCATTTTGGCTTCGATATATTTATCTATAACTGAGTTATCGGTGAAAATGTTATTGCACAAAAACCTTAAAATTGCCCTACAATATGGGTATCAAACGAAAGGGGACAACTCCAGGTTTCATTTGGACTTCGATATATTTCGATAAATTTATCGATAACTGAGTTATCGGTGATTGCCCAAAAAACTTAACATTACCTTATAATATGGGTATCAAACGAAAGGGGATGGCCCCAGGTTTCATTTGGACTTCGACAGGTTTCCATAAATTTATCGATAACTGAGTTATCGGTGATTGTCCAAAAAACTTAACATTACCCTATAATATGGGTATAAAACGAAAGGAGAAGGCCGCAGGTTTCATTTGGACTTCGATAGGTTTCGATAAATTTATCGATGATGAGCTATCGGTGAAAATGTGATTGCCCAAAAACCTTAAACTTGCCCTACAATATGGGTATCAAACTAAAGGGGAAGGCGCCAGGTTTCATTTGGACTTCGACAGGTTTCCATAAATTTATCGATAATTGAGTTATCGGTGATTGTCCAAAAAACTTAACGTTACCCTATAATATGGGTATAAAACGAAAGGAGAAGGCCTCAGGTTTCATTTGGACTTCGATAGGTTTCGATAAATTTATCGATGATGAGTTATCGGTGAAAATGTGATTGCCCAAAAACCTTAAACTTGCCCTACAATATGGGTATCAAACGAAAGGGGAAGGCCCCAGGTTTCATTTGATCTTCGATATATTTCGATAAATTGATCGATAACTAAGTTATCGGTCAAAATTCGATTGCCCGAAAACCTTAAAATTGTCCTACAATATGGGTATCAAACGAAAGGGGATGGCCCCAGGTTTCATTTTGGCTTCGATATATTTCGATAAATTGATCGATAACTAAGTTGTCGGTGAAAATGTTATTGCACAGAAACCTTAAAATTGCTCTACAATATGGGTATCAAACGAAAGGGGATAACGCCAGGTTTCATTTGGACTTCGATATATTTCGATAAATTTATCGATAACTGAGTTATCGGTGATTGCCCAAAAAACTTAACATTACCCTATAATATGGGTATCAAACGAAAGGGGATGGCCCCAGGTTTCATTTGGACTTCGATAGGTTTCCATAAATTTATCGATAACTGAGTTATCGGTGATTGTCGAAAAAAACTTAACATTACCCTATAATATGGGTATAAAACGAAAGGAGAAGGCCGCACGTTTCATTTGGACTTCGATAGGTTTCGATAAATTTATCGATGATGAGTTATCGGTGAAAATGTGATTCCCCAAAAACCTTAAACTTGACCTACAATATGAGTATCAAACGAAAGGGGAAGGCCTCAGGTTTCATTTGCACTCCGATATATTTCGATAAATTTATCGATAACTGAGTTATCGGTGATAGCCCAAAAAACTTAACATTACCCTATAATATGGGTATCAAACAAAAGGGGAATGCCCCAGGTTTCATTTGGATTTCGATATATTTCGATAAATTTATCGATAACTGAGTTATCGGTGATTACCCCAAAACCTCTATATTACATTACAATATGGGTATCAAACGGGGGGGCCCAGGTTTCATTTGGACTTCGATATATTTCGATAAATTTATCGATAACTGGGTTATCGGTGATTGCCCAAAAAACTTAACATTACCCTATAATATGGGTATTAAACGAAAGGGGAATGCCCCAGGTTTCATTTGGACTTCGATATATTTCGATAAATTTATCCATAACTGAGTTATCGGTGAAAATGTTATTGCACAAAAACCTTAAAGTTGCCCTACAATATGGGTATCAAACGAAAGGGGATAACTCCAGGTTTCATTTGGACTTCGATATGTTTCGATAAATTTATCGATAACTGAGTTATCGGTGATTGCCCAAAAAACTTAACATTACCTTATAATATGGGTATAAAACGAAAGGAGAAGGCCGCTGGTTTCATTTGGACTTCGATAGGTTTCGATAAATTTATCGATGATGAGTTATCGGTGAAAATGTGATTGCCCAAAAACCTTAAACTTGCCCTACAATATGGTTATCAAACGAAAGGGGAAGGCCCCAGGTTTCATTTGCACTTCGATATATTTCGATAAATTGATCGATAACTAAGTTATCGGTCATAATTCGATTGCCCAAAAACCTAAAAGTTGCCCTACATTATGGGTATCAAACGAAAAGGGATAGCTCCAGGTTTCATTTGGACTTCGATATATTTCGATAAATTTATCTATAACTGAGTTATCGGTGATTGCCCGAAAACCTCTATATTACATTACAATATGGGTATCAAGCGAAAGGAGAAGGCCGCAGGTTTCATTTGGACTTCGATAGGTTCCGATAAATTTATCGATGATGAGTTATCGGTGAAAATGTGATTGCCCAAAAACCTTAAACTGGCCCTACAATATGGGTATCAAACGAAAGGGGAAGGCCCCAGGTTTCATTTGTACTTCGATATATTTCGATAAATTGATCGATAACTAAGTTATCTGTCAAAATTCGATTGCCCGAAAACCTTAAAATTGTCGTACAATATGGGTATCAAACGAAAGGGGATGGCCCCAGGTTTCGTTTTGGCTTCGATATATTTCGATAAATTGATCGATAAGTAAGTTATTGGTCAAAATTCGATTGCCCGAAAACCTTAAACTTGCCCTACAATATGGGTATCAAACGAAAGGGGAAGGCCCCAGGTTTCATTTGTACTTCGATATATTTCGATAAATTGATCGATAACTAAGTTATCGGTCAAAATCCGATTGCCCAAAAAACTTAACATTACCCTATAATATGGGTATCAAACGAAAGGGGAATGCCCCAGGTTTCATTTGGACTTCGATATATTTCGATAAATTTATCGATAACTGAGTTATCGGTGATTGCCCGAAAACCTCTATATTACATTACAATATGGGTATTAAACGAAAGGGGATGGCACCAGCTTTCATTTGGACTTCGACAGGTTTCCATGAATTTATCGATAAGTAAGTTATCGGTCAAAATTCGATTGCCCAAAAACCTTAAACTTGCCCTACATTATGGGTATCAAACGAGAAGGGAAGGCCCCAGGTTTAATTTGTACTTCGACATTTTTCGATAAATTTGTCTATAACTGAGTTATCGGTAAAAATGCGATTGCAGAAAAACCTTAATTGGCACAATTTGTCAAAATTGAATTCTTGAAAGGGCCCCTAACGTTACCAACGAATACCTCAAAAGAAGATTTTTGAAAACCAGTTTTCAATATTCATTTTCAAAATTTTCAAAATATTCGAATTTGGTATATTCTTCAGTAGGCAATAATCATACTAATATTATAAATGTGAATATAGCGATGTTTGGATGTCCAGACGTTTGCTTCTGTTACTCAATCACGTGAGAATGGCAAGACGGATTTTGATGATGTTTGGAACACATACAGGTTATGGTCTGGAAGGAGTTAGGAGAAGACCGCAGGTTTCATTTGGACTTCGATATATGTATTTCCATAAATTTATCGATGATGAGTTATCGGTGAAAATGTGATTGCCCAAAAACCTCAAACTTGCCCTACAATATGGGTAACAAACGCAAGGGGAAGGCCCTAGGTTTCATTTGTACTTCGATATATTTCGATAAATTTATCGATTATGAGTTATCGATCAAAATGCGATTGCCCGAAAACCTCTATATTACATTACAATATAGGTATCAAACGAAAGTTTATAGTCTGGAACGAGCTATAGGAAATTTTTTTTTAATTTTGGAGGTTCCGACTCTGCTAGAGACCGTTACTTTTCGAAATTTTTTTATTCCATAACTCTAAGAAAGAATATTGAACCTATGTATACTAATGATATTTCGCATATACATAGGTATAGAAAGAGCGTACAATATGGGTATCAAACGAAAGGGGAAGGCCCCAGGTTTCATTTGTACTCCGATATATGTATTTCGATAAATTGATCGATAGCTAAGTTATCGATCAAAATGCGATTGCCCGAAAACCTCTATATTACATTACAATATGGGTATCAAACGAGAGGGGATAGCTCCAGGTTTCATTTGGACTTCGATATATTTAGATAAATTTATCGATAACTGAGTTATCGATGAAAATGGTATTGCACAAAAACCTTAAAATTGCCCTACAATATGAGTATCAAACGAAAGGTGATAGCCCCAGGTTGCATTTGGACTTCGACAGGTTTCCATAAATTTATCGATGACTGAGTTATCGGTGAAAATATGATTGCCCAAAAACCTTAAACTTGCCCTACAATATGGGTATCAAACGAAAGGGGAAGACCGCAAGTTTCATTTGGACTTCGATATATTTCGATAAATTTATCGATAACTGAGTTATCGGTGATTGTCCAAAAAACTTAACATTACCCTATAATATGGGTATAAAACGAAAGGAGGCGGCCGCAGGTTTCATTTGGACTGATAAATTTATTGATGATGAGTTATCGGTGAAAATGTGATTGCCCAAAAACATGCCCTACAATATGGGTATCAAACGAAAAGGGAAGGCCCCAGGTTTCATTTGTACTTCGACATTTTTCGGATTTTGTTGAAATTTGGCACGCCTACAGGTTACAGTCTGGAAGGAGCTATAGGCTATTTTTTTTTTAATTTTCGAGGTTCCGACCCTGCTAGAGACCGTTACTTTTCGAAATTTTTTTATTCCATATAACTCCAAGTATATTGAACCTATACTAATGATATTTCGCATATATGTACATACCTAGGTATAGAAAGATCGTACAATATGGGTATCAAACGAAAGGGGAAGGCCCAGGTTTCATTTGTACTTCGATATATTTCCATAAATTTATCGATGACTGAGTTATCGGTGAAAATGGTATTGCACAAAAACCTTAAAATTGCCCTACAATATGGGTATCAAACGAAAGGGGAAGGCCCCAGGTTTCATTTGTACTTCGATATATTTCGATAAATTGATCGATAACTAAATAATCGGTCAAAATTCGATTGCCCGAAAACCTCTATATTACATTACAATATGGGTATCAAACGAAAGGGGATGGCCACAGGTTTCATTTGGACTTCGATATATTTCGATAAATTGATCGATAACTAAATAATCGGTCAAAATTCGATTGCCCGAAAACCGCTATATTACATTACAATATGGGTATCAAACGAAAGGGGATGGCCCCAGGTTTCATTTGGACTTCGCTATATTTCCATAAATGTATCGATGACTGAGTTATCGGTGAAAATGGTATTGCACAAAAACCTTAAAATTGCCCTACAATATGGGTATCAAACGAAAGGGGAAGGCCCCAGGTTTCATTTGGACTTCGACAGGTTTCCATAAATTTATCGATGACTGAGTTATCGGTGAAAATATGATTGCCCAAAAACCTTAAACTTGCCCTACAATATGGGTATCAAACGAAAGGGGAAGGCCGCAAGTTTCATTTGGACTTCGATATATTTCGATAAATTTATCGATAACTGAGTTATCGGTGATTGTCCAAAAAACTTAGCATTACCCTATAATATGGGTATAAAACGAAAGGAGGCGGCCGCAGGTTTCATTTGGACTGATAAATTTATTGATGGTGAGTTATCGGTGAAAATGTGATTGCCCAAAAACATGCCCTACAATATGGGTATCAAACGAAAAGGGAAGGCCCCAGGTTTCATTTGTACTTCGACATTTTCCGATAAATTTATCTATAACTTAGTTATCGGTAAAAATGCGATTGCAGAAAAACCTTAATATTACCCTACAATATGGTATCAAATCAACATTTGAATTTGCATTCATCCTGCCACAATTTGTCAAAATTGAATTCTTGTAAGGCCCCCTAACGTTACCAACGAATACCGCAAAAGAAAATTTTTTAAAACCGGTTTTCAATACTCTTTTTTCAAAATTTTCAAAATTTTCGAATTTGGTAAATTCTTCAGTAGGCAATAATGCTACTAATATTATAAATGTGAATGTAGCGATGTTTGGATGTTTGGATGTCCAGACGTTTGCTTTTGTTTCCTAAAAGCGTCAGAATGGCTAGACGGATTTTGTTGAAATTTGGCACGCCTACAGGTTATAGTCTGGAAGGAGCTATAGGCTATTTTTTTTTTTTAATTTTGAGGTTCCGACCCTGCTAGAGACCGTTACTTTTCGAAATTTTTTTATTCCATATAACTCCAAGTATATTGAACCTATACTAATGATATTTCGCATATACATACCTAGGTATAGAAAGATCGTACAATATGGGTATCAAACGAAAGGGGAAGGCCCCAGGTTTCGATATATTTCGATAAATTGATCGATAACTAAGTTATCGGTCAAAATTCGATTGCCCAAAAACCGCTATAATACATTACAATATGGGTATCAAACGAAAGGGGATGGCCCCAGGTTTCATTTGGACTTCGATATATTTCCATAAATTTATCGATGACTGAGTTATCAGTGAAAATGGTATTGCACAAAAACCTTAAAATTGCCCTACAATATGGGTATCAAACGAAAGGGGAAGGCCCCAGGTTTCATTTGTACTTCGATATATTTCCATAAATTTATCGATGACTGAGTTATCGGTGAAAATGGTATTGCACAAAAACCTTAAAATTGCCCTACAATATGGGTATCAAACGAAAGGGGAAGGCCCCAGGTTTCATTTGTACTTCGATATATTTCGATAAATTGATCGATAACTAAATAATCGGTCAAAATTCGATTGCCCGAAAACCTCTATATTACATTACAATATGGGTATCAAACGAAAGGGGATGGCCCCAGGTTTCATTTGTACTTCGATATATTTCCATAAATTTATCGATGACTGAGTTATCGGTGAAAATGGTATTGCACAAAAACCTTAAAATTGCCCTACAATATGGGTATCAAACGAAAGGGGAAGGCCCCAGGTTTCATTTGGACTTCGATATATTTCGATAAATTGATCGATAACTAAATAATCGGTCAAAATTCGATTGCCCGAAAACTGCTATATTACATTACAATATGGGTATCAAACGAAAGGGGAAGGCCCCAGGTTTCATTTGTACTTCGATATATTTCGATAAATTGATCGATAACTAAATAATCGGTCAAAATTCGATTGCCCGAAAACCTCTATATCACATTACAATATGGGTATCAAACGAAAGGGGATGGCCCCAGGTTTCATTTGGACTTCGATATATGTATTTCCATAAATTTATCGATGACTGAGTTATCGGTGAAAATGTGATTGCCCAAAAACCTTAAAATTGCCCTACAATATGTGTATCAAACGAAAGGGGAAGGCCCCAGGTTTCATTTGGACTTCGACAGGTTTCCATAAATTTATCGATGACTGAGTTATCGGTGAAAATATGATTGCCCAAAAACCTTAAACTTGCCCTACAATATGGGTATCAAACGAAAGGGGAAGGCCGCAAGTTTCATTTGGACTTCGATATATTTCGATAAATTTATCGATAACTGAGTTATCGGTGATTGTCCAAAAAACTTAGCATTACCCTATAATATGGGTATAAAACGAAAGGAGGCGGCCGCAGGTTTCATTTGGACTGATAAATTTATTGATGGTGAGTTATCGGTGAAAATGTGATTGCCCAAAAACATGCCCTACAATATGGGTATCAAACGAAAAGGGAAGGCCCCAGGTTTCATTTGTACTTCGACATTTTCCGATAAATTTATCTATAACTTAGTTATCGGTAAAAATGCGATTGCAGAAAAACCTTAATATTACCCTACAATATGGTATCAAATCAACATTTGAATTTGCATTCATCCTGCCACAATTTGTCAAAATTGAATTCTTGTAAGGCCCCCTAACGTTACCAACGAATACCGCAAAAGAAAATTTTTTAAAACCGGTTTTCAATACTCTTTTTTCAAAATTTTCAAAATTTTCGAATTTGGTAAATTCTTCAGTAGGCAATAATGCTACTAATATTATAAATGTGAATGTAGCGATGTTTGGATGTTTGGATGTCCAGACGTTTGCTTTTGTTTCCTAAAAGCGTCAGAATGGCTAGACGGATTTTGTTGAAATTTGGCACGCCTACAGGTTATAGTCTGGAAGGAGCTATAGGCTATTTTTTTTTTTAATTTTGAGGTTCCGACCCTGCTAGAGACCGTTACTTTTCGAAATTTTTTTATTCCATATAACTCCAAGTATATTGAACCTATACTAATGATATTTCGCATATACATACCTAGGTATAGAAAGATCGTACAATATGGGTATCAAACGAAAGGGGAAGGCCCCAGGTTTCGATATATTTCGATAAATTGATCGATAACTAAGTTATCGGTCAAAATTCGATTGCCCAAAAACCGCTATAATACATTACAATATGGGTATCAAACGAAAGGGGATGGCCCCAGGTTTCATTTGGACTTCGATATATTTCCATAAATTTATCGATGACTGAGTTATCAGTGAAAATGGTATTGCACAAAAACCTTAAAATTGCCCTACAATATGGGTATCAAACGAAAGGGGAAGGCCCCAGGTTTCATTTGTACTTCGATATATTTCCATAAATTTATCGATGACTGAGTTATCGGTGAAAATGGTATTGCACAAAAACCTTAAAATTGCCCTACAATATGGGTATCAAACGAAAGGGGAAGGCCCCAGGTTTCATTTGTACTTCGATATATTTCGATAAATTGATCGATAACTAAATAATCGGTCAAAATTCGATTGCCCGAAAACCTCTATATTACATTACAATATGGGTATCAAACGAAAGGGGATGGCCCCAGGTTTCATTTGTACTTCGATATATTTCCATAAATTTATCGATGACTGAGTTATCGGTGAAAATGGTATTGCACAAAAACCTTAAAATTGCCCTACAATATGGGTATCAAACGAAAGGGGAAGGCCCCAGGTTTCATTTGGACTTCGATATATTTCGATAAATTGATCGATAACTAAATAATCGGTCAAAATTCGATTGCCCGAAAACTGCTATATTACATTACAATATGGGTATCAAACGAAAGGGGAAGGCCCCAGGTTTCATTTGTACTTCGATATATTTCGATAAATTGATCGATAACTAAATAATCGGTCAAAATTCGATTGCCCGAAAACCTCTATATCACATTACAATATGGGTATCAAACGAAAGGGGATGGCCCCAGGTTTCATTTGGACTTCGATATATGTATTTCCATAAATTTATCGATGATGAGTTATCGGTGAAAATGTGATTGCCCAAAAACCTTAAACTTGCCCTAAATATGGGTAACAAACGAAAGGGGAAGGCCGCAGGTTTCATTTGTACTTGATTGTCGAAAAAACTTAACATTACCCTATAATATGGGTATAAAACGAAAGGAGAAGGGATTCATTTGGACTTCGATATATGTATTTCCATAAATTTATCGATGATGAGTTATCGGTGAAAATGTGATTGCACAAAAACCTTAAACTTGCCCTACAATATGGGTAACAAACGCAAGGGGAAGGCCCTAGGTTTCATTTCTACTTCGATACATTTCGATAAATTTATCGATTATGAGTTATCGATCAAAATGCGATTGCCCGAAAACCTCTATATTACATTACAATATAGGTATCAAACGAAAGTTTATAGTCTGGAACGAGCTATAGGAAATTTTTTTTTAATTTTGGAGGTTCCGACTCTGCTAGAGACCGTTACTTTTCGAAATTTTTCTATTCCATAACTCTAAGTAAGAATATTGAACCTATGTATACTAATGATATTTCGCATATACATAGGTATAGAAAGATCGTACAATATGGGTATCAAACGAAAGGGGAAGGCCCCAGGTTTCATTTGTACTCCGATATATGTATTTCGATAAATTGATCGATAGCTAAGTTATCGATCAAAATGCGATTGCCCGAAAACCTCTATATTACATTACAATATGGGTATCAAACGAGAGGGGATAGCTCCAGGTTTCATTTGGACTTCGATATATTTATTTCCATAAATTTATCGATGATGAGTTATCGGTGAAAATGTGATTGCCCAAAAACCTTAAACTTGCCCTAAATATGGGTAACAAACGAAAGGGGAAGGCCCCAGGTTTCATTTGTACTTGATTGTCGAAAAAACTTAACATTACCCTATAATATGGGTATAAAACGAAAGGAGAAGACCGCAGGTTTCATTTGGACTTCGATATATGTATTTCCATAAATTTATCGATGATGAGTTATCGGTGAAAATGTGATTGCCCAAAAACCTTAAACTTGCCCTACAATATGGGTAACAAACGCAAGGGGAAGGCCCTAGGTTTCATTTGTACTTCGATATATTTCGATAAATTTATCGATTATGAGTTATCGATCAAAATGCGATTGCCCGAAAACCTCTATATTACATTACAATATATGTATCAAACGAAAGTTTATAGTCTGTGTTGAGAATTAAAGTCCCTTACCTCTGGTGGGGGGAAACTAAAATCTTCAATAAAAAGAACAGCTTGATGGTTTTGCTGATTGAGAATTTATTATAGTTCTGCCTCTTCAACTATTTTACATTTGCTTATATACTAAATCTTAAAATTATGTTCCTTAATCTACTATACAAGTGCGTGTGTTTATGTAAAAGGGACTGATTTTAATGTTAGCCTAAGTACATTTTATCTATTGTTTTGCTGTGTCTTAATCATCGATCGTCTGGGTTTAACGATCGATTGTCTAGACTGTTTCAAGGGTATTGCTTAAATATTAGGACAAGAAACCATATGTTTTGTATGCTTATCTTTCCTTCTAGTGGACTGTATGTGTGTACATATGTGTGTGTGTGTGATAGGTTTAGGTACCTTATCCTGTTTGTTTTGTAAGTATGTATGTATGACAATACTATCATAAAATTCTAGTGGACTGTATAAATATACTTATTTTAGAGTGGCAGAGTTGTGTGTTCATATTTTTGTATGAACATTCTGCCAAAGGGCAATACTAAATATGTTTTCTAATAATTTGTTTAATTAACATTATTTCTAGCTGGAAGTTCGAATGAAACAGCTACAGCTGTTTTTGTTTTACATTTCGATCTTAAATATAATACAATGATAATAAGTCCTATTATTACGATTAAAGACAGTGAAGTATGACCACTTATCTGGTGAAAATTGATACCTTTTAATTTGATGTTTTCTTTTTTGAGATCTTCTATTTGCTTTTTAAGTTTAAGGATGTCTTTAGTGTTGTTAATTAAGGTGGAATCAAAAGGTTTAATTCGCAGTTCTGGAATGTTCTCAATGTCCTTTATCCAAGACGAGGATAGTAATTCTTCCTTGATTGTAGATTGTATCTGATGAGATGCGGTTAGAGTTACTCCTTCATGTCGAACTGTACATCCTTCTCTTATTGTGATAGCGCCTTGTTTAGGGATTTCCATTCTCATGTGTTGATTGGTATCACATTCTAGATGTATTATTGCGTTACTAAATATCTTGTAAAGCCAGCGATTTTGAGAGGATAGTTTAATCCAAATGTTTTCATCTGTAGCGGGCTTGAATCCACATACTTCATTCTCATACTGTTTTAATGCTGCTACTTCGCATGAATTGTCCGTTGCTGACTTCCAAGCCCAATTCCCTGGACATTGGTAATGATCTTCTGAGTTAATTGAACACGTATTTAGATCAACTTGGTTTATTAACACATATTGATTTGAATCAAACTTGTATATTAAATATTCTGCTTTTATATCAGGGATGATCATGTTGCCTTTGTATTTTATTGGCAGCGGATTTAATTTGTACGCGTCTGATGGCTCAAATGACATTAAGGGAATTTCTATGTTAATTACGAGCCGAGAATCCATAATTAATCCTTTAGCAGTCATAGACTCATAGATTTCCTTTAATTCGTTACCATGCTGTTTTCCAGGTAGTACTAATTTGTGTGGTAGTTGACTTTTAATCAAGGATATTTCATTAGTAAGCTGTGATGGTTTTAATAGTTTTGGATTTATTCGACCATGATTTATGTCAATTAATAAGTTAATTATCGAAGTTTGAATTTCTTCACATTCGTCCATAATTATTCTTATTTGAATGGTTAATATTTGAAACATTAAAGTCATTCGTTCGGCGTTTTGATTTTGAACTAATTCATGATAAAATTTATTGAGCTGTTGATTCATCTTTTGAAAATTCTTGTTCACTTCATCGGTTGTCTTTTTTAATATATTTATTGTAGAATCAACTATGGATGTCTGTTTCTTAAATAACTTTGCAATATCCTTTTGATTTTCAAAAATGTTTTTAATATTTGATTCCATGCTTTTGCGGTCGTCAGCATCCATGATTCCAAATAAAATATGGTAAAGTGATCCAACGAATTCGAATGGTGCACGTCTTTTTCTATTTCCTTGCTTCATGAACAGCTCGTTATTTGACTTGAGGTTACTATATTTATGCTTCAAAGTTGTGGTAATCATTCCACAAGCCTCTTCATAATCGGTCAATATTTGGCATTGATGTTCAAGTCTGTTAATAAATTCGTTTATTTTATCCATTCGTTCGTAATAGGAGCCTAACTCGTAATAAACGATTAAGTTCCATTTTGAATTTATTACGTCTATTTTGCCAATTGGATCCAAGTATATTGTTGTATTGTTTCTTAGTTCAGCTACTGAAGCACCTGTTCTCGCTGTATCCTTTATGGTTAATGCTTTTACTTGCACTGCTAGCATAAGAAATGTAAAGAACCACATCATCATTGTTTTTGTTATTGTCTGGCCCCCTGTAGTTGCTGCCTTTTTTGATGTTCTTGTTGTCAACAGACTAGTAGCTTGATTTCGCTCTTCTGTATTGCTGTTGTCTGTTGTTTCTAGCGGGCATAGTTTATGAATGGGTCGTTTGATTATCCCATTTTGTAATTTTAGAGTTACAACTCTGGTTTTTCCATCGCTTCCAGGATGAGTTTTTAAAACTTTGCCTAATGGCCATTTTGCCGGATGGGTTTCCTCATTTTTAATAATGACTATTTGACCTTCTACTAGATTGTCGGATTTTGTTTTCCATTTCATTCTTTGTTGCAACATTGTGACATATTCGCTTTCCCACCGTTTCCAAAAATCTCTTTTCATTTTTTGGATCAATTTCCATCTGTCTAATGAATCTCTCGTTGTGTCATCATCTGCTTCAGGACAGTCTATTAGTGGGCATCCTATTAAAAAATGCCCAGGGGTTAAAACATCTATATCGCTTTCGCTATCAATAGCACAAAGAGGTCGCGAATTTAGCACTGCTTCAATCTGTGATAGTAACGTAGCCATCTCTTCGAATGTCAATTTACTTTCGCCTATCACTCTTTTTAAGTGATATTTTACAGACTTGACGCCAGCTTCCCAAATTCCTCCGAAGTGAGGAGCTGCCGGCGGCCCGAAATGCCATTGAACTTTGTCTGCTTCTAATATGGGGGCTATCGTTGAATTATTTTTTACTGCCTTTTTGAAGTCCAAGTCTAATTTTCTGCATGCTCCGACAAAATTTGTTCCATTGTCTGAGTATATATGCTGACTTTTACCTCTCCTAGCAAAAAATCATTTCAAAGCAGCTAGAAAGGCTTCAGTTGTTAAATCACTCACTGCCTCTAAATGAATGGCTTTTGTTGCCATACATACAAATACAGCTATATAGCCTTTAAATGCTTTTTGCCCTCTTCCTTTCGAACATCTCATATACATTGGACCTGCATAGTCTATACCAACGTTTGTGAATGGGATCGACAGCGATACTCGAAATTCTGGAAGATTGCCCATTATTTGTTTAGCTGTTTCCTTGCGGTAACGTATGCACCGATTACAAGCTCTTATAGTTTTCTTTATTGAATTTTTTAATCCAATTATCCAATAATTCCTTCTGATCATGGATTCCATTAACTTGTTTCCTCCATGTAAGGTTGTTTTGTGACCGTTTTCAATAATTAATGTTGATAAATGTGATTTATTTAATATTATCGGGTGCTTCTGATTAAATTGAAATTTTGTATTCTCCAATCTACCACCTACTCGAAGAATTCCATTGTTGTCTAGGATTGGGTTTAAGCTTGCGATATGACTTTTATTACTAACTTCTTTTTTAGTCTCCAAGCTCTGAATTTCCTCTCTAAATTGTAACCTTTGTTGATGTTTTATTATTATCTGTTCAGCTTCTTTAAGTTCTGATTTTATCAAGTATGAAGGATATTTTTGTCCTCGTATTCGTTTTATAAATCGCAATATATAAGCAACAACCCTTGTTAATTTCGTTAAACTAGAATACTTCAGTGTTACCTCATCCAAAAAATTTGATCCTTTTGAAGTTGAGACATATAAGGCATCAATTTTGAATATACTCTGCATTGGCCACTGATTTTCCTCTCCTTGTAACCAGTTGGGGCCTTTCCACCATAGTTCGTGCTCTACAAGTTTGTTTGCAAATATTCCTCTGGATGCAACATCAGCTGGATTGTCCTTGGTTCCGACGTGTCGCCATATCGCTGTGGGAGCATATAATTTGATTTGTTCTACTCTGGTTTTAATGAACTTGTCTTTATTTCGGGAATTATTTATCCATGCTAAGGTTATAGTCGAATCACTCCAAGCAAATATTTTACTTTCTCTATTGATAATTGTCTTTATCCTTTGCAGTAATATAGCAAGAAGGTGAGCCGCACATAATTCCAGCTTTGGTAGCGTCTTTTTGTTTTTAATTGGATTTACTTTAGTTTTACCAGCAATTGTCGTTATAACTGATCCAACTTTAGCATATACAACTGCTGCGTAAGCTTTTTCAGATGCATCTGCAAACCCATGAAGTTCAATTTCAACGTCATTTTTTGTTTCAAACCATCTAGGAATTTTTACTTTTTTTATATCTGGTACGTGTTGCATAAACTCTTGCCATTCTTTTGCCAAATTCTCGTCAAGTAACTCATCCCAGTTGAGTTTCATCAACCAAAGTTTTTGTATAAACAACTTTGCTAAAACGGTCATAGGTGACAGCCAACCCATCGGATCGAAAATTCTCGCCAAATCAGATAAGGCTTGTCTTTTTGTTACTAGCGTTTTCGGCGACAAATTTATATTGAATCCAAACGTATCTTTGGTCGGGTCCCATTGTATACCCAAAGTTAAAATTGTTTCGTCTTCTGCTATTTGTATTACCTCCTTTTCGCCGTTTGGGGAAATTGCTGCTATAATTTCACTATTATTAGACATCCATTTTCTTAAGTGAAATCCATATTTTTGTAGATGTTTTGATATTTCGACTTGAATGGCTTTACATTCTTTTATTGAGTCTGCTCCTGTCATTAAATCGTCCATGTATAAATCGTTTTTGATGATGTTTGAAAGCAAGCTATTGCAGGGCTCGCAGAGTTTGGCGATTTCTTGTAATGTTCTTGTTGCAAGAAAAGGAGCGGATGTTGTTCCGTATGTAACTGTTTGCAATTTGTACTCTTTTATCGGCTTTTCTCTCGTGTCTCTCCACAATATGCGCTGATAATCTTGGTCAGCTTCTGCTACTTTAATTTGCCTATACATCTTTTCTATATCGCTTATTACCACAAATTGCCAAAGCCTCCATTTAATAATGATATCGAATATATCTTTTTGGAGCCTTGGCCCTATGAACAGGATGTCATTTAAGCTGGTACCGTTTGTAGTTTTCGCAGATGCATCAAAAACTACTCGTAGCTTAGTTGTGAGACTGTCTTCTCGAATTACGGCTTGATGTGGCAAATAGTATTTCCCGCAATTATTTTCACTTGCTTTTTTCATGTGTCCCATTTCTAAATACTCTTTCATAAATTGAGTATATTGCTTTCTCAGTTCGTCATTTGAAGCAAATCTTTTCTCAAGATTCAGAAATCTCGCCATTGCTTGTTTGCGAGAGTCACCTAATTCCTTTCCTTTTTTGAAGGGCAGATTGACGACAAATCTATTATTTTCATCTCTTGTTGTCGTTTTGTCAAAAATATCTAGACATTCATCTTCATCTGTTTTATTTTCTGGAGATGTGGTGTCTTCGATCTCCCAAAACCTCTCCAATGTTGTAGTCACCGCTGCTCTTATTCTACCACTCTTTCTTGGTTGCTGTAGAACTCCGGACAATATCCACCCTAATTTCGTGGCTTGGCCTAGTATTCTATCTTTCTTGAATATGCCTTCCTCTAATATATCAGCATATACGTCTCCTCCAATAACGACGTCGATCCGATCTGATTTATTGAAGTAGGGATCAGCTAAGGTATAGTTTCTCCATTGTTCTATATCCCAGTTAAACGTTTTATCTGGTTGTGCACTTGCTAATCTTGGTAAAATTAGTGCTTCGACATCGTATATTTCATTGCTTAGGAATCTCGGTTTAATTTGAATATTTACTCTAAATTTGCAGCTCAGTTACTTCTCTTCTTTTTGGTAACCGTAGTATCCGAGCAGCTTCCTCGGAAATGGTAGTCTTTTGTGATCCTTGATCAATAAGTGCTCGCATAATCACGTACTCTCCATTTGCTGCTTTTACTCGTATTTGTGCTGTTGCTAAGAGTATTGATGTTTCGGAGTTTTGTGTCATCATAGCTGATGATTTTTTTATATTTTCTTCACCTGCTCCTTTCTCCTTTTGCGAACTCATTGTAATGCAGTAAATTATGATGATTTCTTCCACACTTACTGCATTTCTTTTTGTTCTTACAATTGCCATCATATACGTGATCGAGGCAAATGTTGCATAGCTTATTGTTTACTATGAAATTCCTACGACTCATGGTAGTCAATGCCTGGAATTTTCTGCATTCCACAATTTGATGCCCAGAAAATTTGCAATATATACAGGTCTTTTGCGCAGCCGTATAGAATGTGGGTGTTCGTTGTGGTGGCTTTTGATTGCTCCATTTAGTTGTCTTTTTGTCTCTTATCGCTTCTAGAGCTTGATATTGTTGCTCCAAAAAACCAAACACATCATCTAGGCTTTGTATGTCTCTAGTTTTCTTGACATTCTGCTCATATAACCGGAGACTTTCTTTGTCCAGTTTGCGAACAACTATTCGAGCTATAATAGCTTGTTCATCGCCTAACTTCAAATTAAGCCCTTTTAGAGCATAGATGCATTCTTTGGTGGTATCCAAGAGCTGCTTCATACTGGCCGCACTTTCCCCATTTGCTGTTGGTTGATCCAGAAGTCGGTCCACTTGTGTTGTGAATTGCAACCTTCTGTTTTCGTATCTTTCGTGGAGTATTTTCCACGCGGCTTCGTAGTTGCATTCGGTTACTGGTAAATGCTGAATTAATCTTCCAGCTTCCCCTGCTAATGCTGATTTCAATCTAAACATTTTTTCTACTTCAGTGAAGTGCTTTGAATTGTGCACTAAACCTTGGAAAAGATCCCGAAATGATGACCATTGTTTCATGTCGCCATAAAATATTGGAATCTTAATTTCCTGCAACTTCATTGTGGCAGACACAGTCTGTGTTGACATGGTTCCTTTTAACTTATTAGTCAATTTTTCAATATAAATACTATAGTTTTCTTGGAGGTCTTCCATGTATTCTTCTATTGCGTCTTTATTTATATTTTCTAACTTGATGCTACGAGTTTCAGAAAACGCTTCTTCTATATATTCGAATTGTATTTGAAGCTTCGTCTTGAGCTCTCTTACTTCTTCGACCGAAAGCAAACTATTCTTTTGTATTTCTTTGATGGTCTTTCTTAGTTTTTCTCCTCGACGTTTAAATCTCATTTGTACCTCCGCACTATTATCTGGTTGTATGTACTGAGGTGTAAATTGTTTATGGCCTGTTGTCAATAAGCCACCTGATGCTGCTGATGCTGCGCCATCTGATGCTGCTGATGTCGAGCCACCTGATGCTGTAGATTCTTCTGCTTCACTTTGTATTTTTAACTGCTGAATGCACTGTTCCAGAAGCTTAAGAATATGTTCGTAATACTCTTTGCTAAAGTATTCGGCCGCTTCTGGACTATTTTTGGCCACAATTTTGGCATGGTTAGCATTAAATTCCGTTATAATTGTTTGGATGTGTTTAATATGTTCAGGACATGCGGCTTTTCTTATTTTTCCGCCTTCTATTTTTTGTTGTTCGTCTTCAGCAAGTGCGCCCAACTGGCGCTGTCTTTGTAGCAGAGTTTCCATGATGATTGCTTAAAAATTGATTTTTGTTTTCAGTCTTCTTTTTAACACTTCTCGCTGTTCCAGCCACGAGAAACGCTTATTAGAGTTCTTCTTTTTTAGCACACTTCACGCTGTTCCAGCCGCGTGAAACGCTTGTACACTTAGAGTTCTCTTCCGTTTTTCTTTAAACGCACGTTTTTACCACTTCTCGCTGTTGTAGCCACGAGAAACGCTTGCACATTTGATATCTATATATATTTTTTAAAAAACCCACACGCACTTCTCGCTGTTTAGCCACGAGAACGCTTTTTTTTACACTTTTCGCTGTTTAGTCACGAAAACGCTTTTTTTTTACACTTTTCGCTGTTTAGCCACGAAAACGCTTTTTTTTTTTACACTTTTCGCTGTTTAGCCACGAAAACGCTTTTTTTTACACTTTTCGCTGTTTAGTCACGAAAACGCTTTTTTAATGCGGACAGTCTTTGCTAGTCCGGCTTACAAAAATAAACCTTTTTTATTTAACGCGGACAATCTTTGCTGCTACGGCTCACATAAATAGGTTTTGATACTGCTAAGTAACGCTCTTTTTTCTTTGAAACTTACAGTACTTACGCTTGAGCCCTTTTTTTAGGCTCGATTGACCAAATGTTGAGAATTAAAGTCCCTTACCTCTGGTGGGGGGAAACTAAAATCTTCAATAAAAAGAACAGCTTGATGGTGTTGCTGATTGAGAATTTATTATAGTTCTGCCTCTTCAACTATTTTACATTTGCTTATATACTAAATCTTAAAATTATGTTCCTTAATCTACTATACAAGTGCGTGTGTTTATGTAAAAGGGACTGATTTTAATGTTAGCCTAAGTACATTTTATCTATTGTTTTGCTGTGTCTTAATCACCGATCGTATGGGTTTAACGATCGATTGTCTAGACTGTTTCAAGGGTATTGCTTAAATATTAGGACAAGATAAGAAACCATATGTTTTGTATGCTTATCTTTCCTTCTAGTGGACTGTATGTGTGTGTGTGTGATAGGTTTAGGTACCTTATCCTGTTTGTTTGTAAGTATGTATGTATGACAATACTATCATAAAATTCTAGTGGACTGTATAAATATACTTATTTTAGAGTGGCAGAGTTGTGTGTTCATATTTTTGTATGAACAGTCTGGAACGAGCTATAGGAATTTTTTTTTTAATTTTGGAGGTTCCGACTCTGCTAGAGACCGTTACTTTTCGAAATTTTTTTATTCCATAACTCTAAGTAAGAATATTGAACCTATGTATACTAATGATATTTCGCATATACATAGGTATAGAAAGATCGTACAATATGGGTATCAAACGAAAGGGGAAGGCCCCAGGTTTCATTTGTACTCCGATATATGTATTTCGATAAATTGATCGGTAGCTAAGTTATCGATCAAAATGCGATTGCCCGAAAACCTCTATATTACATTACAATATGGGTATCAAACAAGAGGGGATAGCTCCAGGTTTCATTTGGACTTCGATATATGTATTTCCATAAATTTATCGATGATGAGTTATCGGTGAAAATGTGATTGCCCAAAAACCTTAAACTTGCCCTACAATATGGGTAACAAACGCAAGGGGAAGGCCCTAGGTTTCATTTGTACTTCGATATATTACCTAAATTTATTGATGATGAGTTATCGGTGAAAATGTGATTGCCCAAAAACATGCCCTATAATATGGGTATAAAACGAAAGGGGAAGGCCCCAGGTTACATTTTGGCTTCGATATATTTCGATAAATTGATCGATAACTAAGTTATCGGTCAAAATTCGATTGCCCAAAAAACTTAACATTACCCTATAATATGGGTATCAAAGGAAAGGGGAAGGCCCTAGGTTTCATTTTGGCTTCGATATATTTCGATAAATTGATCGATAACTAAGCTATCGGTCAAAATTCGATTGCCCGAAAACCTTAATATTACACTACAATATTGGTATCAAACAAAAGGGGATGGCCATAGGTTTCATTTGGACTTCGATATATTTCGATAAATTTATCGATAACTAAGTTATCGGTGAAAATTCGATTGCCCAAAAAACTTAACATTACCCTATATTAGGGGTATCAAACGAAAGGTGAAGGCCACAGGTTTCATTTTGGCTTCGATATATCTCGATAAATTGATCGATAACTAAGTTATCGGTCAAAATTCGATTGCCCGAAAACCTTAATATTACCCTACAATATGGGTATCAAACGAAAGGGGAAGGCCCCAGGTTTCATTTGTACTTCGATATATTTCGATAAATTGATCGATAACTGAGTTATCGGTCAACATGCGATTGCCCGAAAACCTCTATATTACATTACAATATGGGTATCAAACGAAAAGGGATAGCTCCAGGTTTCATTTGGACTTCGATATATTTCGATAAATTTATGGATAACTGAGTTATCGGTGAAAATGGTATTGCACAAAAACCTTAAAATTGCCCTACAATATGGGTATCAAACGAAAGGGGAAGGCCCCAGGTTTCATTTGTACTTCGACATTTTTCGATAAATTTATCGACAATTGAGTTATTGGTCAAAATGCGATTGCCGAAAAACCTTAATATTACCCTACAATATGGTGTCAAATCAACATTACCAACGAATACCGCAAAAGAAAATTTTTTAAAACCGGTTTTCAATACTCTTTTTTCAAAATTTTCAAAATATTCGAAGCTGGCAAATTCTTCAGTAGGCAATAATCCTACTAATATTATATGTAAATGTGAATGTAGCGATGTTTGGATGTCCAGACGTTTGCTTTTGTTCCCTAAAAACGTGAGAATGGCTAGACGGATTTTGTTGAAATTTGGCACTCCTACAGGTTATAGTCTGGAAGGAGCTATAGGCTATTTTTTTTGAAGTTATCTTCTTAGGCGGCGATATGAAGTTTTTATTGAGAGTAAAATTGAGAAAATTGTCTTGTAATAGATGATATAACGGGAACTATGCAACGGAAATAGAATATTGGTTGTTGTCTTTGAAATCCTCACTACTGCTGCGTAGATGGCACTAGAAACGCCAAACACACACACACGCTGTACATAATTGCCTTTGGTGCTGGTTAGATTAGTACAGTAATTATGTACATAGTTGATTTTTGTTGCTGCAATTGTCAACTCATTTGTTGAGTAAATAGCTATATTAAATGGACCTAAGGTGGCTTTATGTATGCGTCCAAACCACAACTGCATATAACATCTAAAAATCAATTAGTTTGGCCTAGGGTGTTCATCACCATCTTTTATAGTTTTAAATAACTCTTCGGATTTTGTAAGAATTTAATTCAAGTACATTAGAACTGGAATGTCCCCCCAAATCAATAAAATTCAATCCTCAGACTCGGACGGCTTGATTTTACACCGGCGCATAAATTCGTTCTACCAGGCACGCAGAAAAAATGCGTGCGCGGATGCTATTTGACAAAAATTTCTATTCGCCCCCTTGAGATTGAGACATGCCTTAGGTCGAATTACATATTCCGTGAATGGATGAAATTGGTTCCAGTCCATGGAATAAATCGAAATTAGGTAGATAAGTTTGATAAAGTCGATAGAACTGATACCAATTAAGCCCGTTCTTCAAATCCTTATACGAGTGGTTTCATAATCCTCATATAACTCTGTTGAATTTTAGCGGCCTAGCATGAATACTTCCAGAGATATGCAACATTTGTATGTCAGGTGCCCGCACCTTTTCCCCTATCCCTCTTAATTAATCGATGGTTTTCAGTTTCTGTTCTAAAGTTAGTTATGATCAGTCAATCCGTTTAGAACGCAACTTAAGTTATGCATACATACACACATACAATATTTCAATCTTATACATTATATATGTAGTAGAGGCAGACGTCCTGTCTAAATGCGAACTCACTGTCCCCCCTTTTACAACTCTCCTTCCAATCTTTCTTCGCCTTCACTCTATCTCCCCCTTTTTCTCTTCATTACCCGCTTTCCTTTTACCCCGCCCCTCTTCCTCTATATCCCATTCGTATTGGCCCCTGTTAATTTAGGCATAATTCTACCCACTTACCAAATTTGAAGCAAAACGCACAATGCATAAGATATTTTTGAATGGATCGGTTCCCTGGTCCACTTCCCGGAAGTAAGAAATTGTGAATCTAAACAATTCTCGAATACACCTTATTCATATTTCGTTATTTCTGAATTTAAGAAGTTAACTTCTTTCACGTGTACTGGCTACACGCGGTTTTTGTTTTTTTATTTTTGGAGGTTCCGACCCTGCTAGAGACCGTTACTTTTCGAAATTTTTTTATTCCATATAACTCTAAGTATATTGAACCTATACTAATGATATTTCGCATATACATACATAGGTATAGAAATATCGTACAATATGGGTATCAAACGAAAGGGGAAGGCCCCAGGTTACATTTTGGCTTCCATATATTTCGATAAATTGATCGATAACTAAGCTATCGGTCAAAATTCGATTGCCCGAAAACCTTAACATTACCCTATAATATGGGTACCAAACGAAAGGGGAAGGCCCCAGGTTTCATTTTGGCTTCGATATATTTCGATAAATTGATCGATAACTGAGTTATCGGTGAAAATAGTATTGCACAAAAACCTTAAAATTGCCCTACAATATGAGTATCAAACGAAAGGGGATGGCCCCAGGTTGCATTTGGACTTCGGCAGGTTTCCATAAATTTATCGATGACTGAGTTATCGGTGAAAATTCGATTGCCCAAAAAACTTAACATTACCCTATAATATGGGTATCAAACGAAAGGTGAAGGCCACAGGTTTCATTTTGGCTTCGATATATCTCGATAAATTGATCGATAACTAATTTATCGGTCAAAATTCGATTGCCCGAAAACCTTAATATTACCCTACAATATGGGTATCAAACGAAAGGGGAAGGCCCCAGGTTTCATTTGTACTTCGGCAGGTTTCCATAAATTTATCGATGACTGAGTTATCGGTGAACATATGCTTGCCCAAAAACCTTAAACTTGCCCTACAATATGGGTATCAAACGAAAAGGGATAGCTCCAGGTTTCATTTGGACTCCGATATATTTCGATAAATTTATGGATAACTGAGTTATCGGTGAAAATGGTATTGCACAAAAACCTTAAAATTGCCCTACAATATGGGTATCAAACGAAAGGGGAAAGCCCCAGGTTTCATTTGTACTTCGACATATTTCGATAAATATATCTACAACTGAGTTATCGGTGATTTTCCAAAAAACTTAGCATAACCCTATAATATGGGTATCAAACGAAAGGTGAAGGCCACAGGTTTCATTTTGGCTTCGATATATTTCGATAAATGTATCGATAACTGAGTTATCGGTGAAAATGTGATTGCACAAAAACATTAAAATTGCCCTACAATATGGGTATCAAACGAAAGGGGAAGGCCCCAGGTTTCATTTGCACTTCCGTATATTTCGATAAATTGATCGATAACTGAGTCATCGGTAAAAATGCGATTGCCCGAAAACCTCTATATTACCCTACAATATGGGTATCAAACGAAAGGAGATAGCTCCAGGTTTCATTTGGACTTCGATATATATCGATAAGTTTACCGATAACTGAGTTATCGGTGATTGTCCAAAAAACTTAACATTACCCTATAATCTATATATATAAAATTCAAATTATGTAAATAGGTATAGATCGACTTGCGTCCTAAACTTATGAACCGATCGTAACCAAATTTTACACACCCACTGTAAATCTTCCAGGGATGGTCACATGCTAAAAAATATTTTGATATATATAGGGGGCGTGACACCTCCCATACAAATGGAATTTTCCATTGTCCGTATCTCTGGAAGTATTTATGTTAGACCATTGAAACTCGGAAAGGGGTTATATGGGATCGATCCCTACCACCTCCAAAACAACTGGGTATAACGAAAAAGTGGGCGTGGCACCACCCATACGAATGAAACACTTCTTAGTGGATATCTCTGGAAGTATTTTTGTTAGATTATTGAAACTCGGTAAGGGGTTATATGGGATCGATCCCTACCACCTCCAAAAAAACTGGGGATAACGACAAAGTGGGCGTGGCACCTCCCATACGAATGAAATACTTCTTAGTCGATATCTCTGGAAGCATTTAGGTTAGACCACTGAAATTTGGTGAGAGATTATATGAGATCGATCCCTACCACCTCCAAAAAAAACTGGGGATAACGAAAAAGGGGGCGTGGCACCTCCCATACGAATGAAATATTTCTTAGTCGATATCTCTGGAAGTATTTTTGTTAGATCATTGAAACTCGGTAAGGGGTTATATGGGATCGATCCCTACCACCTCCAAAACAACTGGGTATAACGAAAAAGTGGGCGTGGCACCTCCCATACAAATGGAATTTTTCATTGTCCGTATCTCTGGAAGTATTCGGGTTACACCACTGAAATTTGGTAAGGGGTTATACGAGATCGATCCCTACCACCTTCATTGCAAAATTTAACAAAATATAGGAAGCAGGTAGTATTATTTTGTGTATGTTGCTTTACGCAAATTAAACTATTTACGCATGTGAACATGAAAAATCAGCACAAACCCCTCCTTTTCTTACCATAATAAACAGTATACATAATGAATTTCGGCCCTGGCATCTCTTGCTTGATGACATAGCACAAAACCTACCAAGCAAATGTAACTGCAATAAACATATAAATGTCCAAATACATATTTATGTATATTAACTTTATAGTAAATGTCTATTTACAGCTTCAACATTACCAATAATTGTATTTTATTATTCCCACAACACTGTACGAATCATATATATTATTTCTGTAGGGTCTTTTTGTGTTTGCTCCATAGCTGTTAAGAATTGATTACTAATCGTAATCATTAGTAATCTGATTACTTTGTATTTGAGAGTGAAATAATTGATTACAATACGATTATCTTGTATGGGTATAAAACGAAAGGAGAAGGCCGCAGGTTTCACTTGGACTTCGATAGGTTTCGATAAATTTATTGATGATGAGTTATCGGTGAAAATGTGATTGCCCAAAAACATGCCCTACAATATGGGTATCAAACGAAAGGGGAAGGCCGCAAGTTTTATTTGGACTTCGATATATTTCGATAAATTGATCGGTAACTAAGTTATCGGTCAAAATTCGATTGCCCAAAAAACTTAACATTACCCTATAATATGGGTATCAAACGAAAGGGGAAGGCCCTAGGTTTCATTTTGGCTTCGATATATTTCGATAAATTTATCGATAACTAAGTTATCGGTGAAAATTCGATTGCCCAAAAAACTTAACATTACCCTATAATATGGGTATCAAACGAAAGGTGAAGGCCACAGGTTTCATTTTGGCTTCGATATATCTCGATAAATTGGTCGATAACGAAGAAATCGGTCAAAATTCGATTGCCCGAAAACCTTAATATTACCCTACAATATGGGTATCAAACGAAAGGGGAAGGCCCCAGGTTTCATTTCTACTTCGGCAGGTTTCCATAAATTTATCGATGACTGAGTTATCGGTGAACATATGCTTGCCCAAAAACCTTAAACTTGCCCTACAATATGGGTATCAAACGAAAGGGGAAGGCCGCAGGTTTCATTTGGACTTCGATAAGTTTCGATAAATTGACCGATAACTGAGTTATCGGTGAAAATGTGATTGCCCAAAAACCTTAAACTTGCCCTACAATATGGGTATCAAACGAAAGGGGAAGGCCGCAAGTTTCATTTGGACTTCGATATATTTCGATAAATTTATCGATAACTGAGTTATCGGTGATTGTCCAAAAAACTTAACATTACCCTATAATATGGGTATAAAACGAAAGGAGAAGGCCGCAGGTTTCATTTGGACTTCGATAAGTTTCGATAAATTGACCGATAACTGAGTTATCGGTGAAAATGTGATTGCCCAAAAACCTTAAACTTGCCCTACAATATGGGTATCAAACGAAAGAGGATAGCTCCAGGTTTCATTTGGACTTCGATATATTTCGATAAATTTATCGATAACTGAGTTATCGGTGATTTTCCAAAAAACTTAACATTACCCTATATGGGTATAAACCGAAAGGAGAAGGCCGCAGGTTTCATTTGGACTTCGATAAGTTTCGATAAATTGACCGATAACCGGTGAAAATGTGATTGCCCAAAAACCTTAAACTTGCCCTACAATATGGGTATCAAACGAAAGGTGAAGGCCACAGGTTTCATTTGTACTTCGACATATTTCGATAAATTTATCTACAACTGAGTTATCGGTGATTTTCCAAAAAACTTAACATTACCCTATACGGGTATAAAACGTAAGGAGAAGGCCGCAGGTTTCATTTGGACTTCGATAAGTTTCGATAAATTGACCGATAACTGAGTTATCGGTGAAAATGTGATTGCCCAAAAACCTTAAACTTGCCCTACAATATGGGTATCAAACGAAAGGGGAAGGCCCCAGGTTTCGATATATTTCGATAAATTGATCGATAACTAAGTTATCGGTCAAAATTCGATTGCCCAAAAAACTTAACATTACCCTATAATATGGGTATCAAACGAAAGGGGAAGGCCCTAGGTTTCATTTTGGCTTCGATATATTTCGATAAATTGATCGGTAACTAAGTTATCGGTCAAAATTCGATTGCCCGAAAACCTTAATATTACCCTACAATATTGGTATCAAACAAAAGGGGATGGCCCCAGGTTTCATTTGGACTTCGATATATTTCGATAAATTTATCGATAACTAAGTTATCGGTGAAAATTCGATTGCCAAAAAAACTTAACATTACCCTATAATATGGGTATCAAACGAAAGGTGAAGGCCACAGGTTTCATTTTGGCTTCGATATATCTCGATACATTGATCGATAACTAAGTTATCGGTCAAAATTCGATTGCCCGAAAACCTTAATATTACCCTACAATATGGGTATCAAACGAAAGGGGAAGGCCCCAGGTTTCATTTAGACTTCGACATTTTTCGATAAATTTATCGACAATTGAGTTATTGGTCAAAATGCGATTGCCGAAAAACCTTAATATTACCCTACAATATGGTATCAAATCAACATTACCAACGAATACCTCAAAAGAAAATTTTTTAAAACCGGTTTTCAATACTCTTTTTTCAAAATTTTCAAAATTTTCGAATTTGGTAAATTCTTCAGTAGGCAATAATCCTACTAATCCTACTAATATTATAAATGTGAATGTAGCGATGTTTGGATGTTTGGATGTTTGGATGTTTGGATGTTTGGATGTCCAGACGTTTGCTTTTGTTCCCTAAAAACTTGAGAATGGCTAGACGGATTTTGTTGAAATTTGGCACGCCTACAGGTTATAGTCTGGAAGGAGCTATAGGCTATTTTTTTTTTAATTTTGGGGGTTCCGACCCTGCTAGGGACCGTTACTTTTCGAAATTTTTTTTATTCCATATAACTCTAGGTATATTGAAACTATACTTATGATATTTCGCATATAGGTATAGAAAGATCGTACAATATGGGTATCAAACGAAAGGGGATGACCCCAGGTTTCATTTTGGCTTCGATATATTTCGATAAATTTATCGATAACCAAGTTATCGGTCAAAATTCGATTGCCCGAAAACCTTAATATTACCCTACAATATGGGTATCAAAGGAAAGGGGATGGCCCCAGGTTTCATTTGGGCTTCGATATATTTCGATAAATTTATCGATAACTGAGTTATCGGTGAAAATGTTATTGCACAAAAACCTTAAAATTGCCCTACAATATGGGTATCAAACGAAAGGGGATAGCTCCAGGTTACATTTGGACTTCGATATATTTCGATAAATTTATCGATAACTGAGTTATCGGTGATTGCCCAAAAAACTTAACATTACCCTATAACATGGGTATCAAACGAAAGGGGAGGGCCCCAGGTTTCATTTTGGCTTCGATATATTTCGATAAATTGATCGATAACTAAGTTATCGGTCAAAATTCGATTGCCCATAAACCTTAATATTACCCTACAATATGGGTATCAAACGAAAGGGGATGGCCCCAGGTTTCATTTGGGCTTCGATATATTTCGATAAATTTATCGATAACTGAGTTATCGGTGAAAATGTTATTGCCCAAAAACCTTAAACTTGCCCTACAATATGGGTATCAAACGAAAGGGGATAGCTCCAGGTTTCATTTGGACTTCGATAGGTTTCGATAAATGTATCGATAACTGAGTTATCGGCGAAAATGTTATTGCACAAAAACCTTAAAATTACCCTACAATATGGGTATCAAACGAAAGGGGAAGGCCCCAGGTTTCATTTGTACTTCAATATATTTCGATAAATTGATCGATAACTGAGTCAACGGTCAAAATGCGATTGCCCGAAAACCTCTATATTACCCTACAATATGGGTATCAAACGAAAGGAGATAGCTCCAGGTTTCATTTGGATTTCGATATATTTCGATAAGTTTATCGATAACTGAGTTGTCGGTGATTGCCCAAAAAACTTAACATTACCCTATAACATGGGTATCAAACGAAAGGGGAGGGCCCCAAGTTTCATTTTGGCTTCGATATATTTCGATAAATTGATCGATAAATTGATCGATAACTAAGTTATCGGTCAAAATTCGATTGCCCATAAACCTTAATATTACCCTACAATATGGGTATAAAACGAAAGGAGAAGGCAGCAGGTTTCATTTGGACTACGATAGGTTTCGATAAATTGATCGATAACTGAGTTATCGGTGAAAATGTGATTGCCCAAAAAGCTTAAACTTGACCTACAATATGGGTATCAAACGAAAGGGGAAGGCCCCAGGTTTCAATTTAGCTTTGATATATTTCGATAAATTGATCGATAACTAAGTTATCGGTCAAAATTCGATTGCCCGAAAACCTTAATATTACCCGGCAATATGGGTATCAAACGAAAGGGGAAGGCCCCAGGTTTCAATTGTACTTCAATATATTTCGATAAATTGATCGATAACTTAGTCATCGGTCAAAATTCGATTGCCCGAAAACCTCCATATTACCCTACAATATGGGTATCAAACGAAAGGAGATAGCTCCAGGTTTCATTTGGACTTTGATATATTTCGATAAGTTTATCGATAACTGAGTTATCGGTGATTGCCCAAAAAACTTAACATTACCCTATAATATGGTTATAACACGAAAGGAGAAGGCAGCAGGTTTCATTTGGACTACGATAGGTTTCGATAAATTGATCGATAACTGAGTTATCGGTGAAAATGTGATTGCCCAAAAACCTTAAACTTGGCCTACAATATGGGTATCAAACGAAACTGGAAGGCCCCAGGTTTCAATTTAGCTTTGATATATTTCGATAAATTGATCGATAACTAAGTTATCGGTCAAAATTCGATTGCCCGAAAACCTTAATATTACCCGGCAATATGGGTATCAAACGAAAGGGGATAGCTCCAGGTTTCATTTGGACTTCGATGGGTTTCGATAAATTGATCGATAACTAAGTTATCGGTGAAAATGTTATTGCACAAAAACCCTAAAATTGCCCTACAATATGGGCATCAAAGGAAAGGGGAAGGCCCCAGGTTTCATTTGTACTTTAATATATTTCGATAAATTTATCGATAACTGAGTTATCGGTGATTTTCCAAAAAACTTAACATTACCCTATACGGGTATAAAGCGTAAGGAGAAGGCCGCAGGTTTCATTTGGACTTCGATAAGTTTCGATAAATTGACCGATAACTGAGTTATCGGTGAAAATGTGATTGCCCAAAAACCTTAAACTTGCCCTACAATATGGGTATCAAACGAAAGGTGAAGGCCACAGGTTTCATTTGTACTTCGACATATTTCGATAAATTTATCTACAACTGAGTTATCGGTGATTTTCCAAAAAACTTAACATTACCCTATACGGGTATAAAGCGTAAGGAGAAGGCCGCAGGTTTCATTTGGACTTCGATAAGTTTCGATAAATTGACCGATAACTGAGTTATCGGTGAAAATGTGATTGCCCAAAAACCTTAAACTTGCCCTACAATATGGGTATCAAACGAAAGGGGAAGGCCCCAGGTTTCGATATATTTCGATAAATTGATCGATAACTAAGTTATCGGTCAAAATTCGATTGCCCAAAAAACTTAACATTACCCTACAATATGGGTATCAAACGAAAGGGGAAGGCCCCAGGTTTCATTTGTACTTCGATATATTTCGATAAATTGGTCGATAACTGAGTTATCGGTCAACATGCGATTGCCCGAAAACCTCTATATTACATTACAATATGGGTATCAAACGAAAAGGGATAGCTCAAGGTTTCATTTGGACTTCGATATATTTCGATAAATTTATGGATAACTGAGTTATCGGTGAAAATGTGATTGCACAAAAACCTTAAAATTGCCCTACAATATGGGTATCAAACGAAAGGGGAAGGCCCCAGGTTTCATTTGTACTTCCGTATATTTCGATAAATTGATCGATAACTGAGTCATCGGTAAAAATGCGATTGCCCGAAAACCTCTATATTACCCTACAATATGGGTATCAAACGAGAGGAGATAGCTCCAGGTTTCATTTGGACTTCGATATATATCGAAAAGTTTATCGATAACTGAGTTATCGGTGATTGTGCAAAAAACTTAACATTACCCTATAATATGGGTATAAAACGAAAGGAGAAGGCCGCAGGTTTCACTTGGACTTCGATAGGTTTCGATAAATTTATTGATGATGAGTTATCGGTGAAAATGTGATTGCCCAAAAACATGCCCTACAATATGGGTATCAAACGAAAATTGAAGGCCCCAGGTTTCATTTGGACTTCGACATTTTTCGATAAATTTATCGACAATTGAGTTATTGGTCAAAATGCGATTGCCGAAAAACCTTAATATTACCCTACAATATGGTATCAAATCAACATTACCAACGAATACCTCAAAAGAAAATTTTTTAAAACCGGTTTTCAATACTCTTTTTTCAAAATTTTCAAAATTTTCGAATTTGGTAAATTCTTCAGTAGGCAATAATCCTACTAATCCTACTAATATTATAAATGTGAATGTAGCGATGTTTGGATGTTTGGATGTTTGGATGTTTGGATGTTTGGATGTCCAGACGTTTGCTTTTGTTCCCTAAAAACTTGAGAATGGCTAGACGGATTTTGTTGAAATTTGGCACGCCTACAGGTTATAGTCTGGAAGGAACTATAGGCTATTTTTTTTTTTAATTTTGGGGGTTCCGACCCTGCTAGGGACCGTTACTTTTCGAAATTTTTTTTATTCCATATAACTCTAGGTATATTGAAACTATACTTATGATATTTCGCATATAGGTATAGAAAGATCGTACAATATGGGTATCAAACGAAAGGGGATGACCCCAGGTTTCATTTTGGCTTCGATATATTTCGATAAATTTATCGATAACCAAGTTATCGGTCAAAATTCGATTGCCCGAAAACCTTAATATTACCCTACAATATGGGTATCAAAGGAAAGGGGATGGCCCCAGGTTTCATTTGGGCTTCGATATATTTCGATAAATTTATCGATAACTGAGTTATCGGTGAAAATGTTATTGCACAAAAACCTTAAAATTGCCCTACAATATGGGTATCAAACGAAAGGGGATAGCTCCAGGTTACATTTGGACTTCGATATATTTCGATAAATTTATCGATAACTGAGTTATCGGTGATTGCCCAAAAAACTTAACATTACCCTATAACATGGGTATCAAACGAAAGGGGAGGGCCCCAGGTTTCATTTTGGCTTCGATATATTTCGATAAATTGATCGATAACTAAGTTATCGGTCAAAATTCGATTGCCCATAAACCTTAATATTACCCTACAATATGGGTATCAAACGAAAGGGGATGGCCCCAGGTTTCATTTGGGCTTCGATATATTTCGATAAATTTATCGATAACTGAGTTATCGGTGAAAATGTTATTGCCCAAAAACCTTAAACTTGCCCTACAATATGGGTATCAAACGAAAGGGGATAGCTCCAGGTTTCATTTGGACTTCGATAGGTTTCGATAAATGTATCGATAACTGAGTTATCGGCGAAAATGTTATTGCACAAAAACCTTAAAATTACCCTACAATATGGGTATCAAACGAAAGGGGAAGGCCCCAGGTTTCATTTGTACTTCAATATATTTCGATAAATTGATCGATAACTGAGTTGTCGGTGATTGCCCAAAAAACTTAACATTACCCTATAACATGGGTATCAAACGAAAGGGGAGGGCCCCAAGTTTCATTTTGGCTTCGATATATTTCGATAAATTGATCGATAACTAAGTTATCGGTCAAAATTCGATTGCCCATAAACCTTAATATTACCCTACAATATGGGTATAAAACGAAAGGAGAAGGCAGCAGGTTTCATTTGGACTACGATAGGTTTCGATAAATTGATCGATAACTGAGTTGTCGGTGATTGCCCAAAAAACTTAACATTACCCTATAACATGGGTATCAAACGAAAGGGGAGGGCCCCAAGTTTCATTTTGGCTTCGATATATTTCGATAAATTGATCGATAACTAAGTTATCGGTCAAAATTCGATTGCCCGAAAACCTCTATATTACCCTACAATATGGGTATCAAACGAAAGGAGATAGCTCCAGGTTTCATTTGGATTTCGATATATTTCGATAAGTTTATCGATAACTGAGTTGTCGGTGATTGCCCAAAAAACTTAACATTACCCTATAACATGGGTATCAAACGAAAGGGGAGGGCCCCAAGTTTCATTTTGGCTTCGATATATTTCGATAAATTGATCGATAACTAAGTTATCGGTCAAAATTCGATTGCCCGAAAACCTCTATATTACCCTACAATATGGGTATCAAACGAAAGGAGATAGCTCCAGGTTTCATTTGGATTTCGATATATTTCGATAAGTTTATCGATAACTGAGTTGTCGGTGATTGCCCAAAAAACTTAACATTACCCTATAACATGGGTATCAAACGAAAGGGGAGGGCCCCAAGTTTCATTTGGGCTTCGATATATTTCGATAAATTGATCGATAACTAAGTTATCGGTCAAAATTCGATTGCCCATAAGCCTTAATATTACCCTACAATATGGGTATAAAACGAAAGGAGAAGGCCCCAGGTTTCATTTGTACTTCAATATATTTCGATAAATTGATCGATAACTGAGTTGTCGGTGATTGCCCAAAAAACTTAACATTACCCTATAACATGGGTATCAAACGAAAGGGGAGGGCCCCAAGTTTCATTTTGGCTTCGATATATTTCGATAAATTGATCGATAACTAAGTTATCGGTCAAAATTCGATTGCCCGAAAACCTCTATATTACCCTACAATATGGGTATCAAACGAAAGGAGATAGCTCTAGGTTTCATTTGGATTTCGATATATTTCGATAAGTTTATCGATAACTGAGTTGTCGGTGATTGCCCAAAAAACTTAACATTACCCTATAACATGGGTATCAAACGAAAGGGGAGGGCCCCAAGTTTCATTTTGGCTTCGATATATTTCGATAAATTGATCGATAACTAAGTTATCGGTCAAAATTCGATTGCCCATAAACCTTAATATTACCCTACAATATGGGTATAAAACGAAAGGAGAAGGCAGCAGGTTTCATTTGGACTACGATAGGTTTCGATAAATTGATCGATAACTGAGTTATCGGTGAAAATGTGATTGCCCAAAAAGCTTAAACTTGACCTACAATATGGGTATCAAACGAAAGGGGAAGGCCCCAGGTTTCAATTTAGCTTTGATATATTTCGATAAATTGATCGATAACTAAGTTATCGGTCAAAATTCGATTGCCCGAAAACCTTAATATTACCCGGCAATATGGGTATCAAACGAAAGGGGAAGGCCCCAGGTTTCAATTGTACTTCAATATATTTCGATAAATTGATCGATAACTTAGTTATCGGTCAAAATTCGATTGCCCGAAAACCTCTATATTACCCTACAATATGGGTATCAAACGAAAGGAGATAGCTCTAGGTTTCATTTGGATTTCGATATATTTCGATAAGTTTATCGATAACTGAGTTATCGGTGATTGCCCAAAAAACTTAACATTACCCTATAATATGGTTATAACACGAAAGGAGAAGGCAGCAGGTTTCATTTGGACTACGATAGGTTTCGATAAATTGATCGATAACTGAGTTATCGGTGAAAATGTGATTGCCCAAAAACCTTAAACTTGGCCTACAATATGGGTATCAAACGAAACTGGAAGGCCCCAGGTTTCAATTTAGCTTTGATATATTTCGATAAATTGATCGATAACTAAGTTATCGGTCAAAATTCGATTGCCCGAAAACCTTAATATTACCCGGCAATATGGGTATCAAACGAAAGGGGATAGCTCCAGGTTTCATTTGGACTTCGATGGGTTTCGATAAATTGATCGATAACTAAGTTATCGGTGAAAATGTTATTGCACAAAAACCCTAAAATTGCCCTACAATATGGGCATCAAACGAAAGGGGAAGGCCCCAGGTTTCATTTGTACTTTAATATATTTCGATAAATTTATCGATAACTAAGTTATCGGTGAAAATGTTATTGCACAAAAACCTTAAAATTGCCCTACAATATGGGCATCAAACGCAAGGGGAAGGCCCCAGGTTTCATTTGTACTTCAATATATTTCGATAAATTGATGGATAACTGAGTCATCGGTCAAAATGCGATTGCCCGAAAACCTCTATTTTACCCTACAATATGGGTATCAAACGAAAGGAGATAGCTCCAGGTTTCATTTGGATTTCGATATATTTCGATAAGTTTATCGATAACTGAGTTGTCGGTGATTGCCCAAAAAACTTAACATTACCCTATAATATGGGTATAAAACGAAAGGAGAAGGCAGCAGGTTTCATTTGGACTACGATAGGTTTCGATAAATTGATCGATAACTGAGTTATCGGTGAAAATGTGATTGCCCAAAAACCTTAAACTTGCCCTACAATATGGGTATCAAACGAAAGGGAAAGGCCCCAGGTTTCAAATTGATATATTTCGATAAATTGATCGATAACTGAGTTATCGGTGATTGCCCAAAAAACTTAACATTACTCTATAATATGGGTATAAAACGAAAGGAGAAGGCCGCAGGTTTCATTTGGACTTCGATAGGTTTCGGCAAATTGATCGATAACTGAGTTATCGGTGAAAATGTGATTGCCCAAAAACCTTAAACTTGCCCTACAATATGGGTATCAAACGAAAGGGAAAGGCCCCAGGTTTCATTTGTAAAAATGCGATTGCAGAAAAACCTTAATATTACCCTACAATATTGTATCAAATCAACATTTGACGTTCAATTCATCCTGGCACAATTTGTCAAAATTGAATTCTTGAAAGGGCCCCTAACGTTACCAACGAATACCGCAAAAGAAAATTTCCGGTTTTCAATACTCTTTTTTCAAAATTTTCAAAATATTCGAATTTGGTAAATTCTTCAGTAGGCAATAATATTATATAAATATGAAATCTTAAAGTATATTATTGATTTTGAAAGTCCCCCTAACTACTTACATCCCGAGCAACGCCGGGTACCCTGCTAGTATTATATGTAAATGTGAATTCAGCGATGTTTGGATGTCCAGACGTTTGCTTTTGTTTCCTAAAAACGTGAGAATGGCTAGACGGATTTTGTTGAAATTTGGCACGCCTACAGGTTATAGTCTGGAAGGAGCTATAGGCAATTTTTTTTTTAATTTTGGAGGTTCCGACCCTGCTAGAGACCGTTACTTTTCGAAATTTTTTTATTCCATATAACTCTAAGTATATTGAACCTATACTAATGATATTTCGCATATACATAGGTATAGAAATATCGTACAATATGGGCATCAAACGAAAGGGGAAGGCCCCAGGTTTCATTTTGGCTTCGATATATTTCGATAAATTGATCGATAACTAAGCTATCGGTCAAAATTCGATTGCCCGAAAACCTTAACATTACCCTATAATATGGGTACCAAACGAAAGGGGAAGGCCCCAGGTTTCATTTTGGCTTCGATATATTTCGATAAATTGATCGATAACTGAGTTATCGGTGAAAATAGTATTGCACAAAAACCTTAAAATTGCCCTACAATATGAGTATCAAACGAAAGGGGATGGCCCCAGGTTGCATTTGGACTTCGGCAGGTTTCCATAAATTTATCGATGACTGAGTTATCGGTGAACATATGATTGCCCAAAAACCTTAAACTTGCCCTACAATATGGGTATCAAACGAAAGGGGAAGGCCGCAAGTTTCATTTGGACTTCGATATATTTCGATAAATTTATCGATAACTGAGTTATCGGTGATTGTCCAAAAAACTTAACATTACCCTATAATATGGGTATAAAACGAAAGGAGAAGGCCGCAGGTTTCATTTGGACTTCGATAAGTTTCGATAAATTGACTCAGTTATCGGTGAAAATGTGATTGCCCAAAAACCTTAAACTTGCCCTACAATATGGGTATCAAACGAAAGGGGAAGGCCGCAAGTTTCATTTGGACTTCGATAAATTGATCGATAACTGCGATTGCCCGAAAACCTCTATATTACATTACATTATGGGTATCAAACGAAAAGAGATAGCTCCAGGTTTCTGTTGGACTTCGATATATTTCGATAAATTTATCGATAACTGAGTTATCGGTTAAAATGGTATTGCACAAAAACCTTAAAATTGCCCTACAATATGAGTATCAAACGAAAGGGGATGGCCCCAGGTTGCATTTGGACTTCGGCAGGTTTCCATAAATTTATCGATGACTGAGTTATCGGTGAACATATGATTGCCCAAAAACCTTAAACTTGCCCTACAATATGGGTATCAAACGAAAGGGGAAGGCCGCAGGTTTCATTTGGACTTCGATAAGTTTCGATAAATGTATCGATAACTGAGTTATCGGTGTTTGTCCAAACAACTTAACATTACCCTAGAATATGGGTATAAAACGAAAGGAGAAAGCCGCAGGTTTCATTTGGACTTCGATAGGTTTCGATAAATTTATCGACAATTGAGTTATTGGTCAAAATGCGATTGCCGAAAAACCTTAATATTACCCTACAATATGGTATCAAATCAACATTACCAACGAATACCGCAAAAGAAAATTTTTTAAAACCGGTTTTCAATACTCTTTTTTCAAAATTTTCAAAATATTCGAATTTGGTAAATTCTTCAGTAGGCAATAATCCTACTAATATTATATGTAAATGTGAATTTAGCGATGTTTGGATGTCCAGACGTTTGCTTTTGTTCCCTAAAAACGTGAGAATGGCTAGACGGATTTTGTTGAAATTTGGCACGCCTACAGGTTATAGTCTGGAAGGAGCTATAGGCTATTTTTTTTTGAATTTTGGAGGTTCCGACCCTGCTAGAGACCGTTACTTTTCGAAATTTTTTTATTCCATATAACTCTAAGTATATTGAACCTATACTAATGATATTTCGCATATACATAGGTATAGAAATATCGTACAATATGGGCATCAAACGAAAGGGGAAGGCCCCAGGTTTCATTTTGGCTTCGATATATTTCGATAAATTGATCGATAACTAAGCTATCGGTCAAAATTCGATTGCCCGAAAACCTTAACATTACCCTATAATATGGGTACCAAACGAAAGGGGAAGGCCCCAGGTTTCATTTTGGCTTCGATATATTTCGATAAATTGATCGATAACTGAGTTATCGGTGAAAATAGTATTGCACAAAAACCTTAAAATTGCCCTACAATATGAGTATCAAACGAAAGGGGATGGCCCCAGGTTGCATTTGGACTTCGGCAGGTTTCCATAAATTTATCGATGACTGAGTTATCGGTGAACATATGATTGCCCAAAAAACTTAACATTACCCTATAATATGGGTATAAAACGAAAGGAGAAGGCCGCAGGTTTCATTTGGACTTCGATAAGTTTCGATAAATTGACCGATAACTGAGTTATCGGTGAAAATGTGATTGCCCAAAAACCTTAAACTTGCCCTACAATATGGGTATCAAACGAAAGGGGAAGGCCGCAAGTTTCATTTGGACTTCGATATATTTCGATAAATTTATCGATAACTGAGTTATCGGTGATTGTCCAAAAAACTTAACATTACCCTATAATATGGGTATAAAACGAAAGGAGAAGGCCGCAGGTTTCATTTGGACTTCGATAAGTTTCGATAAATTGACTCAGTTATCGGTGAAAATGTGATTGCCCAAAAACCTTAAACTTGCCCTACAATATGGGTATCAAACGAAAGAGGATAGCTCCAGGTTTCATTTGGACTTCGATATATTTCGATAAATTTATCGATAACTGAGTTATCGGTGATTTTCCAAAAAACTTAACATTACCCTATATGGGTATAAACCGAAAGGAGAAGGCCGCAGGTTTCATTTGGACTTCGATAAGTTTCGATAAATTGACCGATAACTGAGTTATCGGTGAAAATGTGATTGCCCAAAAACCTTAAACTTGCCCTACAATATGGGTATCAAACGAAAGGTGAAGGCCACAGGTTTCATTTGTACTTCGACATATTTCGATAAATTTATCTACAACTGAGTTATCGGTGATTTTCCAAAAAACTTAACATTACCCTATACGGGTATAAAACGTAAGGAGAAGGCCGCAGGTTTCATTTGGACTTCGATAAGTTTCGATAAATTGACCGATAACTGAGTTATCGGTGAAAATGTGATTGCCCAAAAACCTTAAACTTGCCCTACAATATGGGTATCAAACGAAAGGTGAAGGCCACAGGTTTCATTTGTACTTCGACATATTTCGATAAATTTATCTGCAACTGAGTTATCGGTGATTTTCCAAAAAACTGAACATTACCCTATACGGGTATAAAACGTAAGGAGAAGGCCGCAGGTTTCATTTGGACTTCGATAAGTTTCGATAAATTGACCGATAACTGAGTTATCGGTGAAAATGTGATTGCCCAAGAACCTTAAACTGGCCCTACAATATGGGTATCAAACGAAAGGTGAAGGCCACAGGTTTCATTTGTACTTCGACATATTTCGATAAATTTATCTACAACTGAGTTATCGGTGATTTTCCAAAAAACTGAACATTACCCTATACGGGTATAAAACGTAGAAGAAGAAGAAGAAAATGTGATTGCCCAAAAACCTTAAACTGGCCCTACAATATGGGTATCAAACGAAAGGTGAAGGCACAAGGTTTCATCTTGGCTTCGATATATTTCTATAAATTGATCGATAACTAAGTTATCGGTCAAAATTCGATTGCCCGAAAACCTTAATATTACCGTACAATATAGGTATCAACGAAAGGGGAAGGCCCCAGGTTTCATTTGTACTTCGATAAATTGATCGATAACTGCGATTGCCCGAAAACCTCTATATTACATTACATTATGGGTATCAAACGAAAAGAGATAGCTCCAGGTTTCTGTTGGACTTCGATATATTTCGATAAATTTATCGATAACTGAGTTATCGGTTAAAATGGTATTGCACAAAAACCTTAAAATTGCCATACAATATGTGTATCAAACGAAAGGGGAAGGCCGCAAGTTTCATTTGGACTTCGATAAATTGATCGATAACTGCGATTGCCCGAAAACCTCTATATTACATTACATTATGGGTATCAAACGAAAAGAGATAGCTCCAGGTTTCTGTTGGACTTCGATATATTTCGATAAATTTATCGATAACTGAGTTATCGGTTAAAATGGTATTGCACAAAAACCTTAAAATTGCCCTACAATATGAGTATCAAACGAAAGGGGATGGCCCCAGGTTGCATTTGGACTTCGGCAGGTTTCCATAAATTTATCGATGACTGAGTTATCGGTGAACATATGATTGCCCAAAAACCTTAAACTTGCCCTACAATATGGGTATCAAACGAAAGGGGAAGGCCGCAGGTTTCATTTGGACTTCGATAAGTTTCGATAAATGTATCGATAACTGAGTTATCGGTGTTTGTCCAAACAACTTAACATTACCCTAGAATATGGGTATAAAACGAAAGGAGAAAGCCGCAGGTTTCATTTGGACTTCGATAGGTTTCGATAAATTTATCGACAATTGAGTTATTGGTCAAAATGCGATTGCCGAAAAACCTTAATATTACCCTACAATATGGTATCAAATCAACATTACCAACGAATACCGCAAAAGAAAATTTTTTAAAACCGGTTTTCAATACTCTTTTTTCAAAATTTTCAAAATATTCGAATTTGGTAAATTCTTCAGTAGGCAATAATCCTACTAATATTATATGTAAATGTGAATTTAGCGATGTTTGGATGTCCAGACGTTTGCTTTTGTTCCCTAAAAACGTGAGAATGGCTAGACGGATTTTGTTGAAATTTGGCACGCCTACAGGTTATAGTCTGGAAGGAGCTATAGGCTATTTTTTTTTGAATTTTGGAGGTTCCGACCCTGCTAGAGACCGTTACTTTTCGAAATTTTTTTATTCCATATAACTCTAAGTATATTGAACCTATACTAATGATATTTCGCATATACATAGGTATAGAAATATCGTACAATATGGGCATCAAACGAAAGGGGAAGGCCCCAGGTTTCATTTTGGCTTCGATATATTTCGATAAATTGATCGATAACTAAGCTATCGGTCAAAATTCGATTGCCCGAAAACCTTAACATTACCCTATAATATGGGTACCAAACGAAAGGGGAAGGCCCCAGGTTTCATTTTGGCTTCGATATATTTCGATAAATTGATCGATAACTGAGTTATCGGTGAAAATAGTATTGCACAAAAACCTTAAAATTGCCCTACAATATGAGTATCAAACGAAAGGGGATGGCCCCAGGTTGCATTTGGACTTCGGCAGGTTTCCATAAATTTATCGATGACTGAGTTATCGGTGAACATATGATTGCCCAAAAAACTTAACATTACCCTATAATATGGGTATAAAACGAAAGGAGAAGGCCGCAGGTTTCATTTGGACTTCGATAAGTTTCGATAAATTGACCGATAACTGAGTTATCGGTGAAAATGTGATTGCCCAAAAACCTTAAACTTGCCCTACAATATGGGTATCAAACGAAAGGGGAAGGCCGCAAGTTTCATTTGGACTTCGATATATTTCGATAAATTTATCGATAACTGAGTTATCGGTGATTGTCCAAAAAACTTAACATTACCCTATAATATGGGTATAAAACGAAAGGAGAAGGCCGCAGGTTTCATTTGGACTTCGATAAGTTTCGATAAATTGACTCAGTTATCGGTGAAAATGTGATTGCCCAAAAACCTTAAACTTGCCCTACAATATGGGTATCAAACGAAAGAGGATAGCTCCAGGTTTCATTTGGACTTCGATATATTTCGATAAATTTATCGATAACTGAGTTATCGGTGATTTTCCAAAAAACTTAACATTACCCTATATGGGTATAAACCGAAAGGAGAAGGCCGCAGGTTTCATTTGGACTTCGATAAGTTTCGATAAATTGACCGATAACTGAGTTATCGGTGAAAATGTGATTGCCCAAAAACCTTAAACTTGCCCTACAATATGGGTATCAAACGAAAGGTGAAGGCCACAGGTTTCATTTGTACTTCGACATATTTCGATAAATTTATCTACAACTGAGTTATCGGTGATTTTCCAAAAAACTTAACATTACCCTATACGGGTATAAAACGTAAGGAGAAGGCCGCAGGTTTCATTTGGACTTCGATAAGTTTCGATAAATTGACCGATAACTGAGTTATCGGTGAAAATGTGATTGCCCAAAAACCTTAAACTTGCCCTACAATATGGGTATCAAACGAAAGGTGAAGGCCACAGGTTTCATTTGTACTTCGACATATTTCGATAAATTTATCTGCAACTGAGTTATCGGTGATTTTCCAAAAAACTGAACATTACCCTATACGGGTATAAAACGTAAGGAGAAGGCCGCAGGTTTCATTTGGACTTCGATAAGTTTCGATAAATTGACCGATAACTGAGTTATCGGTGAAAATGTGATTGCCCAAGAACCTTAAACTGGCCCTACAATATGGGTATCAAACGAAAGGTGAAGGCACAAGGTTTCATCTTGGCTTCGATATATTTCTATAAATTGATCGATAACTAAGTTATCGGTCAAAATTCGATTGCCCGAAAACCTTAATATTACCGTACAATATAGGTATCAACGAAAGGGGAAGGCCCCAGGTTTCATTTGTACTTCGATAAATTGATCAATAGCTGCGATTGCCCGAAAACCTCTATATTACATTACAATATGGGTATCAAACGAAAAGAGATAGCTCCAGGTTTCTGTTGGACTTCGATATATTTCGATAAATTTATCGATAACTGAGTTATCGGTTAAAATGGTATTGCACAAAAACCTTAAAATTGCCCTACAATATGTGTATCAAACGAAAGGGGAAGGCCGCAAGTTTCATTTGGACTTCGATATATTTCGATAAATTGATCGATAACTGAGTTATCGGTCAACATGCGATTGCCCGAAAACCTCCATATTACATTACAATATGGGTATCAAACGAAAAGGGATAGCTCAAGGTTTCATTTGGACTTCAATAAATTTCGATAAATGTATCGATAACTGAGTTATCGGTGTTTGTCCAAACAACTCAACATTACCCTATAATATGGGTATAAAACGAAAGGAGAAGGCAGCAGGTTTCATTTGGACTTCGATAGGTTTCGATAAATTTATCGACAATTGAGTTATTGGTCAAAATGCGATTGCCCAAAAACCTTAATATTACCCTACAATATGGGTATCAAACGAAAGGGGATGGCCCCAGGTTTCATTTGGGCTTCGATATATTTCGATAAATTTATCGATAACTGAGTTATCGGTGAAAATGTTATTGCACAAAAACCTTAAAATTGCCCTACAATATGGGTATCAAACGAAAGGGGATGGCCCCAGGTTACATTTGGACTTCGATATATTTCGATAAATTTATCGATAACTGAGTTATCGGTGAAAATGTTATTGCACAAAAACCTTAAAATTGCCCTACAATATGGGTATCAAACGAAACTGGATGGCCCCAGGTTTCATTTGGGCATCGATATATTTCGATAAATTTATCGATAACTGAGTTATCGGTGAAAATGTTATTGCACAAAAACCTTAAAATTGCCCTACAATATGGGTATCAAACGAAAGGGGTTGGCCCCAGGTTACATTTGGACTTCGATATATTTCGATAAATTTATCGATAACTGAGTTATCGGTGATTGCACAAAAAACTAAACATTACCCTATAATATGGGTATAAAACGAAAGGAGAGGGCCCCAGGTTTCATTTTGACTTCGATATATTTCGATAAATTGATCGATAACTGAGTTATCGGTCAACATGCGATTGCCAGAAAACCTCCATATTACATTACAATATGGGTATCAAACGAAAAGGGATAGCTCCAGGTTTCATTTGGACTTCAATAAATTTCGATAAATGTATCGATAACTGAGTTATCGGTGTTTGTCCAAACAACTTAACATTACCCTAGAATATGGGTATAAAACGAAAGGAGAAGGCCGCAGGTTTCATTTGGACTTCGATAGGTTTCGATAAATTTATCGACAATTGAGTTATTGGTCAAAATGCGATTGCCGAAAAACCTTAATATTACCCTACAATATGGTATCAAATCAACATTACCAACGAATACCGCAAAAGAAAATTTTTTAAAACCGGTTTTCAATACTCTTTTTTCAAAATTTTCAAAATATTCGAATTTGGTAAATTTTTCAGTAGGCAATAATCCTACTAATATTATATGTAAATGTGAATTTAGCGATGTTTGGATGTCCAGACGTTTGCTTTTGTTCCCTAAAAACGTGAGAATGGCTAGACGGATTTTGTTGAAATTTGGCACGCCTACAGGTTATAGTCTGGAAGGAGCTATAGGCTATTTTTTTTTTAATTTTGGAGGTTCCGACCCTGCTAGAGACCGTTACTTTTCGAAATTTTTTTATTCCATATAACTCTAAGTATATTGAACCTATACTAATGATATTTCGCATATACATAGGAATAGAAATATCGTACAATATGGGCATCAAACGAAAGGGGAAGGCCACAGGTTTCATTTGTACTTCGACATATTTCGATAAATTTATCTACAACTGAGTTATCGGTGATTTTCCAAAAAACTTAACATTACCCTATACGGGTATAAAGCGTAAGGAGAAGGCCGCAGGTTTCATTTGGACTTCGATAAGTTTCGATAAATTGACCGATAACTGAGTTATCGGTGAAAATGTGATTGCCCAAAAACCTTAAACTTGCCCTACAATATGGGTATCAAACGAAAGGGGAAGGCCGCAAGTTTCATTTGGACTTCGATATATTTCGATAAATTTATCGATAACTGAGTTATCGGTGATTGTCCAAAAAACTTAACATTACCCTATAATATGGGTATAAAACGAAAGGAGAAGGCCGCAGGTTTCATTTGGACTTCGATAAGTTTCGATAAATTGACTCAGTTATCGGTGAAAATGTGATTGCCCAAAAACCTTAAACTTGCCCTACAATATGGGTATCAAACGAAAGAGGATAGCTCCAGGTTTCATTTGGACTTCGATATATTTCGATAAATTTATCGATAACTGAGTTATCGGTGATTTTCCAAAAAACTTAACATTACCCTATATGGGTATAAACCGAAAGGAGAAGGCCGCAGGTTTCATTTGGACTTCGATAAGTTTCGATAAATTGACCGATAACTGAGTTATCGGTGAAAATGTGATTGCCCAAAAACCTTAAACTTGCCCTACAATATGGGTATCAAACGAAAGGTGAAGGCCACAGGTTTCATTTGTACTTCGACATATTTCGATAAATTTATCTACAACTGAGTTATCGGTGATTTTCCAAAAAACTTAACATTACCCTATACGGGTATAAAACGTAAGGAGAAGGCCGCAGGTTTCATTTGGACTTCGATAAGTTTCGATAAATTGACCGATAACTGAGTTATCGGTGAAAATGTGATTGCCCAAAAACCTTAAACTTGCCCTACAATATGGGTATCAAACGAAAGGTGAAGGCCACAGGTTTCATTTGTACTTCGACATATTTCGATAAATTTATCTACAACTGAGTTATCGGTGATTTTCCAAAAAACTGAACATTACCCTATACGGGTATAAAACGTAAGGAGAAGGCCGCAGGTTTCATTTGGACTTCGATAAGTTTCGATAAATTGACCGATAACTGAGTTATCGGTGAAAATGTGATTGCCCAAGAACCTTAAACTGGCCCTACAATATGGGTATCAAACGAAAGGTGAAGGCGCAAGGTTTCATCTTGGCTTCGATATATTTCTATAAATTGATCGATAACTAAGTTATCGGTCAAAATTCGATTGCCCGAAAACCTTAATATTACCGTACAATATAGGTATCAACGAAAGGGGAAGGCCCCAGGTTTCATTTGTACTTCGATAAATTGATCAATAGCTGCGATTGCCCGAAAACCTCTATATTACATTACAATATGGGTATCAAACGAAAAGAGATAGCTCCAGGTTTCTGTTGGACTTCGATATATTTCGATAAATTTATCGATAACTGAGTTATCGGTTAAAATGGTATTGCACAAAAACCTTAAAATTGCCCTACAATATGTGTATCAAACGAAAGGGGAAGGCCGCAAGTTTCATTTGGACTTCGATATATTTCGATAAATTGATCGATAACTGAGTTATCGGTCAACATGCGATTGCCCGAAAACCTCCATATTACATTACAATATGGGTATCAAACGAAAAGGGATAGCTCCAGGTTTCATTTGGACTTCAATAAATTTCGATAAATGTATCGATAACTGAGTTATCGGTGTTTGTCCAAACAACTCAACATTACAATATAATATGGGTATAAAACGAAAGGAGAAGGCAGCAGGTTTCATTTGGACTTCGATAGGTTTCGATAAATTTATCGACAATTGAGTTATTGGTAAAAATGCGATTGCCCAAAAACCTTAATATTACCCTACAATATGGGTATCAAACGAAAGGGGATGGCCCCAGGTTTCATTTGGGCTTCGATATATTTCGATAAATTTATCGATAACTGAGTTATCGGTGAAAATGTTATTGCACAAAAACCTTAAAATTGCCCTACAATATGGGTATCAAACGAAAGGGGATGGCCCCAGGTTACATTTGGAATTCGATATATTTCGATAAATTTATCGATAACTGAGTTATCGGTGAAAATGTTATTGCACAAAAACCTTAAAATTGCCCTACAATATGGGTATCAAACGAAAGGGGATGGCCCCAGGTTTCATTTGGGCATCGATATATTTCGATAAATTTATCGATAACTGAGTTATCGGTGAAAATGTTATTGCACAAAAACCTTAAAATTGCCCTACAATATGGGTATCAAACGAAAGGGGATGGCCCCAGGTTACATTTGGACTTCGATATATTTCGATAAATTTATCGATAACTGAGTTATCGGTGATTGCACAAAAAACTAAACATTACCCTATAATATGGGTATAAAACGAAAGGAGAGGGCCCCAGGTTTCATTTTGACTTCGATATATTTCGATAAATTGATCGATAACTGAGTTATCGGTCAACATGCGATTGCCAGAAAACCTCCATATTACATTACAATATGGGTATCAAACGAAAAGGGATAGCTCCAGGTTTCATTTGGACTTCAATAAATTTCGATAAATGTATCGATAACTGAGTTATCGGTGTTTGTCCAAACAACTTAACATTACCCTAGAATATGGGTATAAAACGAAAGGAGAAGGCCGCAGGTTTCATTTGGACTTCGATAGGTTTCGATAAATTTATCGACAATTGAGTTATTGGTCAAAATGCGATTGCCGAAAAACCTTAATATTACCCTACAATATGGTATCAAATCAACATTACCAACGAATACCGCAAAAGAAAATTTTTTAAAACCGGTTTTCAATACTCTTTTTTCAAAATTTTCAAAATATTCGAATTTGGTAAATTCTTCAGTAGGCAATAATCCTACTAATATTATATGTAAATGTGAATTTAGCGATGTTTGGATGTCCAGACGTTTGCTTTTGTTCCCTAAAAACGTGAGAATGGCTAGACGGATTTTGTTGAAATTTGGCACGCCTACAGGTTATAGTCTGGAAGGAGCTATAGGCTATTTTTTTTTGAATTTTGGAGGTTCCGACCCTGCTAGAGGCCGTTACTTTTCGAAATTTTTTTATTCCATATAACTCTAAGTATATTGAACCTATACTAATGATATTTCGCATATACATAGGTATAGAAATATCGTACAATATGGGCATCAAACGAAAGGGGAAGGCCCCAGGTTTCATTTTGGCTTCGATATATTTCGATAAATTGATCGATAACTGAGTTATCGGTGAAAATAGTATTGCACAAAAACCTTAAAATTGCCCTACAATATGAGTATCAAACGAAAGGGGATGGCCCCAGGTTGCATTTGGACTTCGGCAGGTTTCCATAAATTTATCGATGACTGAGTTATCGGTGAACATATGATTGCCCAAAAAACTTAACATTACCCTATAATATGGGTATAAAACGAAAGGAGAAGGCCGCAGGTTTCATTTGGACTTCGATAAGTTTCGATAAATTGACCGATAACTGAGTTATCGGTGAAAATGTGATTGCCCAAAAACCTTAAACTTGCCCTACAATATGGGTATCAAACGAAAGGGGAAGGCCGCAAGTTTCATTTGGACTTCGATATATTTCGATAAATTTATCGATAACTGAGTTATCGGTGATTGTCCAAAAAACTTAACATTACCCTATAATATGGGTATAAAACGAAAGGAGAAGGCCGCAGGTTTCATTTGGACTTCGATAAGTTTCGATAAATTGACTCAGTTATCGGTGAAAATGTGATTGCCCAAAAACCTTAAACTTGCTCTACAATATGGGTATCAAACGAAAGAGGATAGCTCCAGGTTTCATTTGGACTTCGATATATTTCGATAAATTTATCGATAACTGAGTTATCGGTGATTTTCCAAAAAACTTAACATTACCCTATATGGGTATAAACCGAAAGGAGAAGGCCGCAGGTTTCATTTGGACTTCGATAAGTTTCGATAAATTGACCGATAACTGAGTTATCGGTGAAAATGTGATTGCCCAAAAACCTTAAACTTGCCCTACAATATGGGCATCAAACGAAAGGGGAAGGCCACAGGTCTCATTTGTACTTCGACATATTTCGATAAATTTATCTACAACTGAGTTATCGGTGATTTTCCAAAAAACTTAACATTACCCTATACGGGTATAAAGCGTAAGGAGAAGGCCGCAGGTTTCATTTGGACTTCGATAAGTTTCGATAAATTGACCGATAACTGAGTTATCGGTGAAAATGTGATTGCCCAAAAACCTTAAACTTGCCCTACAATATGGGTATCAAACGAAAGGGGAAGGCCCCAGGTTTCGATATATTTCGATAAATTGATCGATAACTAAGTTATCGGTCAAAATTCGATTGCCCAAAAAACTTAACATTACCCTATAATATGGGTATCAAACGAAAGGGGAAGGCCCTAGGTTTCATTTTGGCTTCGATATATTTCGATAAATTGATCGGTAACTAAGTTATCGGTCAAAATTCGATTGCCCGAAAACCTTAATATTACCCTACAATATTGGTATCAAACAAAAGGGGATGGCCCCAGGTTTCATTTGGACTTCGATATATTTCGATAAATTTATCGATAACTAAGTTATCGGTGAAAATTCGATTGCCCAAAAAACTTAACATTACACTATAATATGGGTATCAAACGAAAGGTGAAGGCCACAGGTTTCATTTTGGCTTCGATACATCTCGATAAATTGATCGATAACTAAGAAATCGGTCAAAATTCGATTGCCCGAAAACCTTAATATTACCCTACAATATGGGTATCAAACGAAAGGGGAAGGCCCCAGGTTTCATTTGTACTTCGGCAGGTTTCCATAAATTTATCGATGACTGAGTTATCGGTGAACATATGCTTGCCCAAAAACCTTAAACTTGCCCTACAATATGGGTATCAAACGAAAGGGAAAGGCCGCAAGTTTTATTTGGACTTCGATATATTTCGATAAATTGATCGATAACTAAGTTATTGGTCAAAATTCGATTGCCCAAAAAACTTAACATTACCCTACAATATGGGTATCAAACGAAAGGTGAAGGCCACAGGTTTCATTTTGGCTTCGACATATCTCGATACATTGATCGATAACTAAGTTATCGGTCAAAATTCGATTGCCCGAAAACCTTAATATTACCCTACAATATGGGTATCAAACGAAAGGGGAAGGACCCAGGTTTCATTTGTACTTCGATATATTTCGATAAATTGATCGATAACTGAGTTATCGGTCAACATGCGATTGCCCGAAAACCTCTATATTACATTACAATATGGGTATCAAACGAAAAGGGATAGCTCAAGGTTTCATTTGGACTTCGATATATTTCGATAAATTTATGGATAACTGAGTTATCCGTGAAAATGGTATTGCACAAAAACCTTAAAATTGCCCTACAATATGGGTATCAAACGAAAGGGGAAGGCCCCAGGTTTCATTTGTACTTCGACATATTTCGATAAATATATCTACAACTGAGTTATCGGTGATTTTCCAAAAAACTTAACATAACCTTATAATATGGGTATCAAACGAAAGGTGAAGGCCACAGGTATCATTTTGGCTTCGATATATTTCGATAAATGTATCGATAACTGAGTTATCGGTGAAAATGTGATTGCACAAAAACCTTAAAATTGCCCTACAATATGGGTATCAAACGAAAGGGGAAGGCCCCAGGTTTCATTTGTACTTCCGTATATTTCGATAAATTGATCGATAACTGAGTCATCGGTAAAAATGCGATTGCCCGAAAACCTCTATATTACCCTACAATATGGGTATCAAACGAAAGGAGATAGCTCCAGGTTTCATTTGGACTTCGATATATATCGAAAAGTTTATCGATAACTGAGTTATCGGTGATTGTCCAAAAAACTTAACATTACCCTATATTATGGGTATAAAACGAAAGGAGAAGGCCGCAGGTTTCACTTGGACTTCGATAGGTTTCGATAAATTTATTGATGATGAGTTATCGGTGAAAATGTGATTGCCCAAAAACATGCCCTACAATATGGGTATCAAACGAAAAGGGAAGGCCCCAGGTTTCATTTGGACTTCGACATTTTTCGATAAATTTATCGATAATTGAGTTATTGGTCAAAATGCGATTGCCGAAAAACCTTAATATTACCCTACAATATGGTATCAAATCAACATTACCAACGAATACCGCAAAAGAAAATTTTTTAAAACCGGTTTTCAATACTCTTTTTTCAAAATTTTCAAAATTTTCGAATTTGGTAAATTCTTCAGTAGGCAATAATCCTACTAATATTATATGTAAATGGGTCAATTTCAAAAAAAACGTACACAACGAGTTTTTTTTGCTTATTTTTAAAGTTTTTCCAATTCGCCTGTAAGAGTGGCCAATTTATGTAGAAATTGATGAAGAATCCGGTGGGACCTTTAGGCTCTCAAAAAAATCAATATTTTTGGTTTTTTTTTAGGTTTTCTATGATTTATATCTTGAGCGTCACACACCAAATATGTATAAAAAATCGCTGAAAATGCAAAAATATTGGAGATTCAAGTTTACTATGTTGTTCTTTTGTTTTTCAAGATTCACTTCTGCCAAAATCACCTTTTCGATTATAAACACAAAATCACGATTCACCTTAATTTTTTTTTTTTTAAAGTGACTAGTTGTTTACAAATTTTAAGATGAAAATATGTAAATTATTGTTAAAAAGAGACTTGAACTAAGGGGTTACTTGCAAACTAATAGGCTTGTAACAATGTATTTTAAAAAAACTGCATTTATAAGCGTTTTAAGGAAAAAAACTGAGTGTGACGCTCAAGATATTTTGTGACGATCAAGATGAAAATATGTAAATTTTTGTTAAAAAAAGATTTGAACTAAGGGGTTACTTGCAAAGTAATAGTCTTGTAACAATGTATTTAAAAAACTGCAAATATAAGCGTTTTAAGGAAAAAAAAACTAAGTGTGCCACTCAAGATATTTTGTGACGATCAAGAGATTTTGTTGCACGTAAACAAGAAATAATGCCAAATTTAAAGTGTAACGAAAAAAAGTTTATTTTTTACAAAAAGTAAATAAAAGAAAACAAAAATTCTTCAAAAAACAAAAATTTTCATACGAAACTAAACATATACATATTCTTTGATGTCTTTAACAAAATTTTAAAAAAGGAAGTAATTCTTGAAGAAACTTATACACATACGCGCTTTATCGAGCTTTATTTTCTCGCGATATTTCCGTGCTCTTTCAGCCGCCGTTAATTTTGTTGTTTTACTCTTGAAAATTAAAAAATAAAATCAAAATTAAGCATTTTAAGCTATGAAGCAATATGTATGAAAAGTGATGCTCATGAAATGTTTGCCTATTTTTGTTTTTTCCGTAGGCAATTTATTTCCCAAATTCACAAATTATAAAAAAATGAGTTGAGACCATGTAAACAATGATTGTCAACTTTAATTTTTTACATTTAATATATTAACTTTTAAAAAAAATTAGCGTGACGCTCAAGAATTTTTATCGCGCCCTTACCATGGTGTTCACATAAACTACGCAAATCCACACTTTTTTTAATAGTTTTTGTTTTCGCTTTTTCACTATTGAAATAATTAAAGTTTGTACTTTTATTACGTTATTTACTTTATTTAAATGAAAATTGAAAACTGCTAATATTTCTTGATTTATAAAAAAAGTGACGCTCAATGCAAATTGTGGGGACAACTGTTCTTTGCAACGCCAAATTCGCACTAATTAATTTTTGACAACTATATCAAATCAAAACAAAAGAAAGATACCCAATAATTCGAAAACTGTTATTAAATGTTGCCCAGTAACTTTTTTCTTGATTTTATTTTATTTTGTTTACTAAAAATTCTAACGGGGGACACATGCTTTTGTATGAAAGGAGTCAGAGGGAGAAACAAAACACCATACTGAATAAACAAAAAAACAAATATACAAATTTGAGAATTATGTTTTTTTGTTACATATTCCTCGGTGATCACTGTCCCATTTTTTTTTTTTTTTTTTAATTTGTTTTTTACCTAAAATAGTAGTGTAAAGTGCGGGGACACAAAAATTGCGTTTTTTTTTAAATTGACCCAAATGTGAATTTAGCGATGTTTGGATGTCCAGACGTTTGCTTTTGTTCCCTAAAAACGTGAGAATGGCTAGACGGATTTTGTTGAAATTTGGCACGCCTACAGGTTATAGTCTGTAAGGAGCTATAGGCTATTTTTTTTTAATTTTGGAGGTTCCGACCCTGCTAGAGACCGTTACTTTTCGAAATTTTTTTATTCCATATAACTCTAAGTATATTGAACCTATACTAATGATATTTCGCATATACATAGGTATAGAAATATCGTACAATATGGGCATCAAACGAAAGGGGAAGGCCCCAGGTTTCATTTTGGCTTCGATATATTTCGATAAATTGATCGATAACTAAGCTATCGGTCAAAATTCGATTGCCCGAAAACCTTAACATTACCCTATAATATGGGTACCAAACGAAAGGGGAAGGCCCCAGGTTTCATTTTGGCTTCGATATATTTCGATAAATTGATCGATAACTGAGTTATCGGGTAAAATAGTATTGCACAAAAACCTTAAAATTGCCCTACAATATGAGTATCAAACGAAAGGGGATGGCCCCAGGTTGCATTTGGACTTCGGCAGGTTTCCATAAATTTATCGATGACTGAGTTATCGGTGAACATATGATTGCCCAAAAACCTTAAACTTGCCCTACAATATGGGTATCAAACGAAAGGGGAAGGCCGCAAGTTTCATTTGGACTTCGATATATTTCGATAAATTTATCGATAACTGAGTTATCGGTGATTGTCCAAAAAACTTAACATTACCCTATAATATGGGTATAAAAAGAAAGGAGAAGGCCGCAGGTTTCATTTGGACTTCGATAAGTTTCGATAAATTGACCGATAACTGAGTTATCGGTGAAAATGTGATTGCCCAAAAACCTTAAACTTGCCCTACAATATGGGTATCAAACGAAAGAGGATAGCTCCAGGTTTCATTTGGACTTCGATATATTTCGATAAATTTATCGATAACTGAGTTATCGGTGATTTTCCAAAAAACTTAACATTACCCTATATGGGTATAAACCGAAAGGAGAAGGCCGCAGGTTTCATTTGGACTTCGATAAGTTTCGATAAATTGACCGATAACTGAGTTATCGGTGAAAATGTGATTGCCCAAAAACCTTAAACTTGCCCTACAATATGGGTATCAAACGAAAGGTGAAGGCCACAGGTTTCATTTGTACTTCGACATATTTCGATAAATTTATCTACAACTGAGTTATCGGTGATTTTCCAAAAAACTTAACATTACCCTATACGGGTATAAAGCGTAAGGAGAAGGCCGCAGGTTTCATTTGGACTTCGATAAGTTTCGATAAATTGACCGATAACTGAGTTATCGGTGAAAATGTGATTGCCCAAAAACCTTAAACTTGCCCTACAATATGGGTATCAAACGAAAGGTGAAGGCCACAGGTTTCATTTGTACTTCGACATATTTCGATAAATTTATCTACAACCGAGTTATCGGTGATTTTCCAAAAAACTTAACATTACCCTATACGGGTATAAAACGTAAGGAGAATGCCGCAGGTTTCATTTGGACTTCGATAAGTTTCGATAAATTGACCGATAACTGAGCTATCGGTGAAAATGTGATTGCCCAAAAACCTTAAACTTGCCCTACAATATGGGTATCAAACGAAAGGTGAAGGCCACAGGTTTCATTTGTACTTCGACATATTTCGATAAATTTATCTACAACTGAGTTATCGGTGATTTTCCAAAAAACTGAACATTACCCTATACGGGTATAAAACGTAGAAGAAGAAGAAGAAAATGTGATTGCCCAAAAACCTTAAACTGGCCCTACAATATGGGTATCAAACGAAAGGTGAAGGCGCAAGGTTTCATCTTGGCTTCGATATATTTCTATAAATTGATCGATAACTAAGTTATCGGTCAAAATTCGATTGCCCGAAAACCTTAATATTACCGTACAATATAGGTATCAACGAAAGGGGAAGGCCCCAGGTTTCATTTGTACTTCGATAAATTGATCGATAGCTGCGATTGCCCGAAAACCTCTATATTACATTACATTATGGGTATCAAACGAAAAGAGATAGCTCCAGGTTTCTGTTGGACTTCGATATATTTCGATAAATTTATCGATAACTGAGTTATCGGTTAAAATGGTATTGCACAAAAACCTTAAAATTGCCCTACAATATGTGTATCAAACGAAAGGGGAAGGCCGCAAGTTTCATTTGGACTTCGATATATTTCGATAAATTGATCGATAACTGAGTTATCGGTCAACATGCGATTGCCCGAAAACCTCCATATTACATTACAATATGGGTATCAAACGAAAAGGGATAGCTCCAGGTTTCATTTGGACTTCAATAAATTTCGATAAATGTATCGATAACTGAGTTATCGGTGTTTGTCCAAACAACTTAACATTACCCTAGAATATGGGTATAAAACGAAAGGAGAAGGCCGCAGGTTTCATTTGGACTTCGATAGGTTTCGATAAATTTATCGACAATTGAGTTATTGGTCAAAATGCGATTGCCGAAAAACCTTAATATTACCCTACAATATGGTATCAAATCAACATTACCAACGAATACCGCAAAAGAAAATTTTTTAAAACCGGTTTTCAATACTCTTTTTTCAAAATTTTCAAAATATTCGAATTTGGTAAATTCTTCAGTAGGCAATAATCCTACTAATATTATATGTAAATGTGAATTTAGCGATGTTTGGATGTCCAGACGTTTGCTTTTGTTCCCTAAAAACGTGAGAATGGCTAGACGGATTTTGTTGAAATTTGGCACGCCTGCAGGTTATAGTCTGGAAGGAGCTATAGGCTATTTTTTTTTGAATTTTGGAGGTTCCGACCCTGCTAGAGACCGTTACTTTTCGAAATTTTTTTATTCCATATAACTCTAAGTATATTGAACCTATACTAATGATATTTCGCATATACATAGGTATAGAAATATCGTACAATATGGGCATCAAACGAAAGGGGAAGGCCCCAGGTTTCATTTTGGCTTCGATATATTTCGATAAATTGATCGATAACTAAGCTATCGGTCAAAATTCGATTGCCCGAAAACCTTAACATTACCCTATAATATGGGTACCAAACGAAAGGGGAAGGCCCCAGGTTTCATTTTGGCTTCGATATATTTCGATAAATTGATCGATAACTGAGTTATCGGTGAAAATAGTATTGCACAAAAACCTTAAAATTGCCCTACAATATGAGTATCAAACGAAAGGGGATGGCCCCAGGTTGCATTTGGACTTCGGCAGGTTTCCATAAATTTATCGATGACTGAGTTATCGGTGAACATATGATTGCCCAAAAAACTTAACATTACCCTATAATATGGGTATAAAACGAAAGGAGAAGGCCGCAGGTTTCATTTGGACTTCGATAAGTTTCGATAAATTGACCGATAACTGAGTTATCGGTGAAAATGTGATTGCCCAAAAACCTTAAACTTGCCCTACAATATGGGTATCAAACGAAAGGGGAAGGCCGCAAGTTTCATTTGGACTTCGATATATTTCGATAAATTTATCGATAACTGAGTTATCGGTGATTGTCCAAAAAACTTAACATTACCCTATAATATGGGTATAAAACGAAGGGAGAAGGCCGCAGGTTTCATTTGGACTTCGATAAGTTTCGATAAATTGACTCAGTTATCGGTGAAAATGTGATTGCCCAAAAACCTTAAACTTGCCCTACAATATGGGTATCAAACGAAAGAGGATAGCTCCAGGTTTCATTTGGACTTCGATATATTTCGATAAATTTATCGATAACTGAGTTATCGGTGATTTTCCAAAAAACTTAACATTACCCTATATGGGTATAAACCGAAAGGAGAAGGCCGCAGGTTTCATTTGGACTTCGACAAGTTTCGATAAATTGACCGATAACTGAGTTATCGGTGAAAATGTGATTGCCCAAAAACCTTAAACTTGCCCTACAATATGGGTATCAAACGAAAGGTGAAGGCCACAGGTTTCATTTGTACTTCGACATATTTCGATAAATTTATCTACAACTGAGTTATCGGTGATTTTCCAAAAAACTTAACATTACCCTATACGGGTATAAAGCGTAAGGAGAAGGCCGCAGGTTTCATTTGGACTTCGATAAGTTTCGATAAATTGACCGATAACTGAGTTATCGGTGAATATGTGATTGACCAAAAACCTTAAACTTGCCCTACAATATGGGTATCAAACGAAAGGTGAAGGCCACAGGTTTCATTTGTACTTCGACATATTTCGATAAATTTATCTACAACTGAGTTATCGGTGATTTTCCAAAAAGCTTAACATTACCCTATACGGGTATAAAACGTAAGGAGAAGGCCGCAGGTTTCATTTGGACTTCGATAAGTTTCGATAAATTGACCGATAACTGAGTTATCGGTGAAAATGTGATTGCCCAAAAACCTTAAACTTGCCCTACAATATGAGTATCAAACGAAAGGTGAAGGCCACAGGTTTCATTTGTACTTCGACATATTTCGATAAATTTATCTACAACTGAGTTATCGGTGATTTTCCAAAAAACTGAACATTACCCTATACGGGTATAAAACGTAAGGAGAAGGCCGCAGGTTTCATTTGGACTTCGATAAGTTTCGATAAATTGACCGATAACTGAGTTATCGGTGAAAATGTGATTGCCCAAAAACCTTAAACTGGCCCTACAATATGGGTATCAAACGAAAGGTGAAGGCACAAGGTTTCATCTTGGCTTCGATATATTTCTATAAATTGATCGATAACTAAGTTATCGGTCAAAATTCGATTGCCCGAAAACCTTAATATTACCGTACAATATAGGTATCAACGAAAGGGGAAGGCCCCAGGTTTCATTTGTACTTCGATAAATTGATCAATAGCTGCGATTGCCCGAAAACCTCTATATTACATTACAATATGGATATCAAACCAAAAGAGATAGCTCCAGGTTTCTGTTGGACTTCGATATATTTCGATAAATTTATCGATAACTGAGTTATCGGTTAAAATGGTATTGCACAAAAACCTTAAAATTGCCCTACAATATGTGTATCAAACGAAAGGGGAAGGCCGCAAGTTTCATTTGGACTTCGATATATTTCGATAAATTGATCGATAACTGAGTTATCGGTCAACATGCGATTGCCCGAAAACCTCCATATTACATTACAATATGGGTATCAAACGAAAAGGGATAGCTCCAGGTTTCATTTGGACTTCAATAAATTTCGATAAATGTATCGATAACTGAGTTATCGGTGTTTGTCCAAACAACTCAACATTACCCTATAATATGGGTATAAAACGAAAGGAGAAGGCAGCAGGTTCCATTTGGACTTCGATAGGTTTCGATAAATTTATCGACAATTGAGTTATTGGTCAAAATGCGATTGCCCAAAAACCTTAATATTACCCTACAATATGGGTATCAAACGAAAGGGGATGGCCCCAGGTTTCATTTGGGCTTCGATATATTTCGATAAATTTATCGATAACTGAGTTATCGGTGAAAATGTTATTGCACAAAAACCTTAAAATTGCCCTACAATATGGGTATCAAACGAAAGGGGATGGCCCCAGGTTACATTTGGACTTCGATATATTTCGATAAATTTATCGATAACTGAGTTATCGGTGATTGCACAAAAAACTAAACATTACCCTATAATATGGGTATAAAACGAAAGGAGAGGGCCCCAGGTTTCATTTTGACTTCGATATATTTCGATAAATTGATCGATAACTGAGTTATCGGTCAACATGCGATTGCCAGAAAACCTCCATATTACATTACAATATGGGTATCAAACGAAAAGGCATAGCTCCAGGTTTCATTTGGACTGCAATAAATTTCGATAAATGTATCGATAACTGAGTTATCGGTGTTTGTCCAAACAACTTAACATTACCCTAGAATATGGGTATAAAACGAAAGGAGAAGGCCGCAGGTTTCATTTGGACTTCGATAGGTTTCGATAAATTTATCGACAATTGAGTTATTGGTCAAAATGCGATTGCCGAAAAACCTTAATATTACCCTACAATATGGTATCAAATCAACATTACCAACGAATACCGCAAAAGAAAATTTTTTAAAACCGGTTTTCAATACTCTTTTTTCAAAATTTTCAAAATATTCGAATTTGGTAAATTCTTCAGTAGGCAATAATCCTACTAATATTATATGTAAATGTGAATTTAGCGATGTTTGGATGTCCAGACGTTTGCTTTTGTTCCCTAAAAACGTGAGAATGGCTAGACGGATTTTGTTGAAATTTGGCACGCCTACAAGTTATAGTCTGGAAGGAGCTATAGGCTATTTTTTTTTGAATTTTGGAGGTTCCGACCCTGCTAGAGACCGTTACTTTTCGAAATTTTTTTATTCCATATAACTCTAAGTATATTGAACCTATACTAATGATATTTCGCATATACATAGGAATAGAAATATCGTACAATATGGGCATCAAACGAAAGGGGAAGGCCCCAGGTTTCATTTTGGCTTCGATATATTTCGATAAATTTATCAATAACTGAGTTATCGGTGATTGTCCAAAAAACTTAACATTACCCTATAATATGGGTATAAAACGAAAGGAGAAGGCCCCAGGTTGCATTGGGACTTCGGCAGGTTTCCATAAATTTATCGATGACTGAGTTATCGGTGAACATATGATTGCCCAAAAACCTTAAACTTGCCCTACAATATGGGTATCAAACGAAAGGGGAAGGCCGCAAGTTTCATTTGGACTTCGATATATTTCGATAAATTTATCGATAACTGAGTTATCGGTGATTGTCCAAAAAACTTAACATTACCCTATAATATGGGTATAAAACGAAAGGAGAAGGCCGCAGGTTTCATTTGGACTTCGATAGGTTTCGATAAATTTATTGATGATGAGTTATCGGTGAAAATGTGATTGCCCAAAAACATGCCCTACAATATGGGTATCAAACGAAAAGGGAAGGCCCCAGGTTTCATTTGTACTTCGACATTTTTCGATAAATTTATCGACAACTGAGTTATTGGTCAAAATGCGATTGCCGAAAAACCTTAATATTACCCTACAATATGGTATCAAATCAACATTTGAATTTGCATTCATCCTGGCACAATTTGTCAAAATTGAATTCTTGAAAGGCCCCCTAACGCTACCAATGAATACCGCAACAGAAAATTTTTTAAAACCGGTTTTCAATAATTTTTTTTCAAAATTTTCAAAATATTCGAATTTGGTAAATTCTTCAGTAGGCAATAATCTTACTAATATATAAAAACGTAAGTTTGTGAGTGACTGCGGATGTTTGTGGTTCTTTATCGTCTGAACAAATGGCCCGATCATTACGAAAATTTGCAGAAAGCTTCTTAGGAGTGTAGAATAGGTAACAGGCATCATGAAATTTCGATAAATTTATCGATAATAGAGTTATCGGCCAAAATGTTGTTTTCCGTAAAATTTGAAGTATTCGCGCAAAATTGGTATCAATCGAAAGGGGAAGACCACAGTTTTCATTTGGACTTTGGTTCAATTCGATATATTAATCGATAACTAAGTTATCGGTCAAAATGTGGTTTCGGGTAAACTTTGGAATATTCGCACAAAATTGGTATCAAACGAAAGGGGCAGACCACAGCTTTCATTTGGACTTTGGTTCATTTCGATATATTTATCGATAACAGAGTTATCGGTCAAAATGTGGTGTCGGGTAAACTTTGGAATATTCGCACAAAAGGGGAAGACCACAGCTTTCATTTGGACTTTGGCTCAATTCGATATATTTATCGATAACAAAGTTATCGATCAATATGTGGTTTCGGGTAAACTTTGGAATATTCGCACAAAATTGTTATCAAACGGAAGGGGAAGACCACAGCTTTCATTTGGACTTTGGAACAATTCGATATATTTATCGATAACAGAGTTATCGGTCAAAATGTGGTTTCGGGTAAACTTTGGAATATTCGCACACAATTTGTATCAAACGGAAGGGGAAGACCACAGCTTTCATTTGGACTTTGGTTCAATTCGATATATTTATCGATAACTTTGTTATCGATCAAAATGTGGTTTCGGGTAAACTTTGGAATATTCGCACAAAATTTTTATCAAATGAGAGGGGAAGACCACAGCTTTCATTTGGACTTTTGTTCAATTCGATATATTTATCGATAACAGAGTTATCGGTCAAAATGTTGTTTCGGGTAAACTTTGGAATATTCGCACAAAATTTGTATCAAACGAAAGGGGAAGACCACAGCTTTCATTTGGACTTTGGCTCAATTCGATATATTTATCGATAACAAAGTTATCGATCAAAATGTGGTTTCGGGTAAACTTTGGAATATTCGCACAAAATTTGTATCAAATAAGAGGGGAAGACCACAGCTTTCATTTGGACTTTGGTTCAATTCGATATATTTATCGATAACAGAGTTATCGGTCAAATGTTGTTTCGGGTAAACTTTGGAATATTCGCACAAAATTTGTATCAAACGAAAGGGGAAGACCACAGCTTTCATTTGGACTTTGGTTCAATTCGATATATTTATCGATAACAGAGTTATCGGTCAAAATGTGGTTTCGGGTAAACTTTGGAATATTCGCACAAAATTTTGTATCAAACGAAAGGGGAAGACCACAGCTTTCATTTGGACTTTGGTTCAATTCGATATATTTATCGATAACAGAGTTATGGGTCAAAATGTGGTTTCGGGTAAACTTTGGAATATTCGCACAAAATTTGTATCAAACGAAAGGGGAAGACCACAGCTTTCATTTGGAATTTGGTTCAATTCGATATATTTATCGATAACTAAGTTATCTGTCAAAATGTGGTTTCGGGTAAACTTTGGAATATTCGCACAAAATTGGTATCAAACGAAAGGGGAAGACCACAGCTTTCATTTGGACTTTGGTTCATTTCGATATATTTATCGTTAACAGAGTTATCGGTCAAAATGTGGTTTCGGGTAAACTTTGGAATATTCGCACAAAAGGGGAAGACCACAGCTTTCATTTGGACTTTGGCTCAATTCCATATATTTATCGATAACAAAGTTATCGATCAAAATGTGGTTTCGGGTAAACTTTGGAATATTCGCACAAAATTGCTATCAAACGGAAGGGGAAGACCACAGCTTTCATTTGGACTTTGGTTCAATTCGATATATTTATCGATAACTTTGTTATCGATCAAAATGTGGTTTCGGGTAAACTTTGGAATATTCGCACAAAATTTTTATCAAATGAGAGGGGAAGACCACAGCTTTCATTTGGACTTTGGTTCAATTCGATATATTTATCGATAACAGAGTTATCGGTCAAAACGTTGTTTCGGGTAAACTTTGGAATATTCGCACAAAATTTGTATCAAACGAAAGGGGAAGACCACAGCTTTCATTTGGACTTTGGCTCAATTCGATATATTTATCGATAACAAAGTTATCGATCAAAATATGGTTTCGGGTAAACTTTGGAATATTCGCACAAAATTTGTATCAAATAAGAGGGGAAGACCACAGCTTTCATTTGGACTTTGGTTCAATTCGATATATTTATCGATAACAGAGTTATCGGTCAAATGTTGTTTCGGGTAAACTTTGGAATATTCGCACAAAATTTGTATCAAACGAAAGGGGAAGACCACAGCTTTCATTTGGACTTTGGTTCAATTCGATATATTTATCGATAACAGAGTTATCGGGCAAAATGTGGTTTCGGGTAAACTTTGGAATATTCGCACAAAATTTTGTATCAAACGAAAGGGGAAGACCGCAGCTTTCATTTGGACTTTGGTTCAATTCGATATATTTATCGATAGCTAAGTTATCGGTCAAAATGTGGTTTCGGGTAAACTTTGGAATATTCGCACAAAATTGGTATCAAACGAAAGGGGAAGACCACAGCTTTCATTTGGACTTTGGTTCATTTCGATATATTTATCGATAACAAAGTTATCGATTAAAATGTGGTTTCGGGTAAACTTTGGAATATTCGCACAAAATTGGTATCAAACGAAAGGGGAAGACCACAGCTTTCATTTGGACTTTGGTTCAATTCGATATATTTATCGATAACAACGTTATCGATCAAAATGTGGTTTCGGGTAAACTCTGGAATATTCGCACAAAATTTGTATCAAACGAAAGGGGAAGACCACAGCTTTCATTTGGACTTCGGTTCAATTCGATATATTTATCGATAACTGGGTTATCGGTCAAAATGTGGTTTCGGGTAAACTTTGGAATATTCGCACAAAATTGGTATCAAACGAAAGGGGAAGCCCACAGCTTTCATTTGGACTTCGGTTCAATTCGATATATTTATCGATAACTGGGTTATCGGTCAAAATGTGGTTTCGGGTAAACTTTGGAATATTCGCACAAAATTGGTATCAAACGAAAGGGTAAGACCACAGCTTTCATTTGGACTTCGGTTCAATTCGATATATTTATCGATAACTGGGTTATCGGTCAAAATGTGGTTTCGGGTAAACTTTGGAATAATCGCACAAAATTTGTATCAAACGAAAGGGGAAGACCACAGCTTTCATTTGGACTTTGGTTCAATTCGATATATTTATCGATAACAAAGTTATCGATCAAAATGTGGTTTCGGGTAAACTTTGGATTATTCGCACAAAATTGGTATCAAACGAAAGGGGAAGACCACAGCTTTCATTTGGACTTTGGTTCAATTCGATATATTTATCGATAACAAAGTTATCGATCAAAATGTGGTTTCGGGTAAACTTTGGATTATTCGCACAAAATTGGTATCAAACGAAAGGGGAAGACCACAGCTTTCATTTGGGCTTTGGTTCAATTCGATATATTTAGCGATAACAAAGTTATCGATCAAAATGTGGTTTTGGGTAAACTTTGGAATAATCGCACAAAATTGGTATCAAACGAAAGGGTAAGACCACAGCTTTCATTTGGACTTCGGTTCAATTCGATATATTTATCGATAACTGGGTTATCTGTCAAAATGTGGTTTCGGGTAAACTTTGGAATATTCGCACAAAATTGGTATCAAACGAAAGGGGAAGACACAGCTTTCATTTGGACTTCGGTTCAATTCGATATATTTATCGATAACTGGGTTATCGGTCAAAATGTGGTTTCGGGTAAACTTTGGAATATACGCACAAAATTGGTATCAAACGAAAGGGTAAGACCACAGCTTTCATTTGGACTTCGGTTCAATTCGATATATTTATCGATAACTGGGTTATTGGTCAAAATGTGGTTTCGGGTAAACTTTGGATTATTCGCACAAAATTGGTATCAAACGAAAGGGGAAGACCACAGCTTTCATTTGGACTTTGGTTCAATTCGATATATTTATCGATAACAGTGTTATCGGTCAAAATGTGGTTTCGGTTTAACTTTGGAATATTCGCACAAAATTGGTATAAAAAGAAAGGGGAAGGCCACAGGTTTCATTTGGACTTTGCTTCATTTATGGAAACATCTATTTTGAAAACGGCTGGACCTAATACACATAACTAAATTTGGAAGGTAAATTTTGTATCCGCTCGAGATGGTTATACGCTAAAAATATAAAGGCATTTGGAAAGATTTTGGAGATTTCCCTAAAAATGTTGACCAGGATAACCTTATAAAGTGTTCTTTCAATTTGAGCCCGTTTTCGAGATATTGGTCAAAATGTCAACCAGGAGGGCCCCTCGATGGTATTGGTATGATATGGGTATCAAATGAACGGTGTTGACAAATGATTTAACATGTTTTAGCTATTTTCCAATATCAAACGAAGGTTTTTAGATATTAACCATAACGTAGACCAAAATTGGAGCTGGAAGGTTTTTGTGAAAAAATGGGTCTAAAATGAAAGGTCTTGATGCGATTTTTAAAATGAGGTCATTTTAAATCCTTTTGGGATTGGGATTGAGAAAGGGATAGGTATATGGATGACAAATAAAAAGCAATATGAAAAGACAAAAGCATATGAAGAGGATGGACGGAGAGAAGGATGTGGAGCTGAAATTAGGAGGGCGAATCACATATTTTAAATGCAAACAAGTTAGTGTTTGGGCAGGACAACGTCTGCCGGGTTTGCTAGTCTATATATAAAAATGGAGCCTATTTTCCTTGCTGACGCTATAACTCCAGAACGGCAGAACCGAATTAAACGAAATTTTGCACGTAGTTTTTGATTGAGCCCGACATGGTTTATGGCCAAAAAAAGTATAAGAAACCGGGAAGGTTTTGGAGATATTCCACAAAATGTGGACCAGGGGTGACTCCAGAAAGTGTTTGTACGATATGGGTATCAAATGAAAGCTATTGATGAGTGTTCTAAAATGGATTGGTTTTGAGTCCCATATGGGGTCCCGTTTCCGAGATATTAACCCAAATGTGGACCAGGGGTGACTACAGAAAGTGTTTGTACGATATGGGTATCAAATGAAAGGTATTGATGAGTGTTCTAACATGGAGTGGTTTTGAGTCCCATATGGGGTCCCGTTTCCGAGATATTGACCCAAATGTGGACCAGGGGTGACTCCAGAAAGTGTTTGTACGATATGAGTATCAATTGAAAGGTATTGATAAGTGTTCTAACATGGAGTGGTTTTGAGTCCCATATGGGGTCCCGTTTCCGAGATATTGACCCAAATGTGGACGCTTGAACATAGTGTAGTTATTAGTCCCATATAAGACCCTGTATTCGAGGTATTTCCCAAAATATGGACCAGGTGTGACCCCAGACGGGTTTTCTACAATATGGGTATCAAATAAAAGGTATTGATGAGTATTTAAAAAAGAGGTGATTTTCAAGACCCTATGCGACCCGTTTTCCGAGATATCTACCAAAATGTGGACCAGGGGTGACCGTAGAAGGTGTTTATACGATATGGGTGTCGAATAAAAGGTGTTAATGAGTGTTTAAAAAAGAGGTGATTTTCAGGACCCTATGCTACCCCGCTTACGAGATATCCAAAAATGAGGACCAGGGGTGACCCTGGTATAATATAAAAAAAAGTCGGAAAGCAGGAAAATAATGGAAGTCATTTTTCACATACATCGCCATTAATTTTATGTGACATTTTTTCTTATGCGCACGTTCTTTCAAACGCAAAATTAAAACCGTTATTGTGTTCACTGTGAAATTGAAAAATGTATAGTAACTCATCAATTGAGAACGGCTGGACCGATTTCACTAATTTTTTTTTTGTATTTGTTTGTGCCCCGAGAAGGTTCTTCAGAAATAAAAAGTTAAAAAAGTTTCTGGAGTCCTGAGATATTGACCGAAATGTGGACCAGATACCCCGAATGTATTTTAACAATATGCGTATCAAATTAAAGGTGTTGATGAGGGTTTTCTCAAGGAACAGTTTTCAGGTTCATCAGCGAACCCGTTTACAAGATATTGACCATTAGGTGGACCAAGGCGGACCCAAGAATAAGCTCATATAATATAGCTATCATATCAAAAGTGTTGATGACTGTGCCCGCTTAGAGTGAATTTTAGATTCATCTGAATTCAGGAAAAAAATTATCATACAAAAGCTTTTTCATAGAGCTGTTTGCCTTACCTATATATATAAAAATGGAGGGAAAAAATGTATAGTAACTCATCAATTGAGAACGGCTGGACCGATTTCACTAATTTATTTTTTACTAGCAGACCAGGTAGGCGTTGTTCTGCCTGACCAGTGACTTCCCTAGAAATACATTTTCAAATATTTTTCTTTAACTTTTAACATTCCATTTATTGCAGTGCTTTAGGATATACAATGTTTCTGGCTTTAAAGTCTTTGGTATAAACAAATAAATTTTTTGGATGTCCAACTCAAAAAATGGATCTTTTGAACTCAATGGGTATGACAAAAACCATTATGCGCTGCTGAGCAGATGTATAGTTAGTACTTATTTAATTATATCCTATATCTACCTATAATACTCTGGATATGTATGAGCGGCAATAACAAACAAAAAAAATTAAGTGCTTTGATTAAGATTTAAGAACGTTAAAATGTCACTAAACAAATACATTCAGGGATATAACGAATTGAAATATTACTTAGCTTGTGGTCCTGGAACTGCCCACTTTTCGAAAGAATTTACAAATGTAGCCTATGTATGTCGTACCCAACGAAGATTTTAACGTATTGGAAAAGTTTAAAACAGATCAACCATAAACTTTGGACATTATTGAAGTACAAACAAAGCACTGAATACAAAAAATGTGGGCGTGGCACGGCCCACATTTCCCAAATTATATAATTCTTGACCAAGGGACACACATATCCAAAAATCATTAGTTTAGACCAAAAATATTCAAAGTTATGATGAGGGCGCGGCACAACAATCTTCTGAACCAATCTGGAAATTTAGAGAAGATCGACCATAAACTTTGAACTTATTGAAGTACAAACAAAACACAAAAAATGTGGGCGTGGGACCGCCCACTTTTCCCAGATAATATCCATCTTGACTAAAGGACACACATATCCAAAAATCTTTAATTTAGACCTAATATGTTCAGAGTTATGAAGAATTTAAATTTTATATAGCCTGGGGGCGTGGCACTGGCTACATTTCCAAAAATTCATATAGCCTGCATCGTACACAACAATTTTCTTAACCAATCTTGAAAGATTAAAAGAGTTCGACCATAAACTTTGGACATTATTGAAGTACAAACAAAACACAAAAAATGTGGGCGTGGCACCGCCCACTTTTCCAAAATTACATAAATCTTGACCAAAGGACACACATATCCAAAAATCATTAATTTAGACCAAATATGTTCAGAGTTATGAAGAATTGTAGTTTTATATAGCCTGGGGGCGTGGCACCGCCCACTTTTCCAAAAATTAATATAGCCTATGCTTTAACCCATGATCTCAAGAATATACTGTGAAAATTTCATAAAAATCGGTAAAGTACTTTGGACGCCCATAAAGGACACACAGCCACACAGACACACATTCATTTTTATTTATAAGATAAGGCAATGTTTCACAATTTATAAGATAAGGCAATGTTTCAATGTTATTTCACGACACGCATTCAATTTTTTTAGGAGGTGACACCTAAATGAAAGAATGACCGTCAGTTAATATATTCAAACTTACCAAAACTGCGAACAGAATTGAAAAAAGAATAGCAAATCGACATAACCTAGTTTAACTTTTGTAATTAGTTTATCCATTCAGGCGTGATGCGATGACCAAGGGAAATAGGGATTCATTTTTATAAATAGACTAGAAGGACCCGGCAGACGTTGTTCTGCCCAAATATAGGGAAAAAATCGCACGATAAATAAAAAAGTTTGGAATATTTCGGTCCCTGGTCCACTTCCCCGAAAAAAGTTAACCCCAAATTTTAGAAAAAGTAAAATACTACCTTTGTACCAAATTTGAAGAAAATCGCACCATAAATAAAAAAGTTTGGAATATTTCGGTCCCTGGTCCACTTCCCCAAAAAAAGTTAAACTCAAATTTTAACAAAAGTAAAAGACTACCTTTGTACCAAATTTGAAGAAAATCGCACCATAAATAAAAAAGTTTGGAATATTTCGGTCCCTGGTCCACTTCCCCGAAAAAAGTTAACCTCAAATTTTAACGAAAGTAAAAGTCTACCTCTGTCCTAAATTTGAAGAAAATCGCACAATTGATAAAAAAGTTTGGAATATTTCGGTCCCTGGTCCACTTCCTGGAAAAAAAGTTACCGCAAATTTTAACAAAAGTAAAAGACTACCTTTGTACCAAATTTTAAGAAAATCGTAGTATAAATAAAAAAGTTTGGAATATTTCGGTCCCTGGTCCACTTCCCGGTATAAAACTTTACATAAACACTCTCCGGACTCCTACTGAGCTAACCTGTAAATATGAACAAAATCGGCGCTGTAGTTC